>WEZZ01000013.1:80822-94169 GCA_013400585.1 Chloropsis cyanopogon
AAAAAAAGTGAAAGTGAGATTACAACCTCAAGGTCAGCTTCTGCTGTAGTGCTCTCACCCTTTTGCACTGAAGTCTGCCAGGGTATAACTGAACACAGGATTTGGCCTTTAAGGTTTTGGTGTACAATATGCACATCTTGTGCTGAGATTAAATATGAATATGTTTAAAAGTCTGCTTTCAATCCAAATTTTGAGGGCTTGCCAAAGTAGCAGAGATTGAGATAGGATCTTTTGTACTATTAATTGAAGGCTATGCTTTTATTTCCTTTAAATATTTTTTTAAAGCCTCCCTTCTGTGGTGGAAGATATCTTGCTGCTGCTTGGATTGATTCCAAATACTGTTTTCCCCTTTAGCTAGAGCTGCAGAATGTAGTCAGTTTGATTCCTTGCTAAGTATCTTTTCTTAAATACTGGCAATTCAGAGTTGCAGTTACCTTAAGGTGAAAGGGAAACCAGATCAAGATGCTATTAACTGCCACTAGAAAGAAAACATGCCATAATGTCATATGAGTTAATAACTCTAAGTAGCCTGTGAGATGCTGCTGTGGAATTAAATGCTTAACAATAATTCAAGAACGGCTTACAGAAATTTAAGAATGTGGATCATTTAGTATAGCCGAAATTATGCTCCTGGCATATATGTATGACACATGAGAGCACTTACCTGGAAATTTATTACCCAGCTCTGAGCAAACAAAGCATGACCTACATTTGACTAAAGTCAGCTGTCTCTGGCTAATCCTATGGGCTTCTTTTTATTAATGTCACAATTGCTAATGTGGTATAACATTGTCATTACTGAATAGCACAGCGGGATAAGCTGCAGCTGTTATTTCTCTTTCTATACCTACTAACTCATTAAATTTGAGTTTTGGGGAATACAAATTGTAAAGATTATTCAAATTCTGATTGAGAAATAGGGCTACTGGGAAATTGGTGGCATACAAAGTAACACTTTGATTCAAGGATTTTGGTGCTTTTTTTATTAGGAAGATTGGAATGTTCACAATGTTTTTTTTTTTCTTCCTAGTATCTCAGCATTAAGGTCCAAATTAAGCCACAGGTAGAGCATCAAGAAAAGTAATAGATATAGGGAAATTATTGCACAGTGGGTGCTATTCTTTGTGATGGAAAGGTAAAATTCAAAGCTTGTATAGTGAAATCATGGAACAAGTGAGTTTTATTCCAAGAGATCAGTAATACATCCCATTGTTAGTAATCATCCCATTGGTAGTAATCATCCCATTGTTATTTTAAAGAGCGTAATTTCCTCATTTAAAATACATAAAAAGTACTGGAGTTTAAGGACTTTTTAGCTTTAAACAGATTTTTACAGGATTGTATAGTGTACATAGAGGCAGGTCCTTGGACTTTGGTATTTCCACAAAAACACACATGGCAGCAAGAACTGACTTCTTCAAGAGGGAAACTTTCCAATTTGTCTGCTTCAGGGCTGAGACATTGGTGTTCCTTTTTCCTTTAATGATGGTAGGTTTTTCTGGGAGCCTTACCTCATGCTTACTCTCCTCACCCTAAGGTCTGGTTAAAAACTTATTAAAAAAAATTAAATAAAATAATTTTTTTTAATTGATGTGGAATCAGAACGAAGCTCCTCTTTCCAAACTTATTTTTTCGAGCTGCTCTCCCAAATTGTGACTGCTTGTACAATGTGGGCAGGCCAGGGTTTCCAAAGCAAATTGTTCCAGGCTGGCTGCATCACGGTGATGTCTGTCTGGGGGGAGCACCCCAGGTCCAGGAGCCTGGGGGTAGGCGGGCAGCCAGACGTGCAGCCCGCAGGAGCCCGGACCGGGTAGGAGGAGGCATGTCTGGGGCTTTCCCACACCCCAGCTATTTCCTGCTCTCTACAAAGCCCATGGAAACTGTGTCAGCCAGCAGAGAGTTAGGTCAGTGCTCAGGGGTCAGGCCGCAGGGTGGATTTTAATGGAGCTAAGCTGATGGTTGCAGCTGAGGATGTGGCCATTAATTTCCACTCTATTGTTACAGTGAATAGTTTTACAAGCTAAATTCAGTGCGTGATCTATTGCTGTATTTCAAGGGGTGTAAATCCCTTGACTTTCATAGATAGACCTCGGGAAAGGCAGTGGTGTTGAAGGATTAAATAAATGAAAGAGTTGAGGCTGGGGGAAGGGGAGCTGGAGTACCCAAATATTGGTGCATGATCATGTAATTGTGGTGAGAAACACATGGTAGTTGGGCTAATCTGGAGGCATGGATGAATCTGAATTCCTCAAATCAAGATTAAAACCTCCTGTGTTCTTCAGATAAATTGGAAAAGAAATTATCTCTTAGGCATTCATGCACTTAATTACTTTCTCTCCTCCTCCCTCCTCTGCCAACAGAAAAAAATAACTGTGAACTTCTACATTCCTGTTTAAAGGGTGATGTCAGCTGTTAGGCTATGGCTGACAACTCCTGGGGATAGGTGGTCAGCCTACAGTGGATGCTTTACACTCAGTACAATAAGGAGATAGCCACTTGGTAGTGTTAATGAACCTAAAACATTGTGAAGCAGTATGGAGAGGAGGGGGCTTGAACTGGGATGTCATAGCTACAGAGGAGGGGTAATGTATTGAGCAGTCTTTGCAGATGATGGCTAGAATTTGTTCATGGGAATTCTATGGAGTGTAGTGTCTGTGATCTCTATGATCGTTGTAAATACTGTTCTCTAGCCTCCTTAACTTTCCCTTTCTGAAACAATTTCCTCTTGTCTTGCTCCTATGTCATGATCAAATAGTTTTCAGATTTCCCAAAAGTGAAGCCTTTTCCCCCACCTTTTTTTGTTTACAAATTTGGTCTTTTGTGAGCCCACCCTCTCCCCTTCAGAAAGCTTGATCCCAGTTGCCTTCTTCATCTGCCTGTTAACGAGTTTCACAAGCTGTGACTGCTACTGCAGTACTTTTAAAAACTGAGCTTTACAAGGGAGCCTGGGGACAATAGAGGATACCACGGAGTGTAAGGGAGGAGATGCTGAGGGCTCTGGTAGAACAAGGTTGGCCCAGTTCTCCACACATTCCAGTGTGAGGAATGCAGTGTGCTCCTCTGTGTGTGCGTGATAGGAGGGGAGGCTGCGCAGAATGATTCATATGGGAAATATGCCACGACCACACCAAAAAGAAAACAACATCAGCTCAAATTCTGGTGGGGTTTGTAGTGAGGAGAAATGCTTTTTACTTTTTATTAGGTGGTTTGTGGTCTATATGAATAGGCTTGAGGAGTCAGCTTAATGCTTTGTGAGCTGGTGCCCACCACAGGCATTGTTGTTCCTGCAGGAGAAGGACTGGTGAGGTTAAGAATCCCTCCAGGTATGACTTGGGAGTGGGACAGCATGTGGAAGTTCTCATTGCTCTGCTTCTGGGTAAAATGAGAACTTCAGCAACATAAAAATAGGATTTCTAATGCATGATACAAATAAGTGTACTCAAAATTTGCGTTAAATGTACTTAAAAGAAAAGTTAATTATTGGATCGTTTTTAAAGAGCAAGTGCCATAGAATTTTTATTAACTAGCCACATGGCTGTGGGAATTAGCAACATACATGAATGTTCCTTTCTTCTGTTTTGTTTTTGTTGTTACTTTAACTCTCCCTGCTTCTCCCATTTCCTGCCTCATATTTTTATCAAAAATGGAACAAGACCATTCCCATGCATCAAACAAAAGCAATTCACTGATGGTGCTTGAACATAGAAACACACTCTGCCTCTGGATTTCCATGTGGGTATTAGGCAAAAGAAAATAGCCTGTACAGATCAGTCATGATCTGCTGCCCTCCCTTCCCCACCCGGACTATTCCTCTTAGAGGAGTTTCTTCTCCACAGGATCCTTTCTGATTAGCAGTTTGCTCCCTCTGTCTGTGAGAGATGATAAAGCAAGGGCAGCAGAAGAGCCAATTTGAAACCATTATTTATCGTTAGATGTCGTATTAGGGGAATGTGTGACTGCTTGTGAGTCGCAGATAAGATTAAAATTACTAAGAACAGAAATCTCTGTGAGCTTTTCTTCATCTTCCTGAGAGCCAAAGCACTGACTGATCAACCTGTTTCTAGTTTGTGCTGTTTCAAACTTGAGAAAATTTGTAGATAATTGAACAATTGTCTGAAAAAGCCATGAAGTTCAATGAGCTTAAAGCTTTTGGGGAGATTGCATTCTTTTTGAATAAACAAAGAGTGAAGGCTTAGGGTTTTTTAGTTTTTGTTGTTGTTGTTGTTGTTGTTTTAATGCAAGATTTTCTAAGGTCTTGCTGTTTAAGGGGAGAGGATGAGTTTAGTTGTCTTCCCTCTGTCTGCTACCCACTTGATTAGACTTCTAAAAAGTCTGCGTGCCAAATGAGAACTAATGGGCCAAATTAGTAACTTTGGAAATGGGCTATCCAGGCAATGCTGGGAAATAAGCTGGAGACAGATAACTCTATGTACCTTCCCCTTGAAATATGGTTCTTTTGCTTCTAGGTTCCATGCAGGTATTTCAGGGAAGGTCACATTTTTTCTGGCACCTCTCCTTCCTTTCATGTGGCCTAGTTTACAATGAAACAGCTCAGATGTGCATCCTCTGCTCGCTGATTTTCTCATGATAGTGCAGGAAAAACACCCCCAACAATTCACTAACAAGCAAATAAAACTATGCAGAAACTAAGCTTTCCATTAAGAAAAAACAACTTCGAAACAAAGTCTCAGCTCTTCCCATAATCAACCAAAATATTTACTGAGGATATGCATTAAAGAACTTAATTTATGGCACGAGTAGTGACTGTGTATACAAAACCCAAGTGAACTGAAGAGTGAGCAATGTCACCAGTGCTTGTTAGAGTGTCAATGGAAAAACAAGTGTGTGGGTTAATTAGGTCATGTGTTAGGAAATGGCATTGCTGTGTAGGCACAGGAATAGGAGAGAATACTGGCCTTCAGCACAGAATTAAACCTCACTGAACAACATTCTGCAGCATGCAAAACAACTTGAAATGTTAAATAGCTGGGAAAAAATAAACTTCCTTTGTAACTTTCTTGTACTGATGTACTTGGAATCATAAGCCTTTTTCTTTTAAGCAAATGCTATCTTTAATTTCCAGATACTCCTTAAAAAAGGCAGATAGATTCTCCCTTGGCTTCAGTTAAATATAAAAACCTCTTTATCAATTTTTCAAGGAATAAGCCTGCACTATGTCTTATTATTTCTAGCCTGACAAAGCAGAAGTTGTAAATTTTCAACATAATAAGATCCATTTTGCTAGATATTTCACAACAGGAAGGGCACTACCTTAATGAAAAGACTATTTGCATTCATGTATGATTTTGTCCAAAGCTGAGCGTTTAAAACAGCTGATCTATATCTGAACTTTGAACAGGTTTTTTGGTGAACATGCAAATTAACTACATCGTGTTACAAAAGTACCCGTTCATGACTAATAGAAATTACCAGGGTAATGCTGCCTTTGTTCTCCTTTCATTATCCTCTTGTCCCGTAGTGTAATATTGTATCTTTGGCAGTGTTTAATTTTATGCAAGAAGAATAATGAGAGGGAAAACGCTGTGAAGAATAAAGACGTTCTTTGTTATGCACAGGAGCGCTTAATGCTGCTGCGTGCCACATGGAGGAGCTCGAGTATCGTGTTAGGAATTACCATGAGCCTGGCGGGCCCCGGCAAAGCTGCTCTGGAAAGTAACTCCTGGGATTACCTTGGCCTCGTGTCTGCCCCCTGGGTGTGTGGATAAGGTTGCTGCAACCCTGGAGCAGTAATGCATAACAGCATAATTTGTTCTGTAGTAGTCCTAATACTCTTTCCCACTGGTATCACAAAGATCTCAAACCTACTTCAACTGGTGCAAACCCTGGCTATGGCTTTTCTGTGGTTTTCTAGGTGTGTTTCCACAACTCCTCCTCCTGCTACAACATGTAGGACTAACTAAGAGGAAAGAAAAAAAAAATGAGGTAAAAATCCTTCCTACCTTACTGTGCCATATGGTACTGTAGATTTAAATAATGTAGATTCAGCTCCAAAATCTGGCTGTGTAATGATTCAGCAACATAAAATCTGTCTGTGCTAGCTGGCATAACCAGCATCAGTCCTATGGCAGGTGGAGCCCCTGGGCTGGCACTGGGGATCAGGGCAGTTCTATGTCTTAGTGGATGGACCTGGGAGTGGGGCTTTGGGCTGTGCATGTTCAGTCTGACCAGTTGGACCATCTTGATATGCAGTGGCTGGGTAAGGTGTCCCTGGATTTGCTCCCCATGGTCATGCACTTTTATGTAGGCTGGATAGTGCATGTAAACTAAAAACACCAGTGCTGATGAACAAGAAAAATAAGGGAAATGAGATATACACCAGCAGGAGGGAGTGGAAGAGAGGCTAAAGGCCTCCCACGCCACTCATTCCATAAAGTCAGGTTTTCACAACCTGCTGGCTTATTAAACATGTTGACACTCAGTTTGAAGCACCAGTTTTAGGTGATCTGTGAGACTGCCTGAGGTGTGTGAGGAAGTGCCTGTGGCAGATGCTCACCTGGCAGCTCTTGGGGGACACAGCTGGCCACAGCAAAGTGCTGAGTTAGAGGCAGGAATGGGAATGGAAAAGCAATTCAAGGACCTCGCCTTCCAAAACTGCAGTCTTGTGCTGATTATTTCTGGTTAAAAACAGGATTTCACTCCTTTCACAGTAATAAAATCACAACTCATGGCTTTTTTTTTCAGATGAATTCCTTTTGTTACCAGACTTCTCTTTACTGATTAATTATTGTCAGAGTATTACTCCTCCTCTCCTTCCCAGGAAGTATAATCGCTTTTTCTCACAATGCTACCTGTGCTGTTGATGGGGTCAGGTGTGAACTGGCACAGCTGTAGCACCTGTCCTGTGTTGTAGGCACACATAAGCTTCTGGGGAAAGGAGGAACCACCTCAAAGTCAGTGGTGCTGCCGAACTTCTGCATTTTCCTTTTTATTGCTCCCATTGGTGGTCTCAGTTGCCGCACTGTGTGCTGAAATAGCAGAAGCCTGAAGAACTTTGGGGTTCTCCAGCTGCTATTGCTTCCTGCAGCTAGCTCCTGATGGAAACAGCAGCCTGGTGTGTCTTGCAGGAGGAAAAGGTAGCGTAAAGTAGCCATTGCTGCTGCTTACCTGTTTATTTTAAGTTACTGTGAAGGTTTTTGCTGCATGATATGGTAAAACTACAAATGTCAGTCGTCTGAAGTTGATTAATGTGTATTCTGTAATGGCTTTATTTTCCTCCTGGATCAGATCAGTGAAAAAATATCTAAGTTTTAACTTTTTAAATAGCCCTGAAAGACTTTGTGTTATTGGTAATCTTTGTTGGAAAGGGAATGATAAACGACATTGGTTGCAACCAGCCTTAATTATACAAACAGTTTCATTTTTACATTTGCTTCTGAAGCATGTTAAATTTATCAACTTGTTTGACAGGGATGTCTCACCTTATTTCCTGAGATTTAAGGCACAGAAAAAAAGAGCTCATGACATTACTGTCTGAAGCAATTCAGAAATGTGACACACTTGATGGCTGCAAGGGTAGCTGCTGCTGCTGCTGCTGCAGGTTCAGCTGGAAGAGTGGCAGTAGGAAACACTTCTAGAAATCCAAGATTCTTTTGTGAGCTAATACACCTTTCTGGCCTTGTGAATGAGTAAGCAAAATTCACTTGTAATAAATTAAATATGATTCAAGTGTTTGAATTGGAACTAGGCTTTAGAATGTGAATCCTGAAAAATCTACATTTGTACTCTTGCCTTCTTTTTTCTTACCTGCTGCAATATTAGCAAATACATTGAGTAAGTTAATTGGGTTAAAGAGGTGGTAAATGCAGTAAGACAGCACAGAACTGGTTGTAAATTAGCAGTTATGGGTGATAAATTATCTTTTTCTGATTTAATGAGGGTAGAACATAAAGAGTGTGCAGTACCAGCAATTGTACACTGCTGTACATTTAAAAATAAATGGTATGCCATTAACTTTGTTGCTGGATTCCAGTGAAATAATAAAAAACTGTGGAAAATATACACCTTTCAATTAAAATACATGCTCTTTGTATTAAGTTGCAGCAATACACAAAGTAACGCATACTGTCCAAGACATGCAAGGTAGTCCTAATTCCATAGATTTGGAGGGTTAGGAAGCTTATCTGAGGTTTGAGGTTTCCCTTACAGAAACTGGAAGAGATTGAAGTGGACAGCTGAGTAAATAGAGGGCTCCACTTTACTTGGAAGGAATTTGCATTGGTGGAATTTCATGGTGAATAGGAGAGAGGAGATTTTGGCTAGGAAAGTGTTTTTTTGCTTCTGTTTCTTGGAAGTTTAATCTAAATAAAAGAAAGAAAGCTTTCCCAATATAGGTCTCCCATAAAAATGCAAGGACTTCATAAACCCTTCTTTCCTTCAATTATTTAAGCAGCCTGTAATGATGCTGAGGTTAAAGAAGGTCTTCAGTTCCATGCTGAAAGTCTTCCGCTGTGATAATTCTTGAGGGATCTTTCAGTGAGCAGAGTTGTGCCGACCCTCTTGAACAAGTCATTAATGAAACAGCTCTGTGATAAATAGTAGTGTGCTAATGACCTGCAGAAGGGGTTTATAGAGAAAGGCAGTGGTCTCTTGGGGTCAGTATAGCTGGTGTTGCATTTTTAGGAAGAATAAAGGTGTTAATACTGCAGTTTCCAGATGCAATCTCCATCTCAAGAAGTTAAATCTCTACTGAAATCCCCACTACAGGGTCAATAACTTCTTTATACTTAACTTATGACTCCTTTCTGAGTTGCAGCTGTGTGCAACAGCCACTGAACTCATGGTTGTTAAAAGCCAGCCTTCTGCTTCTGGAAGGATTTGCAAAGGCTTTTTTTTTTTTTTTTTTTTTTTTTTTTTTTTTTTTTTTTTTTTTTTTTTTTTTTTATTAATGTTTATAAAGGCTTTTTGTGCTCCTCAGAAGGGAGCGTGAATTCAAAGCTTTCCGTTCTTACTGTGCCAAATCTGGAGTTTTCCATCAGGCCTCCATTCTCTGGGAGTCAAGTAGTGCTGAAGAAGGGCTGTAGTGCAGCCAGGGAGCCTGGCATACCTGCCACTGCACTGTGCTGGCTGCAAATCTTGAACTTCAGCCATTCCAGTGACTTTGAGAGGATTTCACGGAAAATTCCTTCCAGCAGGTGCTGTGTGTCCATAGTACTACTTTCTAGTTACCCACTAATCTTGGAAATACAGCAGAATAAAGAGAATCATATATGTCTTTTTTCTTTTGAAGTTGGCTTTTTTTTTTCCATTTTCTGTTTTACTCCACTTCTTCACATTCTAAAAATCAGGCGTTACCTTATTTGCAGTCTTGAAAACCTGAATGATTGTAAATTTTTACAATCACTCTTCAAGGGTAAAATCAATTCCCACCCNCTCTCCAAGGAAAAAAAAAATCCCCCCCCCCCCCCCCCCCAATTTCCTACTCAGCCTTTCTGTTATTTTTCACAATGTTGAAAAACATTGGCTGTAGAAACTGAAGAAATGTAAATAAGTGTCATTAGGACTTGCCCTCTTTTTTAAATTTCACCTAGCAACATCTTTGCCTCCCCTGTTCTCCATCCTCAGTCTAGGACATCCCCCAGCAAAGCAAAACACTTGCAAAATATTGCTATTTCAGCTGTTTCAAAGGCAAAGATAATTCAAAATACCCACATCTGCCCAAAGGAAAGAAATACTGGGGAGTGCTCTGGGTAGAAACGGTTGCAATGCTGAAATGGCTGTGAACTTGATGGCCTCTTTTGGGGAAACCCATTTTTGTCTCTGTAGTTAAATTCTCCTCCTTTCCCTATAATTCATGTCTACATTTGATGTGAGGGAAAGATAATACAAGGGATTTTGAAGAGAACTATGTTCATTCATGTAACTCCATAAAACAGCAGGAGTAGTCCATTTATAAGGTGAGAGAGGGAATGACCAAAACATTTTAAAATTTAAGTGGCTAAATATGGACCCTAGATTAATTATCTGACTCTCTTCAGAAGTGACCAGTGGTCTCTAGATTGTGTGGGCAGGAACATTTAAGATCTTTCCAAATATACTTTTTTTTTTTTCCTGCTGCCCTGATCCACAAATTCATGTGCCTGAGGACAGAGGGGGAAAATCCAGAAATTTAGAAGTGTTTTAAATGTTCATTCCCTAACAGACTTGCATAAAGTGTACAGTAGAAGAATGAGGATATAGCTTCCGTATCTGTAAAGCAGCAGAAATGTATTTGATGAGCTACTCTGATATTTCCTAGGCTAGATGGGATAATACATAATTAGAATATTTATGATCACTGGTGACAAGTAGGAATGATAATATTCACTAGCTGCAGTGTTCAACTTCCCTGCAGGCTGAAATGTGTATTAAAGTGGATGTAGTATGTGGAGTGCTAATACAATATACGTGGATCATTGTGGGGAGAAAAGGCTTTAAAATAACTTCTCAGTCTGCATTTTTTCTCTTTGTCTGGGAACAAGATCTTGCTTTGCTCCCAGAAGTAAATCCTGTTTTAATGAAATGCCTTAGGAAAGCTACCTTTCAAGGTAGTGTTCTCTGTCTCCTTCTAGTGTTTATACATAAAGGACATTCTGAAAAGTTATGCAGAGGAATTTTTAAACATTACTAAGACTTACTTTCTTTACTAATTGCTAGTGGCTTTGTGTTAAACTTGTGCTTTTCCACTTCAAATACATGCAGCCTTTCTTTGAGCTGAGGGAAGGTATTTGCACTTTTCTAGCATGTGGTTGAGTTCCAGCTGCCCCTTTGAAGTGCTGTTTGAGGCCGTAATCCTCCGAGCAGTCTGACACAAAGCTCAGCTGGAACTGCACCAGGACAATTTCAAGGTGGAAGCCACTGTGGCACTTTGATTCAGTCTAGCAGGGAAATGGGAAAAGTCCCACAGATCCAACCGAGAGCTCACAAAACGGGAAAGTTTTCAGCCTCCCTATCTCCTTCCAGCCATCATCAAGAACCTGCTTTGTTAGTTTTCTTCAGCTAAATTTTTTTTCAAAACCTAGTCTCTTATGTCTTTTCTGGAATAAGAGTTTTCAAGAAAAACATTGTGTCAGCTGAGGGACATGACGAAATTAGGAGTTAACAATGCTGTATAATAGCTATTATGACTGCTCTTCAAATACTTCCTGCCAGCCCTTGTTCAGTCAGCTTTAGTCTTTGTGTGATTCCAGTTTCCAGAAATCCAGCTTTGTATTCCTTTGATACTCTGTCAAAATCTCCCATTCTCCTGTCTTTTCCACTTGCTGCCTCTGAGGGTTTGGTCCTGCAAGATGTTGAATGTACTGGATAAAATTAGAGTCACGAGAAGCTCTTGTGTGCATCAATTGTTGCTTGCACCAACTACTTATCGTGTGCCAAGCACTTCATAGGCACATAAGGTAGAGATGCCATTCCAGGTGTCTCTCCACTCACTTAACAGTCAGTGGTTGTTTTTCATTCCTGAAATTACACACACAGCATGGGGATTGAAATGCTCATCATTTCACAGAATCACAATCTTGAAGAATATACATGTTTTGAAGTTTGTTGTGCCTACCCAGAAAACACTTTGTATGCTGATTATACAAAACAGAAAGCAAGCCAAGCATGTTCACAGTGGAGTAAGGGACTGCAGACAGGCCTATGGTTGTAAGCTGTGCTGCAGCTCCCAGCTCCTGCCCTCAACAAATTACCCCCCACACTGAAAAGCAAAGTTCTGGGGATAGCCTGACTCTTAGGACAGGAGGCTTTAGCTGATGGTATAAGCAGCTATTATTTTTGTGGAAGAAACAGGTGTGACAAACCCAATTCTTGGTAAATATGACAGATGAACAGACTTTTACAAAGCAACAGTATGTTGTGATGTTTGATTGCTCACTGTTTGGCAGAGCTGTTCCAGGGAACCAGATGATTGCATGTGAGCTTCACCTCACTGGCTCAAAACGACTGTAATGCTCTTCTTTAATATATGGAATACTTTTGTTATATGCTGCTCCTTCAGATTTCCAATAGAAAATAATTTTTAGTGTTTCTGTGTCTACAACTTTTATAACAAGTGGTCCATAAATCCCCTCTGTAATACTGTGTAGCTCTGTAGTACTGGTGGTTTATCACAAGGATAATTTTATAACTTGTGTCACATGGGGACTCAGGTTGTAAACTGTATGCTCGTTCTAAATCTGCAGTAGTTTGTTCTGATCCAGCTCACTGCTGCACTTCTAATCCCCTCCTGAATATGCTTTAGAGTAAGTTGTGCAATGGAATTTTTGTATTTACCTTTACTGAGGTAAAATTTGTTCACTGAAAAAATGTATAGAGAAATATTATGTTGTACTCTTATGATTTTGCTCCTGATAACAATTTTATTCTTAACCAATGTTTCTGCTTATTGACACAACTAATTTTGATTAAAACACTGAGGTTTGCCTATCAAGAATTTGTATGTATTTACCCTGTAAGCCCAAGTTCTTTTTGGTATTGTTGGATTTTTTTGTTTGTTCGTTTGGTTGGTTTTTTTTCTTTTTTTTATTTTATTTTATTTTATTTTGTTCTATTCTCTCCCAGGTTATTTTTAGGGCTGATCCCGGTTTCTGGGATGATTCCAAACCCAATAATCCCAATCCCGCTGATCNAAAAAATGCTTTCTGAAGAAAGCAAGCTTATCACTACATAGTTTCATGGATAAGAAATAGGTTTTTTTTTTTCTAAGACCTTGTCATAATGCTAGTTAGCTAAGATACAGAATATGTGTTAAGGAATGAACATTTATGGCTAGTCCAGTGGATGTGGAATCCTTTAGCTGTCTCTCTTCACACCACCCAAGCATAATGCAACTCCTTGTTTGCATCACATTACATGACATTAGTACAAAATGCCAATCTTTAAGTACAGAGTTGCATCCTTTCTGATAACAGAAAGAGAAGATAACTTTCCTTCCAAAGCATTTTGTATCTCTCTACCAGTCAATTGCAAAGCTTCTCAAGGGACATCTCTTTTGTAGTCTTAATGCACTCCTTGTACATCCCAGACTCTTGATACATAATCTTTTAAACTGCACAAAGAGCTCTGCTGAGTGATACTAAGTCTTCTACAAAGATGAGTCATATTTATTGCATTGGGCATATTTAAACTACTTATTCGATATATCGGTCTAAACTGATGTAGGTAAAATAGGCAGTTACTACAGACAGCCTATAAATCTGGCATTCTTTCAAGGCCTGGAGCAATCAGCTATTGCCTGTGCAGAGTCATGGAATGAATTTTAAAGTAATCAGTTTATGCCAAGACTTTCTTAATGTACTTGCAGATCTAGTGGCAACAGAAAAGAAAAAGATAGTGATAGCTCATCTGGGA
>WEZZ01000013.1:94269-115239 GCA_013400585.1 Chloropsis cyanopogon
ATGATTCAATTTTGTCAAATAATCTGCAGCTATACAAAAAAAAAATGTACTGTGAGCAGGAGAGGTCTCTAGAGGTTTGCTGTGTTTTTTTAAATCTTGAAAGGCACAACTTTCTTGTCACTGACAAGGCTTTACATCAGAGAGTTGATTCAAAAAAGTGTGGCACTTATCTTAATTTTGCTCTTTTCAACTTCAGTGACACCATTTTGCCACTGAGTGGGAGTAAGATTAGAATAGTGCTGAACATCTTTGACAGATATTTTCAAGTTGGCAATTTTCTGGAATTGCAAAGAACTCTACCTCCTTGGTGCATAGAAATCATACAGTTCAGACTAAGTTTTGGGTGTTTAATGCAGCCATAGAAAATTTAAGAAAATTTGGAGCAAAAATTTGTACATGTGTTTCTCTTCTCCAGCTGTAGCGAAAAAAAAAATTTGTATGTATGCATGTGTGTGTGCTCTTTAGATAAATATGTACAGAGGTAGAACTTAGCTGAGGTTATGGTTGAAAATTTTGGAGTATTGTTTTTGTTGTTTTATCTCTGATTAAATTGTACATAGACATTTAGTCCTGGTTGGGGACCATTGATATAGAACTGTTGCTTCCTCTAAATATAAAAAACTAGACCCATTCATTTAAAGACAGTGCCACTAGGCAGACTTTTAAAAATATTTTTAGTAAAGCTGCCTACATCCCACCTTATGATTTAGAGGGAAGGTTGTCTTTTGACACTGGAGTACTTAGTGCACTGTCACAGTTCACAGTATATTGGTTTTTGTTGTTTCTTCCTCTGCTGCTGCCATTTCTCTCCTTCCTTTCTGCCCCTTAATTGAGATCCACAGGCTATTCTGCAGGAATGGGTCTAGATTAACCTATCTGTAAGTCTGGAAGCCTTGTGGTCTGGTACTCTGTCCTTCCCTGGGTCTGACAGTCACTTCTGCTGCCTCCTGTTAACATCGCACAGGGCCCAGGGCTTCTTGCCAAGGCTATCTCTAAAATTATTTGGCAAATTCTATGAGAAACTGCTGAAACTTGACTGATTCTCTGTTGTTTGACTTGGATGGGATGAGTTGCTAAGATCAGGTATGACTCTTTCCCAGAGGTTTCAAGCCACTAGGATTTCAGGGTTGAGCAGTAAGGGAAGCAGCAAGCCCTGAGTGATGCTCTTGTTTGGGCTGTGCTGACCAACCTTATGTTCCTGCAGCTTTGCAGAAAGAGAAAAGGAGAAAATATTCTCTGAGCATAATCCCCGTCTCTACACCACCTGGAAATAGAACTGGGAGAAGTAGTGAGGGTTTCCTTCTATCCTCTACGAAGGAAGGTTTTTAAAACAGGATTTCAAAGGTACAGTGTTTGAAGTTTGGGGGATGGCTGATTGCTACCTCTAAGAAGAGACCTGTAAAAACAAATGAGTGAACTGGAGCAGACACTTTTCTGGTAGGAACCTAATCTCACTTTAATAGGGCTCTGTGCTCACAAAACAGGATTTTGCTCTCTCCTGTAAAAGTTGTGAGCTTATGAAATTCCTAATACCAGAGATGTTGAAAATTCAACAGTTTTGGGAGTTAGGTTCTTTAGGCAATACCTCCAACACCAACTAAATTTGTAATAGTGCTTGTATCTTTGTATTTACTAGCAGATCATAAAAATGCATCAAACAAACAAAACTCCCACCCCATAACAGACAAAAAACCCAAACCCCACAAATTCAGACACTGATTTTGCTTAGAAAAAAAAAATTATGTGAAAGACAGGAGGGAATTCAAACTGCAATGCAGAACTGTTTAAATAATCCTGAAACTATAAAATTTTCTGTCAGAGTAGCAGATGTTATAGCATACAACCCCTCCCCCATTTTTTAATGGAATGTGAAAGTGTTGGACACTCCCATTTGAAGGAGCTAGACACAGGAGTATAGATCTTTGTTTCAGGGAATTTGAGAATGTGTCAGACATCTCTGAGTATAAGAGCTCTTTGAAGTATACTCCTAAGCTTTGTACTTGAAAGAATTAAAGGATGCTGTATAGCTTTGTGTGAAAGAGAACTTCAAAGCACACTAAGAAGTAGTGAAAGATCTGCAGTTACTAAATTTACAGAAAAGAACCATAGTAAGTCTTCCTTTTTATGTATAATAGCAACATGATATTTATGGAGAAGGCACAAAAGATGGTCATTGAATGGATCAGTCAATGGGATATATGGAATTTTGTATCACTTAGTGTTTGAAATCCATCAAATGGTGATGAAACAGCATGACTGCTCAAGGTGCTAAGTTAAGTGTGTTGCTGTGGTCTTCCACATTAAATGGTCTCTGCTCTTTAAAATTTCTGTGTATTTAGTTGAGCTTTGATTTTCCACAATGACAGCCGTGTTTTCATGTTAAGCTATTAGAAGTCTGCTAGACTGTTGGGCACTGATCATACTACTGAGCTGCAGCCTACACTAAGGTTTTTAGTGTTAAGGATATTCTTGTTATATTTCAAGAAAAATTCTCAAAAGATGGGGTGAGAGAGAAAAATCCAAGAGATTATGTGTTGTAGGAAGAAGCTGAGAAATGTAAAAGAACACCAGGACCTTAGAGTATAAGTTAAAGCCCTTAACTCCTCTCTGAGTTTGGCACAGATCATCTGTCACATGCTTGCTGCCAGTAGCATGCAACAGTTGAAGCTTTTTAGCTTTTTCTCCTTTTTTTTTCTTCTCTGTTTAGGACCTATATAAGGATGAATATAATGATGTTGTTTGAAGGGAACTAAGGGTTATGTTCAGTTTGGAGGACCATAAATCCCTAGGGACAGGAGCAGGTGGGTGATGACCTTTGACTTGCTTTGGTTGAATTTGGATTCTGAAAGCTGTGTCTGACAGGTAGACTGGCACAAAATAAACTAGGTTGTGAATTTATAGTGTACTATCTACTCCATGCTAATTGCTTTTTTATGCATTTTGGTATATTTGAGGGAAATGATGCCTTCCAGAGGGACCTTGACAGGCTGGAGAGGTGAGCCAATGTGAACATCATGAAGTTCAACAAAGCCAGGTCCTGCATGTGGGCTGGGGTAATCCCCACTATCAGTAGAGTAGAGAGGGGTGAATGGACTGGGAGCAGCTGTGAGGAGAAAAACTTGGAAATATTTGTGCATTCACAAACACACATTGCATATGAGGTGGCAGTGTGTGTTTGCAGCCCAGAATGCCAGCTGTGTCATGGGCTGCCTCAAAAGCAGCATGATCAGCAGGGTGAGGGAGGTGAGTTGATTCTCCTGCTCTGCTCTGCTCTCATGAGGCCCCACCTGGAGCACTGCATCAGCTCTGAGGCCCCAACATGAGAAGGATAGGATGTGGGCCTCTAAGAGGGCCACAAAAATGATCAAAGGGCTGGAGCACCTTTCCCATGCAGACAGACTGAGAGAGTTGGGGGGGGCTCTTCAGCTTGGAGAGAAGGCTCCAGGGGGATTTTGTTGTGGCCTTTCAATACTTAAAGGGCCACAACAGATGGGCCAAAGAGATGGAGAGAGACACTGAAAAATGTTGCCCAGAGAAGCTGTGAATCCCTGGAATTGCTTCGGTTGGATGGGGCTTTAAGCAATGTGGTCTAGTGGAAGGTATCTCTGCCCGTGGCAGGGGATTTGGACAAGGCAATCTCTAAAGGTCCCTTTCAACCCAAAGTATTCTATGACTCTGTATTCCTAGTACATATTAGGTGTATCTTTGTTTTTGTTAGAAGTAGGATAATGCATGCTGCACAAAAGAATCCTTTGTTTCTGTGAATTATGCACACTTATTTCATTCCCTATATCCATGGCTTTTAAGCTTATCCTAAGAAAGATGATGCTTGAAAGTATTTGGAAAAAAAGTGAGTGTAGCCAGGAGAAGTTGGCTGATGCAAGGACTGGATTAGGGAATGGGGCAGGTAAGGCTAATACAGTTGCCACTGGTAGAAGACACTGGCCATGATAAGGATCAGTGAGCAGGAGCAGAGGAAAGCCATGACTTGTGGGGGCTGACAGCTGACCCAGGGAGAGAAATTTGCTACACCAACTTACTACGCATTAACTTTGCCATCTAAAGAAGCCTTAAATGACTGAAGGAAAACCATGCACCCAGAGAAACTGTTTAGAGCATCATTCTTCCAGATTATAAATTGGAAGAGCTAGTTTTATAATCTAGATTTTTTAAAAGCTAAAAGAAATGAAATCACCCTCATTTTTGCTACTTCTCCAAATGACAGCAGTATGTCATCAACTAAATCAATGTAAATGAGTGCTGACTCCACTTTTTTCTCACTTAGCTATGGAAAGTATTGAATGTTTCCTCAGTGATGTTTTATTCAAAATTTATTCAAAACCAGCTGGAAAGAAGAGGGAGAAACTGTGGCTCCAGAGATTCACTGTCAGCTGTGCCATACATCTCCAGAGACTGCTATATCTAGCTCTGGAATCTTTGTTCCATACATAGCTTCTGAGGGCTGCCTACACTCTCATTGTTCTACTGCCTTGATCCTTTTGTGTGCTCATGAGATGAATGAATGGCTAAGGTCAGTATTTGACTCTGGTTTGTCAGGTGGCACTGCTAAAACTTGGCAGAAGATCACACTTCCGTTTTTGAAGATGAGATAATCCGGCAGTGCCGATGTCTCTTTAAATATAGAAAGAAAGATGGGAAGTCTGTAAGATCTTACATTGTCTCCTCTTCTTATATCTTGTAATAAATGCCATACCAAAACCATTAAGTGAAGCACAGCTGTAATTCTAACACACTTTTACAGAGCAAGTACTTTCAAAAGTATCCATTGGAGGACACTAGAACACTATGAATCAAGGAAGTATGGTGATTTTATTTTAAAAAAAGCCACATTTCTCTTTTAAAAAGAAAAATTAAAGTAGAACATTTTTTGTTTACATAACACAGTTTGAAAATCCATTATTACTTGAAGTTTTTCTCTGTCTGTCATACCTTCTATAGCTCCATTACTGCTTTGTTTTTGTTTTTGAAAGTAGTGGCATGTACTCACTCTCTGGATGCTTGTATAATCACTTGTTACAATTTTAAATAATTCTCAGATGGGCTTGAGTTTTTCTGTTTGTTTTTTAAAAATTATTTTTAAATTTAGTTTTTCAGCTTTTAGCCATTTGCAAGTCTTACATTAGCTTTTGTACCTCATTTATATTTAAGATGATTACTATTCTTCCATCTTTTTGCTTACATCTCACAGAAAAGGTGCTGAAAATGAGTGGCCAATCATTAGTAGTGTAACTGAGATATTATTCAGAAAACTTAGTGCTGGATTGAGGAACACTTTTGACTCAACATGGTTCTCTCGGAATGGAAGAAAAAAGACTTCAGATTTTGATTCAGCCTAACACAAATAAAATCTCATCTACCCTCTCAATGACAGCATTCTACTCCTTTCTGCTCACTTCCATCACACTCAAAATTGCAGCTGCTGAAATTATTTTTGTCCTCTGTCATTCAGAGGTTAGAAGATAACTGTGTTGTATTTAAGATTTTCTTTCCTTTTTTTTCCCCTCTCCTTACTTCTAACGTCTCTCACAGCCTTGAACTTTTCTATGAGCTGTATCTACACCTGTGATAGTGAACTCAAATTTCTTCCAAACTTCCATGCCAGACCATCCTCTCCTTTTAAAGCAGTATTTCCTTTCCACTTGAAACACACTGGTAGTAGGATTGATTAATATCTGACTGCCATGTGAGGATATTTGGAAGACTAATGTATGAATAAAAGTTCAGTGGAGGTAGTGGAAGAGAGACAGGAGTTGTGGAGGGGGCAGCACCTCCTTTCTGGTTCTGCCACTCTGGTAACTTTGTGGTCCCTTTGCTGTCACATTTTTGTGTTTCCTGTTTCCAGTATGTGTAAAGTTTTTGCTTTTACATTAATTTCACGAAATTCTGCATAAAGTATTCATTCAGAGGCTGATAATGTATTAGTAATTTCCAAAGAGAAAAATAGTACATTAATTGCTTTTTGCAAATAACTCAGTTGAATTTGGCTTTTCACTCCTTATTTTTACATAGGGTCAAGCTTTAGAGCAGTAAGTATCTTTAGACTTTGGTGACCTTTATACAACTCCAGCTTTAGTTCTCAGTTTAGTTTAAAGGTAAAACTAATGCTTTGCAAAGTTCAGAAATCAGTGTATGTACACACATAGAGAAACCATGATTACATATGACATTTCCATTTTATTGCACGCAAATTTAACTGTGGATAATGAGCTTGAGTTAATATTTTGTGTTTCCCTTTCCCTGTTACATTGTCATCTCTCTATGTTTGTGTGCAAAGCTCATCCATTGTATTTAGTTGTTTTAAATTGTAATATGATGGTGAAAAATAAGTACTTATGGGGGGATTTTCTAGGAAGGTGGCTTCACAGTGATGTCTGATTAATTTATTCTTATCCCCTACTGTTACTCTCCTCAAATGATTTCCAGATGCCTACTCCAGGCATCAAAACATGTAATAATAAATGGGATCAGATAATAAGTCAGAGTCTGCTATTATTTAGTAAGAGGGACTATCTCTACCTTATTCTAGACAGTGTGGTGCCACACCATCTTCTGCAATCTTACAGGGACAGCCTGCTAGGAAAGCTATTTGTCACAAGTTGTCTGCATGATGTTTATTGTGCAAAGGAGGAGGGTGAATGGATTGCCTTTGTGCTACTGAACTCCTCTGTGTGTGAGCAAAGCAGGGAAATCCCTCAGACTTAACCTATAGTTCTGCCTATAATGGGCCAGGCTGCTCCCCTGCTACTCGCATCAAGGGTTGCCTTTCTTGTCTGATTGCCTTGCTGGTTTCCCTGCCCTAAGCAATGTTTAATATTGTTCAGGTATATCAGCACGGCCCAATGCTTCCAGTCAAGCAGTTCACATTTAAGAAGAAATATGAATTGGATAATATCAAATTGAAGCCCCAAAATTCTAAATGAATCGTGTCGGAAGTGGTTAGAAGTCCCTAAAAGGCTCCTATAATGTGATATTCGAGATTTAAAAATTTAGCATGGTTCCAAGTTTATGTGACTGTTTTCTCTGAGGAGTTATTTAAGCTCTGCCTTTGATGGCTATAATTATTATCCTAATTGCATAATGTCATAAAATTGTTGCAGCTTTCAGAGGCCTTTAACCTCTATTATGGCAGCTCCAGTTCTTGCTTATCTGCAATTCATCAGGTGCAAGTCTTATGTGTGTTGAAGCTCACAGATGGAATTGAATTTTGTCTTTACATTGATGATTAATTACTAATGAATCCAATATAAGCAGCCTGAATAAAAATGGTGACTGTCTCTGGCTTGCCACTTCTAGCCATGGACATTAATATTCAATATGACCAAGGACTTACTGTTAAAATTAAAGGCTATTTGATTCTAATGAATGTCAGGAACATTTCTCTGCATTTGTGGTCAATATTGTGATTGGTTTGAGTCTATTCTAATCTGCCATATCCAAATTTCTCTTGCTTATGCATCAGGGGTTCCTGACATGGATGGTTTTTTAAACCAGATGTCATTAGATTAATATGAAGAGCCATACTGTCAGTTGCAAAAGATCATATAATAAATAGATGTCAATAATTCGTGGGATATTAACTGTGTGTATAATATTAAATGATAAGCTGTGTTATGTGATTGTACATATTGCTGTATTTGAAATAAAAATCTTAAAAACCAGGGAGCAGGCTCAGTCCCTGGAATGTAGCAACAGATGGGTCTTATCTCTTATCAAGAGACACAAAAAAGAACAGCTACTGCCGGGATAGACAGCTTCTGAAGGAGTCCGCCCTGAGTTAATTACCAGCTATCTGACAGGAGAGACACACACCTGGCACCACGAGATACGAGAGAAAAAGATCTGCTAAGAACATCAAGATATCAGAGATTGCTTTACGGGAACACATCTGGGAAATACTGGAACCCAAAATTCTTGGCCAAACGACCCTTGATTGGTCCAGGACTCTGTTTTGTTTGGACTGGGATCGAGGACTATACAGTTCATAAAAATTTGAATCGGCCTCTGATTACCTCAGGACGGTGTTTTGTGTTCCTAGACTAGAGTCTAAACAACCCAGGAAATTCCAAATCAGTAGTTTTGATTACTCCGAGATCCGTCTTTGTCCACCCTTGGACAGGGGCGATACCACCTTTGAATATGAAAACTTCCAGGTGGAGACAGCCAGGATGTTGCCTCGAGCCATTTTTTCTGTATAAAAAGGGTAACTCCGAGACCCTTGGTGTGTGTCAGGTCGGATCGTAGCTACCGAGCGTGTTCCACTGCACACCCAGGTTCTGGTCCCGGGTCAGTCCTGCACGTTTCCCTGTAATTGTGGCTGCCGTGATTGCAGTTTTGGTCGCGGTTTTAAATTGTTGTTTTTTTAATAAATTCTCTTTTTGTTCTTATTAATCATAATTGGCTTATCTAATTATTACCTCTAACAATCAGGTGGGTACCCAGAGCTAAATTGAATGCATCTCCAGGACAGTATTGTGGGGGTCAGTTGGCAAGAACCTGCTTACTTAAGACAGGAAGTTTATTTCACCAGAACTTTTTACAGTTTACAGTGTCCAAAACTTACAAAGATCCTTGGAAAGGTGGACTGCTTTTTCCTCCTTGCTGTTTTTTTCCCACCTCTAAAATAATTAGTGGTGTGCTTTATATAACAATCTCTTGTTTCAAAGTACAACCATGCAGCCTAGGATGAGGGACTTAAAATCGTCCAGAGGATAAAAAACTTCCTGATTTTCATCAAATCAATGGAAGATTGGAAAAGTTTTTGAACTTTTGAAAGAAATTCCTGTTCCATTAACAGTTCTGCCACATAACCAGAAAGAGATTGAGTCTTTTGTGCCCCCTATGCTCTCTGGGAGGCTAGACACTATACTGGCTAAAGACCCACCTGCTAACTTTCACCCCAAATTTATTTCTAGGTAGTTTCCTGCCTACTTATTCTTGCTTCACTTTGAACTTGAATTTGGACACACAATTTCTCCCCTAGTGGTTTCTCCACCACTATACTTCAGGATAGCAATGCACGTCCTCAGTCTGTTTTGCCGGGTGTTGTCTCAGAAAAAGAAAGATGGTTCCTTCAACTTCCAACTGTGTGCCCTGTCAGAGGAGTGAGCACACACAGCAAAATCCCTGTTGAGGTTCCTGTCAGGGGTCAGAATGACCTTCTGTCTGCTGTCATCTTTGAAGCTCAGATCTTTAGTGTTGGTTCTCAGAAGCAGCGTTCTGCTGAGGAGTAAATGAAATGGTCCTGGAGCAAACTCCAGCACTACTGAGGAATGGACTTCTGGAAATCTGCAAACTGAGGAGTCATGAAAATTTTCTGCTGCAGACTTTGTACTGATTTTTGGGTGCAATGAACCATCATGTAACTGTTTGAAGGTGACTGAATCAAGCGTGTGGAATTTGAACCAGGCTCCATTGACACTAAAGCTAATGAAGTGTACAAAGCTGCTTGTCAGATAAGAGAAAAGAGGAACCCAGCCTTCTGGAAAGGGGACAGAAAAGGTGTTGGGTGATGGAATTAGTTGATTAAATGCTTATTATAAGATCAATGGGTAGTTAGATTAATGCTACCCTAAGTACAAAAACACAACCAAAAAAGAAGTCCATGGTAATTCCTTAAGGAGCAATTTTGCCACTTTTTCCTGCCTTCCTCAAGTTACAGTTTAACTATACAACCTTGTCTTCACTATACAACCAATTCAGAGGAAGAGAGTGATTGGATTCAGAGTTCTCGCTGGGCTTCTAGGTAACTTCAGGCATGGGTTTCTCAGTTTTATTCCAAAATGAAGGTCTGTGGTCTGGAAGTAATTTTTCTGGATTCACTTATAACTCCTTTCTGTGTAAGCAAGACTTCACTGCTGTCAGATACTTTTTGCATCTGGAGTATTTGCATCTGGATAATCAATAATTCAAACTATTTTATAATTTATTATAATAATTAATTAATTAGAACCAAACCCTATTCTTTCATGCAGTGGAGATGAAACTGGCTTAATGGTCATGAAATTTGACTATTTGTGGTCTTAAACAACTGGACAATGGAAAAATGGAGACAGAAAGGGAGCAAGTAAGCATGAGTTCTTGCTATTATCCCAAGACAGCATACACTGATACAAGAAGACAGTGAGGAAAATATATGTTACTTACTGCTTATCACAAAATCTTACCAGCTGTGCTTTGGGCATGTCAGAGCTGGATTTCATAATTTTCCCTGTTTTCTGCAGTGGTTTTTTCTCTCCTCTTGCCTGGAGACCTGTTCCTTTTCTCCTGCTCCTTTGTTCTTCCTGCAGGACCCAGGGGCATGAGGAAATGAGATTTTCTGCCCTGCTGCTGCTACAGTGAGCGAGACTGAGCTTTGCTTTTGCAATAGGCTGACAAAATCTAAGAAATATTGATTATCGTAGGTAACTGTGATCGAAGCTTGGTGTCTAGAGAGTTTTTCTGGCTCAGCTGAGGCATGCTAGAAGGCTTTTTTGGGATAGGAATAAAAAAATCCTGCTTCAGAGGTAACTTAGTGCTTGCAAGGGACTGTACCTTATGCCACTCCATTGCCACCACCCCTATCCTTAGAATTTTTTCTCCTGGGACTTGTTGCTCAACATCTCTACCCAGAGATCAGTGCCCTAATCAAAAACATTACAAGTTTTAAATGGTAATAGTAAATCTTCTCTTTAATTTCAGTTTTTATTCTGATACTGTGTTTCTTGCTATTATTGTGTTTGTCAATGACCAACATCAGCTGACACTATAAAGTCATAGTCTAACTTTGTGGATTTCCATCTTGACTGAAGAAATTTCAATTTAACCTTTCAGGCTGAATTCTCCTTCATTAGGCTGGAGTCTCTTATTAACTTAGACTCTTTCCTCCATTCCATTTCCTCTAATTAAACTTGTTTCTATTATATGAACAAGAATAGATTTTGATTTATGGAAAGCTTTGTGCAATGAGGAGTTAATGTTCCCATTGTCCTTTCCTACCACTTGCAATCCCAGTGTGAATCAGTGGTTAGGAAGTGAAGATGATAACCTGAATGCTTTATGCTGGTAGTTTTGTGGAAGTTGGCAGGTACAGCTTAAAGTTGCTTTGAAATTATTCAAGATAGAGCATAAAACTTACAGAGTTATTGTAATGCATTTAATTAGAATTCAAAACAAGATCTACATTTGCATGCTTTCTTTTGGTATGTAAGTGTGCACACCATCTGATAAGCTAGAATTGTGGAAGGTCATCTAGAGGAAGAATAGAATAAAATTTTCCCCGTCTGTGAAAACATCTGCAGATCTAAAATAAAAAATGGGAGGAGGGGGGAAGAGAGTGGAATGAACTAGAAATTCTAACAGGGACATGGGTTGCTTACAAATAAGTATAAAGCAGAACTGGGGAACTGGATAACTGCAGCTGATGATCATTGACTTAGGATAGATTCATTTGGGGATGCCAGTATCTACTCTTAACTGGGAGTGAAAATACAAGATGTCAGTGTGCACTTCTTTCAGACCTTGTGACCTTGCTGAAGCCCATTTTTTTTAGTCAGAGATGGTGTGGTAGGGTGGGGAATAAGTTTCAAACCAATTAATTTTGTGACTAGTACTGTAGGAGCAACTTGGGTCTTACAAAGGCTGCTAGTTCACCCTGGGTGATTTTGGTGGTAAATTCTCTGACCCTGGTGTTCATGCTGTCTGTGCCAGTGCAGCCTGGGAGTGATGATGCTGTAGAAAATGGGCCACAGTTTGAGGCATCTTATCTGTGCTTGGTTTGGACCAGGTGGTACAAAAAATATCCTTATTTTAAGGCTCCTTTCCCTTATTTTTATTGCCTGAGACCCCTGAAGACTATTATTTGAAGCAACAATTTTCTGTGAAGCCTTGCTTGGCCATAATGCCACCCAAAAATGGAATGGGTAGGAGATGCTCTCACATTATTTCCAAATACAGCTCTACCAGGAATATGAGACAGGGAATTTCTGTGGGTAACCTTGTGTAAACCACTAATATGAATCCAAATCCTGTTAAATTTTCTGGAGCCCAGAAAAATACCAGGAAAAGAGATCCTGTTCACTGAAGGCCCAGCAGTGAGCTGTGCTGAGCATTTGCTGTTCCCCTGAGCAGGAGGGTCAGCGTCTCTCAGAAACAGAGGCTGAGCTGCCACCCTCGTTGGTGTTTTGCTCAGGTTTATTTTTCATTCATTCATTTCATTACAATTCATATTAATTCTGGTAATTAGGACCTTCTGATCCCTTTGAGAATGCATAATTGAAAGCGTGTTAGCGGAGTATTTGTGATGGACGTGTATTTTGGCCAGCTTCCTAGATTCCTTCTTTCTTCTCATACCAGGAAGAGATTAAATACAGCCATATACTCTCACTGCATAGTGCCCTTATTTTCCTGTATTTTCTGATTTTTGTGAAGACCAGACATCGATATACACCCAGTGTAAACCTCTAAATATATTTAATGTAAGTAAACTGATAATATTTGGTTGAATAATTTCAATCAAGTAAATGTGAGCACATCTATTAAAATCTTTCATGTAGGTTTATATTGACCACTTTGCACTCAGTTTTTATTTTCATTTCACTATAACTAGATTGCATGGATTAATTTCCTCTAAATTTGACCAAGCTAAGTGCTAGATTGTACTACGGGCTTGAACTTTGCTTTCTGTAAACAGCTTGTAAAACATTTAGGAATAGTAGCATTATGGTGACATTAAAACACAAAAAATGTAGATCACCCAGTTTCATATAGACAGCCCTCTTTATCTAATAAAAATTCATGAATAGTCATAAATTGCCCGTACCCTTGCTTTCATGGGGAAATAATAATAGTGTTTACGTGTTTATCTCTGAAACAGCATCTGCAGCATGTTTGTCGTTAATATAAGAAAACAAGAAGAGAAGCAAAGCTGACATGCATTTGCAAAGATGATGTTTTTATATTCATGTCCTAATGCTGTTATTGACATTGGATATCAATAGCAGAAGCTCTGTCAAGGAGACAATTTAAATTATATGTAAAGACGCTAACATTCATCTTTCTTTAATTAACTTCATTTTGCATCCTGGAAAATACAGCAGGATATAATAGACTATGTGGACGTGGCAGAAGTCCCTTTAGCAATCTCTATTTTATTACAAATCTAATGGTATTTAAAACTGAAGACAAGTCTCCTCAGGAAAAACACCTCTGTGACTGTAGATTATGTGGATGACCACCACCATGAGCTCCCACCTGGCTCTTTGTGGACAGGCCCCATGGTGTGGTATGGCAGTGTGGTGTGCCCCAAGGCCCTCCTCCTGCATCCTGGCTCTTGCCTCTGCTGCTTCCTTGTCTCTCAAGAACTGCTGCTGCCATTGCACCTCCCCTGCAGGCTTTGCTCAATCTGCTAGACTGAGCCTGAAAGGGTCCAGGACCAATTGTGGCTAAGACGTGGGCAAGCATCCCTTATCCTTTCAGACATCCCTGTGGTTTCTGGAGCAGGCTGGGAGGACAGGGAGCTGATCCTACCCAGATCGCACATGAGACTGTCAGCACTGGTGGGGCAGAGTGTCCTGCCAGGTTGCCTTGGGTAGGTGTCCTTCAGGAGATCAGCTGCACTGTTTAAGCTCTGCAGCTTCAGTGAGAACAGCCTTCCTCACCAACTCCACATAAATCATGATGTACTGTAAAGGCTTTTTTTGGGGAGGCAAGCCAGTGCATGGTGAGCTGGACCTTCAGGAAAAGTGGGCTGCTGCTGCTTCAGATACACTGTCTAGCCTTCTCTGTCAGTCTGATAATAATAATGCTTAAATATATATAGGATAGGTATAATAATGGCCAAATTGATGTTTTGCTTGATGGTGTATAAGTAAAGCATACATCATTTAAAAGGGTAATTTATGTACACTTGTGGGATTATAGCACAGGGTTTGTTCTGCAGATCTCAGGAAATTCACTGTATTTGAACACAGTTGATTGGTGATATTTTGTGAAGCTGTGATGCCCAGACATACTGACAGCCATGCTGAGGGCACGGATGCTTGCTCAGGAGACATCTTGTATGGAGCAGACAGCCATGTGCATTGGACCTTCCTCCTGAGCACAAGAGACCAGAGCATTAGGGAAGACCTCTGTGAAATGTCTATATCTATCTCTTTTGTTTCCAGATGTATCCTAAAAGGGGATTGCTATGTCTATAGGAGCTATTTCGATGTAGTGATATTCTTTCTTAGCCTTGGTGTGTCAGTATCTCCCCCACATTATCCCCTTCTATTGTATATGAAAAAGTGTCAACCTTAAAGTACTCATCTTAAGAATATACAAAGATAGCTGTAATTTGTCAACAGGTTTAAAATCTCCAAGCAACTGCCTGCCTTTCCATCACACTCGCTGTAGATGTTGTCCTGCAGGATGATCTGAGGTTTTGCATACAGGGGTGTGTGAATGAAATCCTTACAGTTAGTTATCTTGGCTTACTTTCTGCATGGAGAAGGAACTAATTGTTAGTTGTAAAATGAAGTGTCTGTATAAGATGAAAAAGAAAACCAAACCAACTCAGTTTCATTTGTTTATTGTACCAGGCTATCCCCACTCAGTTATCACTTATGTGCATTTAGGTTTACATTGGTGTGGTTGGTGGCTCTATGACACTATTAGTCTTACACTGTTTGATTCCTAAGAAGTCAGTTCAATAACCACAACGAGGATGGATTTTTTTGTTTGTGTTACAAACCTGTCAAGTAAAGGGATATTTTTCTAAGCAATTGCTCCCCAGGAGAAGCAGAAAGGCGGAAAAACGGCATTCGGTCTGACCTTGTGCTATTGAGCCAGGACAATATATTGCAGAAGAAAAGCTGTCAGCAGCCTATTGTGGCAAATCCTTGCTGGTCCTCAGGGCCTCACACCAATGAAAATCTGTGCCAAACAGATAACTTGCTTTCTAATCTCCCCGTTTGGCTCATTTGTATCTGTGGCCTACTATAAAATATACTATACCTGAAAAGACTCAGAGTGGATCTGCTGAGACCTGTCCATGAACCCCTCCTCCATAACATGAGCCAGACTGCAGCTCAGATAAAAGTATCTGTATGTCTGTTTTTGGTGACAGGGGCCACATTTCCTTTCCCGCTCCATTGCACCTGGCTGAAGATCATCTTGTGTTATTCTGGAAGGACCCTGACATGTGGTTCCAGAAGAATTTGGCCCTTTAGTGCCTGTTTACTCTGCTTGTAACTTCTTCTGCTGTGAAAGACCAAACTGGTAAGGGCAGCTTGATTAACTATTTGCTCCTCCATGCCAATCTTGGGCACCAATTGTTGTTACAAGTAGAAACTTCTATTACTTTGGGAGGTGCTTCTGCTATGTAGCCCAGAGAAGACTTTTCCCCATCATTTTCTCTCTTCTCTTCCTCATCCCCAGGCTTTTATAAGCAAACACCATGAGAGCTCAACTCCAGCACTTCGTCCTTCAATAGCAGTGAGCTTGCTGTCTGATTAGGTGCTGGGGGATTTTTTCCCTCCAAAACAAAGACTTTGGAAAATTAAACTGCTCAATACTTCATGCTGAAGTTTTTCATGTGTTTGAGTGCTCTTTGGATAGATGGTTACATTTGCACTGTTTTATTCCTCATTGTGTGTGTAATTCATTATGTAGGCAGCCATTTGGTCGAAAAAAAAATTTTTGGGAAGGCAATGTACTATTTCATGTCTGTTAGAGTTCATACTAGAGTTCCTGATGTTGTTCTATTTAAAATCTGATGGTTATGCTCCTCTACATAATAATTTTTTGAGTTGTTAACCCAATGCAGTTCAAAGCAACTAGGAACTGTGCAAATGGCTTTTCTTTACCACACCTCCCTCACGCACTGTTTCCATTATCCTAAAAATAATGTTAATTTTCACTTCCTGTACATAAAGTTAAACATGTATTTGTGCTGTGATGAATTACAGATTTCAAGGCTCTCAACCTGGGATACATGAAGCAGGACCTCCAGTAGATAAACTTTTGTAAGAGTAATTAGTATTTCCCAGGAAAGATTGATTGGTACGTTGGAAATGAGGTGAAGAAGTTGTCAAAGTTACTTGGCATGAAGAGAAACTATATAAGCACATGTATGCAGACTTTTTCTCAAATAAATTTCCCTCCCAAAATCAAATCAACCTGCTCTAGTTTCTGCCCAGGGCTGTGTACATTTCTGTGTGATAAAAAATACACATCTACCTGTGACTGGTCTCCACACAAAAGCCACAGCGAAATGAAGTTTGTGGCCCCTGTGGGGCCCCTCAGTTCTGTTGGAAAATTAGGCACGTGGGTGATCACTAATTCTTTTCCTAATGCTGTTATTTTTTTTTTCCCTGCTCCTCTTCCATCCTTTTTTTTCTCATTAGAAAAAAGGTACATTTTATAAAGTAAGTGTTTCTGTGTACTATCTCTCAAGGGAAAGCTCATCTGTTTGATAAGCTTTATCAGATACATTTTTCAGTACTCCTTACTACTCGAGCAAAGATGATTAGTTGGCAAGTACACGAGGTAAAAATCGAAGTGTTTAGGACATGAGCTATTTAAGAAACAGAGAGAAAAATGTAGCATGAGGGGTTAATTTTTTTCCTTAATCTCAACATTAATGAGCATTTAATGTGACTGTATTATCTCTAAAGAGTAGGAACATAATGAGATAGTAAATTGGTGTGTCAAGAATTTTCTGAAGCAGAGCAATCTTTGTAACCAACTTGACTTCATACAAAATAGCCAAATTGCTGCCTTTTGACAGTGTATTATGTATCAGCCAGTGATATAAAATATCTTAGGCCCTGGGAAGTGTCTGTACAGGATAGAAGCAAATGCAATCTTGAGCTAGGGAAAGAGTTGAGGGCTGTTTGGTGTTGTGCAGATCATGTGCCTGGACCAAACTTAGTGTTCCCAAGTTAACACACAGGCCATTTCTGCCCCATCATTTACACTGTGGAGCTGAAAAGAAAAATCCTGATTGTACCTGCCCACAGGAGATTGTAGCAGCTCACAGGAATGGAGCAGATAATGGAGGAAAAGCCTGTGCGTAATTTTGTTGAAAGTTCTCCTCATAGCCAGCTTTTTAATCTTTCCTTACCTCCTCCAGGGAGGAACATATGTTTCTATTTCTGATAATAGCCACAGTCCATAATAGCTCCTGTTATTCCAGCCAGAATTATTAACGTAAAAGGTCTCAAAAAGCCACTCTGGGTGGCTACTAAAAGAAAAAAATGATTCGATCAGTCTTCAAGCATTCACATAAAGTGACATTGATAGTGACACTTCACTTTAGTTGATTAAAGAGATTGAGTTTTGATGGTTAGAATACAAGCCTTTTTTCCCCCCCCTCTTCTAAATTAGTCAGGGGCCTACGCTCATGCAGGATGGAACTGGTTGCCGTGACTGGGGTTATCAACGGCTCTGGATGGGGAGATTATGTTCCAGGCAGGAGACAGACATACTTATCCCTCAGGCCAGACCTGGCTGCTGTGTTTGAGTTTAAATGGAGCTCTGGGTAGTGGGCAGGGCATGTGCAGGTGGTGGCCTCAGCTGAGACCTCTCAGGCCAATCATAGCCTATAGACATCCTCAGATGCTCGGATTTAAATTGTATTTAGTGGCAGGAAGGTTTGTATTTTGGAAAGATTCTGGTTAGACTGTTCTTTACTCCTGTGTATGCTGCAGATGTGGGGAAATGCGGGAAATCCATGACTCCTGTGGATTTGTTCCAGTTCTCTTCAAAGGCAGAGTGTGGTGGAGCCAGCCACTTGAGTTCCTCAGATAATAGTAATAACCTTGTTTGTGTTTTAACTGTAGCCCTGCCTGGCAAAAACCTGTCCCTCTATGTGTCCTTGGGGACAGTGGGGAGTCAAGCTTGGGAGTGACCTTGTGAAACAGCTTTGCTCTGATAATTCCTTACCTGGCATGAAAAAGCAGCTGGAATACATGTGAGGTAAGTCGTGCTTGATTGTACAAGTAGGTGCTTTCAGAACTCATCCAGAACTTTCACCTTGCTGAGTAGCTCCAATAAGGGCACTGAGGCAGAGCACATAAATTTCAGTGAACATGATGTAGTCAAGCTGAAAAAGTAATTTTTCTTTAAGTCAATAGTGTAATATCCAGGATTTAGCACGTGCAGATGCAGTATTAAAGTTCAGCAAAAGTAGTTTCAGTGACCTTGAAAATGGGCCCTTCTATGGTAAAGATATAAGCAGTGCTGTCTGAAATGACCTGCAGAGTCAGCAAATGTGTGGAAGCTGTTGGATACAGCTTTTAGCTCTATAATGTACTTAGAAGTCTAATCAATAAGCCTGACTTTGGGAAATACAATCTTTTTCTCCTCCCTTCGCAACAATTATGATTTATATTCCCTTTCAAATCAGTTGAGAAATACCTTTCCTATTTTCTAAAACTTTGAATTGGTAGGAACGAGGCAACTATTTTCTTGTTATTCCACTACTGAAAACTTTCAGATAAATATTCTTAGTGTAGGTACAACTGTGCTAACCCCCACCTCCCCACTTCCAAGAGTTTTCTCAGGGCTTGATTTGAGAAGGTTCTAAGGAAAAAAGAAAAATAAATCCCAACACATGATGAGGTCTTGCTCAAAATCTGATGTTTGCAAGCAAAGACTGAGGATAAAATACATGTCAGAGGCTAACTTCTTTAATGCTGATATAGATGAAAACAGACACAGGGAAACTTGGGTTTGCATGAGGTCTCTTAAAGGCAATGAGAGCCTCTGGGTAATTGTTTGCAGCTAGTGCATTGGAGGTTAATGTGTTTCATGTTTGCTCCTCATGATGCTTTAACAGGCCAGCTCAGGTGCTATGCAACTTTGCAGGGATTCCTAGCCAGGAGCTGCACACAATCACAGCATTATGAGTGACTTGGAAAGCTTTCAAGCTTTTCCAAAGCTTTCTACTAATGATTGCAATTGCATTGTGTTCCTGTGGGCAAATAGGCTGTTGCAGGACCCCATTGCAGGCTGATTACTACCTTTCCCACTGTGTTAATTGCTGAAAAGCCTCCTGAGGTTTTAATGGGAATCCTTGCAGAGTAAAGTGCTAGCAAGGTGAAAAAACGCGCAGCCCTCTGGTAAGATCCATCGGTTTCAGGCACAGGACAGAGAAATGTAGGGATAACTCATCATTTTGCAAAAGGTTGATTCATGAGAGAGGGAAGAGGAGAAACAACACACAGGGCTTGGGGATTTGGCAGTGGCTGGGTGCTGCTGCAGTTCATGCAGCACTCATATACTGTCTGGCCCTATGTCAGTGTCAGTTATCAATACTTTATCTCAAGAAAGTTTCTTATCAGGACAATGTAATATTTCCTCTGTTTTGAGATTAATCAGCCATTTTTACCTTAAAAAAAGAAGGCAACAAACAGATCTACTTGGGAGAAGATCTTCAAAGTGTGAAGATGAAATTTTATGTGGGAAATCTTAATAGCAGTCTCAGTTTTTCAAAGGTCTCCCTTTCATTTTTCTTCGAAAGTACTTCAAAATGCTGAAGGTATTTGGTGACTATATCTGTCTATTCTGCTGGTTCTTTGGATTTTTTTCCCCCCTGAATTTACTTTTTTTGTGAGCATTTATTAATCTGTAGATTAATGTGCATACAGATCATCAGTCTCTGGCTTCTAAAAGTGATAAAATTGGCCTTCGTACCTATTTTAAACTTAGACAGTTCTTGGATGTTTTCTCCCCTTTCATTTTAAACAAAGGAAATTATTCATATAATACCATTTTTTTCCATAATAGACTCTAAGGGATTTTCTGTTTATTAATGCAAACATCTGGAAAACACTTCAGAAGTTCTTTATGTTAATTTCCTTGACAGGGTTCATATTTTAAGAACAAGTTGTGTACTGTGAAACAATTTCTGAGTGAGTTTACCCACAGCACTCCTTTTGTTATCTCTTGAGTGCTCATTGCTAGTCTCTTGGTGGTAACTGGAAAACAGTAATCTTGGAAATGTCACTGTCTTGATACAGATTCCTAAACTTTCTGGAACAAATTCTGCACTCTGTTTTAAGTATGTCTGGAGTCATTGGATTTGTGCTGGTGTAGCAACCAGATATGACTGTCTCTGAGGGCCAGCTGGATCTTGTGTGCAGCCTGATTTATTAGAGGTCACATTAGTGGTAGACTTCATTATGGCTCAAACAGTAAGATATTTCTAGAATATTTTGCACATGATTTTGTTACTGTGCAGCTTGAATTCTCTCGGAGAGTGTGGACCTGGAGATTAAACTACAAAGTTCCAGTGTTATCATTGGAGACATTTACTTGGCTCAGCAGCCTACTTCAGAACAGTGATACAAAACACTGCATGTGTATGTCTGAAGCTCAGGGCTGGCTGTCTGCAACTTATATAAGTCCTGTTCACAGGCTATTTGAAAACTTTTAAAATTCGAACTTTTTTTGCTTTGATTTTTCTGTGGCTGCTGTCAGCTTGTTTTAAATGGTAATTTTTCCTCGGAGAGGAGGACTGTGTCTTTTCATGTCTACGTCAGGGCTCTGAGAGCAGTGACTCCCAACTGCACCCTACTCTTTCTTCTCAAGAGTTATGCCATTTTAGTGAGTCAGGATAATGGTTGCTTTCCTTCAGGATCTAAGGAGGATGGAGTGATGCAGCAACCTGTGGTCCTATTTGTCTTTTGGATTTATTTCTGTGCAAATGAAAGGGTTTCTATTAAGGTCTATTAGTTTATGGCATGTATTAAATGGTCATTTTTGTATGTGGGTGTGTGGAAAGATTTACTGGTGTGTTACTACTTTGATACTGAAAACAGGATCTTGTGAGAGCCTGCCAGATGTGCTGCTGGAGTCTGCAGGTGTTTCATGTCATGGATAGGAGGAACATAATAAATAAATCTATGTAAATGCTGTTAGAATTGCCAGAAAAACCTAAAAACCTAGCACCTACAGCAGCCATTAAAAATCTGCATTCTGCAGGGTGGT
>WEZZ01000013.1:115283-126691 GCA_013400585.1 Chloropsis cyanopogon
TTTTTTTTGAGGGGGGTACAATTCATGAATATGGATGGATGAACCCCAGACCTAGTAATGAGAAGCAGAGTTTCAGTATGAGAACATTGCTTTAGAGATTTGGTTATTAAGCTAGTTTTTACCTAGTGTTAGCTGTGCTGCTGTGAAGGGACCTTCTTCAACACTGGTTCTCAGAAATAAGCTCCTTTTTTGGTCCTATGTGGCTTTCTGTTCAAGCTACAGTTATTCATGTCTGAAAATGATGTGTTCAGTAGGAAATAAATCTGTCTCTGGAGATAGCCATCCTCATCATCTAATATTAGAGGGATCATAGCTACTGGGGTCTGGAAGGCAAAAGAGGAAATGAACTTTTAATGTGAGTGGTGTTAAATTTTACAGGGTAACTTTGGCAAGTTATTTTTAAAAAGAAAGCCAAATCTCCTTTTGGGTTTTGTTTCTTGTACATGCTGAAATATCACTGCTGAGTGGTGACCAAGTCTCATTTTACTGTGGTTTGACAAGATTGAAATCCAAGAAAAGAAGAAGGGTAGTTATTTTAAAGTCAGTATTTAAAACAAATCTGATGTACATAGCTTGCACTTTAAAAAGAACCTCCTTAAATTTCTTCCTAAAAATGTTGCTGTATTCTTACATACTACTTTTCTGTCAACAGCTCTCAGTAATTTATAATGGCGGCAAATGTCATAATCCTGTTTTACAAATGGGGATCCCAAGGTGTGGGGAAGAAAGTGTTTTCCTTGATGCCAATAAGGAGAGCTTATCTAGTGTGATTGCAGGATCTAAATCTGTCACATCAATGTGAAATGCTCTGCTAGGATTTTTTGCTGTAAGTGTAGAAATGAGATCTTAAAATCAAGTGTGTTCCATCTATTGTGAAGAAAAAATAAAAGTAATTCTCTTAGAGCTAAAATGTACCACTTACCTTCCTCTGAAACCTGTATTTGTTTTTAGTAGACATTATCCCAAGTGGTATTTAACAGTATAAAGTGCTGTAACAGTGATTACCAGCCTTACAGAACATAAGCATTTGTTTAGTTTTATTGGCATCAAAAGTCTTGATTTGTGCAAAACAGGTTTATCACGAGCTTTGGGCTAAAAGTCTGCAGGTAAACTACTCTTGTTTGAAAGTGCTTGAGGAAGCATAATAGGTGGACAAAGTATTACTTTTTTTTTTTTTATGGTTGTAGAAGATGTCTTATCTCATCAGATCAATGGGATCATTTCAAGAAATCTAGCTGAAGTTTTTTTAACTCTGAAGAATCTTTACTGGCTTAATGGTATTTGACAGTGTTTTCCTGACACTTGTGAATTCTAGGGTCTTACATTTTTAATGGATTCCTGAAGGTTACAGGACTGTATATTTCAAGCATGGAATTTCAGAACTAAATATTTTCTACGTTCTCTGCAGAGGAATCTTAGTCAGTAAAGGCATAAACTAAGATAAATTAACTTTGTCAATTAAATATCCTTTGAACTATAAATACTGACTGGTAGATATACTTTGTGTAGGTAAATAATATTGATGATTGCTTCAGGGATCCTTGCAAGCTTATGGAGTTACTTCACAGAACTAAATTTAAAATGGCCGTGAAGGAATCTAGGGGTTGGTCTAGTTTTAGACCTGAGACTTATTTCTATGAATTCCCTAACCTAGAAATGCAAGGGTGTTGCTTTCAACTGAGCCAGGAACACCTTTGTTCCAAAGCTAGAATGAGGATGACAGCCTGAGCTTTACCCAAGATCCAGGTATAGCTCTTGATGCGATACTCCCATTCTATCTGGTAGGCCAATATGAAAGGCTGATGTGAAGGCTGGTGTAGCTCAGAAGGAATAGGAATGCTCATATTGTTTGGATCATGCCAGTAGTACACAGTGTTATAAGGAGAGGAAATCTTAAAGGCTAGTCAGGTTTAGTGCTTGACTACTGCATCAGCTTTAGAAATCAAACCAGTGTTGTCTCTGTTTGGTGTTGGGTAGACTCTTTAACAAGCAAACCCTGTGCAGTACAGGGTGTGAGAGCAAGATGTGAAGGGCTGGAGGTGTGCTCTTAAAGAGATCTGCTTGCTTTTGGAACAGCAGAATGGGAAACATCAACAGAAAAAGAGTGCATAACTAAGGATGTATTTCCTTGACCATGTGGGCTGTAGTATATCTCTGTTTGATCCACCTTTGAGACACTGAGGCATTCAGGAGCCCTCCTTTGCATGACTATTCTTTTGCAATGAATAAGTGCTTAAGTCCTTTGTGCTTTATTACAAATATGGATATTAGGTCATGAAAAATAGTGGCCTGCTTATAATTAATGTACTGCCATTCACCAGGGACTTGAAACTTTTATGGCACAGAACAGTAGTTGGCCACAACACTACTGAAACTTATGTGAACAGAGGATCTGGCTCAGTCCCCCCCAGCTGCCTGTGAATAAAAAATTAGATTAATATTGTCCAACCCTTTCCTTCTGCACACTATTCAAGAGAAATATTTTGGCCTTTATTATCAGTTAGCCAATTTGCCAAATTCTTATTTTTTAGCATAGTGTCATTGGCATATATATGAGGTTTTTGTTATCTTAATTCTTCCAAAATAGACTATGTTATTCCACTCAGTAAAAGAGGGTTCAGTTTCCAGTACTCTAGTGCTCTGCCAGTGAAAGGTCAGAATCTCCTGATTTTAACAAAAAAGACCTTAAATAGAAATAAAAGTAATCTGTTTTGTTGAGCATGTTTTGTTCTAGCAGGCCATGTAAGACTTGTTAATTTTCATGCATTGCTTTTTGTCTAAGGTATCTAATCTCACAGTTTTGATTTCAGTAATTGAAAGATGCTCAAAAATCTTATTTGCAAATCTCTGACTTTTCTGCTTTTGACATCATTCTCTCTGAGTTGCTTTTGCTTTGTGGCGATAAGTACCCTTTAGCTGAACTCTGCTGTAAGTTCTCTGCATCAAGCCACCACCACTGCTGAGCTCCCTATCTCTTGATCTTGTGCCACTGCCAGGCAATAGAACACCCTCTCCCACAGAGAGTTACTCAGCAGCTCCTCTCTGCCACTTCAGTTACTCTGGTGAAGCCTTCAGGGGCATATGTTGCATCTCTGCAGTGGTTGGGAAACAGCAAGGAGCAGTTTCCTTTTGCCTCTGCCCCTCAGACTTTCTTGGCTGCTGTTTTGCTGTCAGATTTTATGGCTTAATGTGATTTTTTAAAAAATAGACTTTAATAGAAAAAAACAGAGTAGCAAGGCAGCAAGAAACGTGGGTAAATATGTGGAGGGTCAATGCATGCAGGAAAAATAGGAAAAAATGATCAGATGAGTTCAAAAAAAGAGAGGTGTGTGTGAATGACTAACATTTCACTGTGCTTCGTGATCTCCTTTCTCATCCTGGATATGTCAAAGGGCTGACTATAATTAGATACAGTCTCTTCCTGGGTAGCTGAGTGAGTCTTGTAAATATGAGGAACTCTTCTTTAGTTACATGTTCCTTTCTAAATCACTGATTAGACAGAATGATTTAATCCTGAATGAGGAAAATGTCTTGGCTTTAAAAAATAATGCTCCACCTTACAATAGGCTCCTTCATTCTACAATAGGACCATGATCCCTTTCATCTTACACTGTATGTGCTTGGGCAAATTAATCATGTTGTGTAGTGAACCAGGAGTCAAAGTTAGGTCAGCCTGGGAAAAACTTGGGTGTTTTCTGGTGTCTAAGTCACTGGCTGGCACTTTTTAAATTATTAAATGACATTTTAATTGATCTAATAGAGTAGATCCAGTCGTATGAGACCTACAGTGGTCACCTAGTCCTACTGCCTGACCATTTCAGGGCTGTCTAGAGGTTAAAGCACAATATTACAGTAATTTTCCCAGTGCCTCTTAAACACTGACAGGCATGGGGCATCAACCACCTCTAGAAAACCTGTTCCAGTGTCTGACCATCCTCTCAGTAAACGACTGCTTCCTCATGTTCAGTCTGAACTTCTCCTGGTGCAGATTTGAGCCTTTCCCATGTGTCCTATCCGCTACTCTCTCCTCAATTCCCCTCCTCAGGAAGTTGCAGAGAGCAATGAGGCTGCCCCTTGGCTTCCAGCTCTCCAAATTAGACAATCCCCAAGTCCTCAGCTGCTCCTTACAGGACATCCCTTCCAGCCCTGTCAACAGCTTTGTTGCCCTCCTGTGGATGCATCCAAAGACCTTTACATCCTTCTGTAGTTGTGGGACCCATGACTGCACGCAGTGTCCGTGGTGAGGCCACACCAAGGCTGGATGCAGTGGGATGGTCGCCTCTGACTGGCTGGTGATGCTGTGTCTGATGCACTCCAGGGTGGGGTTTACCTGCTGGGCTGACAGGGCTCACTGCTGACCAGCACCCCCAGACCCTTTCCTGCAGGGCTGCTCTCCAGCCACTCATCTCACAATTTATACTTGTGCCCTGTGCTACTGTCCCACGTGCAGAATCCAGCATTTGCACTTGGGAAATTTCAAACTGTTAATGATTGTCCAAATCTCTCTATATCCCTCTGCAAGGCATTTATTCCTCCAGGGATTCAACAGCACCTCCCAGTTTAGTATCACCAGCAGTCTCACAAGTGTGCGCTGTGTCATTAGTCATACTTTGGAATGCATACGGCTGAGGAAAGGAAGTGCATCTGTGAAATGTAACTATAAATGTAGTACTTGCTTTTTTTTTATAGTTTCTTTCTCGTGTCCTAAATGCTGATGCAAGACTTTGGGCTTAGTTTGCCATATTTTGAGGTTTTTTTCAGTAATATTCCAGTAATCTAGGTTTAAGATTATCTACTTGAAACTGGAAATACTTAAACTTTTTAAGGAATCGTGTTACCCAGAGATTGGCATCCTTACTGTTTGCTGAAACTGCCAAAACATGAAGTTTACAGTCTGGTGCACAACTGTTTATTAATTTATTTTGAAGCCTATAGGTAAATATGAAGTATGATATTTCTACCTGTTGAATTCTAAAGAGGTGTCAAACATGACTAGAATAAATCTGATGCAAACGTTTGTTTCCACAGGTGTTTCACTAGACATCACTGGGGGGATGGGGAGGAGTAAAGTTGACATCATTGAGTCCTTGCTGGAAAAATCTCATTTTTTTCTATCAGGAGAAACAGTGCATTCTTGAAAAATGTTCAGGAGAAAATCCAGTAACATTTGCATTCCTTGCTTCATTTGGAGAACACTGGAAGCTTTCCTTTTAAATTGTGTTTTCATAATATGTTACACAAAATATTTTGGTTTGTATTGTGTAATAATCTTCAGTTGAAGTAACTATGGGAATTTGTATGCTTTCTTGACTGAAATTTAAAAAAATATTTTGGTAATTCCTCTAATTAAAAAAATGTATGTTTAATTATTTCTTCCTTGAAGAGGGATAAATGGATTAATTGTGAGTTTTGTACCCGCAATACTCAGTTTAAAACAAAGATTTCAATTAAATTTGAGAGGATTTAATGGCATTGAGAGTGGCAAGGAGGGGTGGCTTGCTCAGTTTGACATTATTGGTTATAAGTTTGTATAATGAATAAAAGATAATTGAAAAGCTGAACTGTTCTTCTCCAGAAGCAGCATCAAACATATCTACAAGCTTGCTGCTTTACTTTAGATGTACTTAACAATTCCTTTTCTTAGTTTTATTAATTTGCTAATGAACAAAACTATGGATATAGCCAAGATCATAGCATGTACTAAAAAAGGATTTTTAGTTGACTTTGAGTTTTTTGATTTGTATAACTTCTAATATTTGAGGTCATGAGGAGTTTCACTGACACTGATTTACTTGTTCATTAAAGAAAGACAGCAAAGCTGTCTGTAATGTAATTTGTAGCTTTCTGTTCAGGAAGATGCTCTTCTGAAGGTCTTGGATCTTGAGTTATCTTAGCTCTGTTCTGCTCCCTGAAGAGAGGAGAGAGTCGTCATCCCTCCTAGACTGCCAGTGATCTTTCTGGGACCATCTGCCAAATATTTTCATTTTTTAATATCCTGAAATCTTGCAGATTTGAGGCATAAACTGAAGGGATTGGCAAGTATATTGTAAGGGGCAGGATGTTAAAGGATAACAGATCTTTTCCTCATACATACTTTGTAGATTTGGGCGAAATGGATTTTGTAGCTGCTCAAGCTCAATGGCCCTTCAACAAGGTTGCATGCTCTGATCCTGCTACACTGATGGCGGGTGCTTCTCCTCCCCTGGAGAAGGGATTCAACTGAAACTCAGAGCTAGTTTTCTTTTGGAAATGTGTAACTCTCAAACCTGCAAAGGTTCTGGATGGATTTTTGTTGTTTGGTTCAGATAAGCTGAGCTTCATAATTTAGCTATTATTAATTCTTATTAGTTTTATTTTGGGTTTCTTGTTAAAACCAAAAAGTAGGAGTCAAAAGTAGAAAAATGCAGCCAGTTTTAATCCTGTCTATGCATTGCTAAGCATCTTTTTCCAGGAAGAAGGCACACATGTTCTTTATAGATATGTATTTGCTGTAGAAGTCTTTATTTCAGATATTAGAGAGTATAGAAACACATAATAGGTAGTTTTCCTTGAGAGTGACTGCAATTAAACTGAAGAACAGGCTTAGTTTCTTTTAGTCTGGAAATTCAGATTTGATTCTGCATGTCGTGCTCAAGACATGTAGCTAATTTTATGTCATACGAGCCATTAAACATTCTAATACAGATGGAATTACAACGAACTATTTCTAACCTGCATGCTGACATATGTCTGCTTAATTCCTTAAATGGTAAAATTTTTTCCCAGATTTATCTTACAGAGTAAGCAAAAATCCTTTCTGAAGTTGTTTTTCGGACATAGTCTGCGCTTTACTTAAAGCAAAATTAGCCATTTCTTGGAAGGTGGCTTATTAACAAAGTAAAACATCTCAGATATTCTCTTGGCTACAACTGAGATTACCCCTGCTGGAACGCCTTGCTTCTGCTAGGAATATATGACTAACAATTGAAACATGCAGGAACTTAAACTGCCCAAGAGAAGTCTTCAACATTTTCCAGTTGTATGGTTATACTTCTGCACAAAAAAACTCCCCAAAAAACCAACCCATCTGAAGATTTGTAGTCCAAAGGTAGCCATATATTTAGGGTGGGGAAGGGGGAATTTTGTTTTTAAAGGCACTGGGTTCTTTGAAAACTTTTTAATTTTCTTGTTTCTTTGGTAATGTGTCTCTGAAATAGTACTTTTCTAAAGTGACTTACTTATCTTACCTGAGGGTGTGGACTGGTTTCATTTAAATGATCAGTACTCTCAAGGACAATAAATACTCTGTAGTGATGAGCCCTAAAGAAAGGTATAAAGTTAATGGGGTTTTTTTGTTTAACTCCTGAAAAAAAACCTATTGTAACAGCTAATTTCCACATTTATATATTTTTTTTCATCTGAGCAACCTAAATACAATGAAGGAAGCTTCATTGTATTTAGGGAAAAAGATATTAAGTTTATGGCTGATAAAATACAAGAAACAGTGAGATTTAAGAGGTTTTACTTTTAAAATATGCTGCAGAAATGGTTCATTCGTGTAGAGCTTTACCGCTAACTTTCCTTATACATTACTTGACAAATCATGATTTTATTGATTTGACATGCTTGATAGCATAAAATACTTGAATTAAGAAATATGAGAGTGGAAGAAGACATCAAAGGTGTATATATCTCACTTTAGCAGGCCAAACTTCTTGTGGATTGGAGGGCTTCCAGTTCTTGAGGTTTAGGGAAAGAATATGAGAGTAGGCAGGGATAAAGTGAAGCTTTTCCCACTCCATCAATTGCTTTCAGCAATCTGTGGCTTAGGGACTTGCCAAGTCAAAGACTGTATCCATTTCTCCACATTTAATAATTCTTGTAGGACTTTCCTTTTAGACAGCTTCAGGTTAGAAAGCTGCCCTAAAACTAACCCAAAGGCAAACAGCAGATAGCAACAGGCTTAACTCTTCTTTTTTCCTTCTTTTTTTAAAAGCATGATATTCTGTTTTGTTACTGGATGATTTTTGCAGCAAAGTAGGATTGACATTTCCTTCAAAGAGTAGTTCCAAATCTGCATCATCCAGACCATGAAAAATGGCCAGTCTGAGGTTGAGGGATGAGTTGCTTTTGCTCAGACAAGCTACTATTATTTGCAGAATAGTTCTTGCTGCTCAGTGCGAGGAAATCGGTGTTCTCAGATGAGAGAATTGGTGTGAAAGTGTTGCTTATTGCCTTTCTAAGGAAGTTGCCATCTTTGCCTCTCCAACTCAAGTTCACGGCAAGCTCTACTTAATCCTGTTTATAATTTTGTCCCTCTAGATTTCTGGTTATGTACATTTTATTGAATTAGTGTTTCCTGAGGGAAATACTGTCTGTTTAATAGGCTTAATCTTTCCAATTTTTTTGACAAAAATAGCACTCAAGAAATAAACACTGTAAGGCAAGTAGTATGATGACCCTGTTAAAGGTTTTTTTGTGAAGCGTATTCAAATTCCCACTGTTTAATTCAAAGTGCTTTTTACTAACAGCTGCAAAATGAAAATTCACTAGAAATATTAAATTTCAAAAAGAAAATGACGTCAATGATGACTAAGGGGAATTAGGTATTTAGACCCACTAAAACTTAATAGGATTTAATTTGTTGAGAATTCTTAGCCCTGTTTCTTAAGATCAGGCTTTTACCCAAGAGTGGGCAAGATTGCCCAGAAGTAGTCCTTCTAGATGGAACTTCTCTTGATAACTTACACACAAGAGAGAGAAAATCTAGTTTGTGAAATCCTGGAACTGCATTTCTGCCTCTTTTATCAAAACAAACCATTGGTTAAAAAAAAAAAAAGAAAAAAAGCCAGATGATTGAAGTTTGTGTGACTCTCCTAGTTTATAACCAGGGGATGATTAATCGGGTAGAAAAATTAGGAAGCCAAGCCCCTGGGAAAGCAACATTGACTATGAGTACCATGCTGAAGAGTATGTGTGAAGTGCACAGAAGTAATGTAAGTGGAGTCTCGGGTTCTGGTTTCTTTCCTTCAAGGTCACCCTGACCATTATGTCCCTGCCAAATGCCATTTCTCCATTTACTTGATTTCCAGTCTGTGAAGTCTTTAAGACCAAATGTTCCAGGTGAGGAATTAAGAACCAAAAATCTCTCTTGGTAGCTGTTCAGCAACTTCCTCCAAATCACCTCAGAGACTCAACTCCATATTACCTTCTGCTTTTCCTCTCTGTTCTGTCCCTGCCCAATGCAAGTGCCTGAGTGCTGCTGAGATTCACCGCTTTTGGTCATGGTCAGAGTAGTGTGGCAGCTGGTGTGTCATCACACTGCTGTTCCCCTGCCCTCTTGCAATCAAGGACCGTGTCTTACTAGCTCAATGTAGGAAAATATTGTCACAGTTTTGAAGGGACTGCTGGTTTGACCAAGGAGGATTGGATGTTCATTGCAAAAAAGTAACTATAAGCGAGAAGCACAGACCTGGTGCTGCTTAATATGCTATGGGTAACACTAGCTTCTTCCCCTTCCAAGTGAATTTTTTTTTTAATTGATTTTTTTTTTTTAGAATAATTTCATACCATTGTCCTATTCTGTAAACACTTCAGCGCAGCTTTTCAGTGGACTCAATGTTTTTGTAGATTTGTAATGTTTTCTCTAAGTTTATATTATCAGATTAATAAGTGAGTCACGTAATGTCACATGAGTCACTTGCAGGATAAGGCGAACAAATTTNTTTTTAGAATAATTTCATACCATTGTCTTATTCTGTAAACACTCCAGTGCAGCTTTTCAGTGGACTCAATGTTTTTGTAGATTTGTAATGTTTTCTCTAAGTTTATATTATCAGATTAATAAGTGAGTCACGTAATGTCACATGAGTCACTTGCAGGATAAGGCGAACAAATTTAGGCATCAAAGGCCAATTTTCCCTTTCTTTTACTGTGAAAATTTCCACTACCCTCATATGTGTAAATATGTTTCAGTAATACCAAAAGGGAAAATTTAACTTGATTATGAGTTACTCCCTTTGCTTCCGTCTAGTAGTACTCTTTACGCAGGGTCTTCTCTGAGTTTCGACTAAACTATCAATAGTTCAGTCATGAGCAATTTTCTTAGCTTTCTGCACTGGAGATAGTGTCCAGGGCAGTATTTCAAGTCAAGTGATTTATCTGGTCTATTCCACCAGCAACCTTATCAGATAGAGCTTTATCTTTTGGAGTTGCCTTCAGAGTCAGATACTCAATAGAGACAATGAATAGAAATTCTCAGGTTCTTATACAGAAAGTCTCACTTTTCCCCACCACCTAATTAAAAACCTGCTTCTAAGAGTTTGAATCTTAAACATGAGGCATGGGTGAAAAGAATGCCAATAGATTTAGGAAAAATCTAGTGTTAAGTCTTTTAGATAATTAAACTTACAGTACAATTAAGTGCTTTGACCTAAAATATCAAGTTCTTATTCTAGGAGAGTTGGGAATTTTTTAACTCCCAAAAAAGCTCTCAACTTTTGACCCAGATATCTGGGCTGACCTGACGTAAGAAGGAAGTTTTAAATTAAATACACTGCTTTTGAAAACTTAATAGGTAGGGAAATTAGCCCAATAGTTTACTGAAATAGTATTTCTAATTAGAGACAAAATATGCTAAGGACAGACTTTCCGAGTGAACTTAATGGTGAAATGAGGCTCTAACAGAGAAGATAAAATTTTTCTTTTATGAAAAGTGCTCTTCTGAAGGAATGGTTACACACACCTATGAAATTCAGCAGCTGTATGTCAGTCCTGTGACCATATAGCTAATGGAAGTGTATGGACAATCTGGACAAATAAAACCCCAAATGAAATTTATTAACCACTAAAAAGTAGTTTCTGCAAATCTGAGAAAAGGCAGTTTATCTTTGTTTAAATCACTCTGGTCTGCAGCAGGATTTTGTTTGCATCTTATTGTGTTGTCTTAAAACAGTCTCAGGAAGAGAATTTAGCTACTTCAGTATAGATTCCTAGAGAGAAGTAGTTATCCCTTAATAGGTGATACTCTTGCATGACACAAAATATGGTACTTCATCTGCATGGCTGTATAATTTGATCCTTTGAAATACCTGAACATTATTTGTCATATATGCTGCATAGCACTATATTGGTCATTGAAACAGATACCATTAAAATTCTTTGCTCTTAGTCTTTTCCTAACTAGTGTAACAGCTCATGGCTTGGTTATTTCTGCTGCCTTTGCTGCTGCTCGTGATACCATGGGATTCTTGGTGGCTCTCCTGGGGTCATTAGTTACTGGGTTAGAGCATGCCCGAGGGCATACTCTGAACCTGGATACAGGCCTGGCTACGTAACAAAGATTATCCACATAAAATGACTGCTTTAGTATTTTCTAATCAATTTTAAAGTGCTCTAGCTCTTTAGACACACTCCAGGACTTTGTTGCC
>WEZZ01000014.1:5875-17111 GCA_013400585.1 Chloropsis cyanopogon
TGCTCCAAGGCCTGGTTTGCTCCAAGGCCTGGTTTGTTCCAAGGCTCGCTTTGCTCCAAGGCTTGGTTTGCTCCAAGGCCTGGTTTGCATCAAGGCGCAGTTTGCTCCAAGGCCCGGTTTGCTCCAAGGCCCGCTTTGCTCCAAGGCCTGCTTTCCTCCAAGGCCTGCTTTGCTCCAAGGCGCGGTTTGCCTCAAGGCCTGGTTTGCTCCAAAGCCCACTTTGCTCCAAGGCCCGGTTTGCTCCAAGGCCCGCTCTGCTCCAAGGCCTGGCTTGCTCCAAGGCTCGCTTTGCTTCAAGGCCTGGTTTGCGTCAAGGCCTGGTTTGCTCCAAGGCTCGGTTTGCTCCAAGGCTCGGTTTGCTCCAAGGCCCGCTTTGCTCCAAGGCCTGGTTTGCTCCAAGGCTGGACTTGGGATCTCAGGGGTTTTCCCAAGCCCAGCGATTCTGGGATTCCGCTCCTCGGGCATCACTGATGCTCCCGTGGAGCAAAGCACAGCTCTGGCCGTGCCCCAACAGGAGCCCAGGCAGGTTAAATGCATTTATTTCCCTCTTTTCCTCCTGGCCGTGCCCCAACAGGAACCCAAGCAGGTTAAATTCATTTATTTCCCTTTTTTCCCCTGGCCGTGCCTCATTACCGCCTGCACCTTGTTCCACACAAGCGGTTTCCAGAAAAACAAGCGGACCCGCGGTGTCTGCGCCGGGAGAATCCCAGAGGGAGCCCAAATCTCCCGTGGAGAGAGAGGTGGGTTCTTGTTAGGCTCTGGGAAGAGGCTGGAATGTAAATGTGCAGCTCTTGCTGCAGCACGCCTAATTGCCCATAAATGTCATTAAGGCGAGAAATGTTTTCCACCAAATTAACTTTGGCTGGCGGTGTCTAATTAGCCGGAGATGCTGAAAGATAACAACTTATCAGTCACTGTTTAACAAACCATCCTTAATGGGGCCTGTTTCGGGAGCAGCCGTGGCCAGGCAGGTACCGCAGCTGGCACCGCCGCCCTTCCCGGGGCAATTAAGGACAAAGGCCCGGCGAGGCTCCCACCAGGATAATTTGACAGCTCGGTCACAGCCCGGGAGCGCGGCTGAGCCCGAACTTCCCGGGGATTGCTTTTAGATTGGGCAGAAACAGACAGGAATTTCACATTATTATTATTATTTGTTATTCCTTTCTCGGCGTGTGCAAACCTCCTTCCCTCCTTTTCTGCTATTTCTTTTTTTTTTTTTTAATTATTATTATTATTTGTTATTCCTTTCTCGGCGTGTGCAAACCTCCTTCCCTCCTTTTCTGCAATTTCTCTTTTTTTTTTAAATTATTATTATTTTTTATTCCTTTCCCACCGTGTGCAAACCTCATTCCCTCCTTTTCTGCAATTTCTCTTTTTTTTTAACTTATTATTATTTTTTATTCCTTTCCCACCGTGTGCAAACCTCATTCCCGCCTTTTCTGCAATTTCACTTTTAAAAAAAATTATTATTATTTTTCTTTTTATTCCTTTCCAAGTGTGTGCAAACCTCCCTCCTTTTCCGCTATTTCACTTTTTTTTTTTTTTTAATTATTATCATTTTTTATTCCTTTCCAGGCGTGTGCAAACCTCCCTCCCTCCATTCCTGCTCGCTCCTTTTTTTTTGCTCAAGCAAAGGCCTTTCCTTCGAAGTTTCCAAGTCTCCAAAGGAGAGGAATTAGCGGGGGAAGGATGATTAAATCCTTGTGTTTTACTGCTTAAACCCGCGGATATCCAGCTCCCCACAGCAGAGGAAGCTGGGGTGATTAAATGGGGAAGGGGTGATTAAATCCCTTTAAACCCCTCGTGTTTTGCTGTGTCAGGCTGGAGCTGAGGACATGTTTTTTCCCTTTCCCAGAAGGAAGTTTTCCCTGGAGGAAGGTGCAGGGGGATGGCGCCGAGGCAGCTCCTGCCGCATCACCCGGATTGTTTTTCACCAGGTTCTGCAGCAAAATGGAGAAAAGTCACACCGAGCTCCCGGAGCTGCTTTGTCTCGGAGGCAATCCCTCAGCACAGCTCTCGGCCTCCCCTCTGCTGAGTTTATTTCATGCTCTCCTTGCACACTGATGTTTATTCCAGCCCTTCCCGTGATGCAAACCCCCTCCCATTCCTGCTTTTTCTGCCAAACAACTCCCAAACTTTCCGGCTCCTCGCTCAGCCCCGGTGTAAATCAGCACAGCCAATAAATCTGGAATTGTTTGTGCACAGCAAGCACCTGATTCCTAAAATGCAGCCCTATTCTCCAGCATCTCCCAGATTCTCATCCCTGTAATCTTCCTGATTTTTATCCATTAGATTTAACACCCCTTTCCCACTTTTTAGCCCCTCATGCTGGTGGTACACGTTTCTCTCCGTCCCTTCCCTCTCCTTTCCCAGAGTGCTGGAGTCCATCCTGGTGGTAACAGCTCTGCAGTAAAAACTGTCCAATCTTCCCTCCAAAAAGGGATTTGAACCAAACACCTGCTTTTTCCCCTTAAATTGGAAGAGTGGCCTCGGTCAGTGTGATAACAGATCCACCAGGACGTGATGGGATAAGGACAGAAATCAAATCCCGGCAAGCAGAGAGGGGAATGCATCAATAATCCCCACAGCTGGGTCAGAAATTAGGATTTTATTCCTTGTGCCCTGGGAGGATGTTTTAACCTGGACACTGAAAATTCCTCACGGCCACGGCACCTGTGCCACCCAGCAGGGACATGGAATCTGTGTCCCAAAGCTGGGACCTCCAGGAGAGCTTCCACAGGTCGGGATAAGGAACAGATCCCACCCACTGAGCTGGGCTGGGACTTCAGTTTATTCCATTTATTTCCTGCAGGATTTCCCACTGCTCCTGCTCTCCCCTGGGTTATCCTGCAGGGAATCAGGAATTGGGATTTCCCACTGCTCCTGCGCTCCCCTGGGTTATCCGGCAGGAATCAGGAATTGGGATTTCCCACTGCTCCTGCTCTGCCCTGGGTTATCCTGCAGGAATTCAGGAATTGGGATTTCCCACTGCTCCTGCTCTCCCCTGGGTTATCCTGCAGGAATTCAGGAATTGGGATTTCCCACTGCTCCTGCTCTCCCCTGGGTTATCCTGCAGGAATTCAGGAATTGGGATTTCCCACTGTCCCTGTGCTCTGCCCTGGGTTATCCTGCAGGAATTCAGGAATTGGGATTTCCCACTGCTCCTGCTCTCCCCTGGGTTATCCTGCAGGAATTCAGGAATTGGGATTTCCCACTGTCCCTGTGCTCTGCCCTGGGTTATCCTGCAGGAATTCAGTGATTGGGATTTCCCACTGCTCCTGCTCTCCCCTGGGTTATCCTGCAGGAATCAGGAATTGGGATTTCCCACTGCTCCTGCTCTCCCCTGGGTTATCCTGCAGGAATTCAGGAATTGGGATTTCCCACTGTCCCTGTGCTCTCCCCTGGGTTATCCTGCAGGAATCCAAGGCCTGGGAGCTGCAGAGCAGTTCCTGGGATGTGACCCCAGCCTGGCTGTCCCACGGGAGGGGATTGGGGACCCTGCCCTGTTTGGGATGGAGGGCCAGGAGCGCGGACACTGCAGGTGTGGCTCCGGCTGTTCCCTGGGATTTTTGGCAATCTCCCCTCCCACCCTGGCCCTGCCCAGCTCCGTCGCAGTTCTGGTGCTCAGGGTTATTTCTGCCCACCTCCCTGGTTTGTGCTGGCACAGGAGCTCCTCCAGGGCCTCATCCCGCTCCTGCCTTTTTTCCTGGATCGGTTTGCACTGCCTGCCCTGAGGCCCCTGCATTGCAGGGTGTTCCTGCAGGCAGGAGAGGGATTTGTTCCTGCAGGAAGGATTGGGATGTTCCTACAGGCAGGAGAGGGATGTTTTTCCAGGCAGAAGAGAGATGTTTTTCCAGGAAGAAGAGGGGTGTTTTTCCAGGAAGGAGAGGGGTGTTTTTCCAGGAAGGAGAGGGACATTTTTCCAGGAAGAAGGAGGATGTTCCTGCAGGAAGGAGAGGGATGTTTTTCCAGGAAGGAGAGGGGTGTTTTTCCAGGAAGGAGAGAAATGTTTCTCCAGGAAGGAAAGGGATATTTTTCCAGGAAGGAGAGGGATGTTTTTCCAGGCAGGAGAGGGATGTTTTTCCAGGAAGGAAGGGGATGTTTTTCCAGGCAGAAGGAGGATGTTTTTCCAGGAAGGAGAGGATGTTTCTCCAGGAAGGAAAGGGATATTTTTCCAGGAAGGAGAGGGCTGTTTTTCCAGGCAGGAGAGGAATTTTTTCCAAGCAGAAGGAGGATGCTCCTCCAGGCAGGAGCAGGGAGCAGAGCAGCCACGGCCCCGTGCTCTCCCTCACCCCAGCACCACTTCCCAAGGGCATCTCGGAGGTTTTCCCCCTTTTTTTTTTTTTTTTCCTCCTCGCCGGATCCCTGCTCATCCCACCCATCCCAAACCTCCTCGATTTAACCCTTTGAGCCCGCAGGGAGCAGCCCCTTCCCCCGCAGTCCCATGGCTGTCCGGGCTCTCCAGGGCCCTTCCCGGAGGCTGGGATCAAGTTTCCACGGGGGAATTTCCCTTTCCGAGCCTTTCCCTCTCTCCTGCCGTGCCGAGGTCAGCAGTGGCCGCTCCCCAGGGTTTTCCCGCAGCTGCTGCAGGATTTCAACCCCGCTGTGACCCCGAATGCTCCTGGCTGAGAGGCCGGGCAGGACCCGGCAGTCCAGCAGCACCATTCCCTCCCAAAGCTGGGCCCCAGGTTTTTAATTTATCCTGGGGTTATCTGAACCCCAGAGAGTCTGGAACCGGGGCTTTGATTTCGGCACTATCCGAAATAATTCCATTTTCCAGGAAAAAGGGCAAAGTCCCCGATGGTCTTTTTGCAACAGGTGGGTTGGGAAATCTCCGTGTCACCTGTTTTTTTGGGGACAATCCTCCAAAACCCTCCTGCAAACAAAGGAGCTCGAGGGATTTTGAGCCAAAATTACTCCAGAGTGGAGAATCCCCTGAAGTGCTGAGGAAATATTTGGGTTTACACTGAGATTATCTAAAGGCGTTCCAGGTAAAGAGTAACAGCCATTAACGAAGGGATATTCCAGCTTTTACTGTTATCTCCCAGGAAAAAATGTCCATGGTATTCAAAAAACATAAAATACCTTTTATTAAAAAAAATAATAATTCTAGGGAAAACTAAAGTTTGGCAGGAAATTTTCTATTACAGAAATTAAAATACCCAACACACACAGAAATACCCACAGCTGTAAATCAGCTACAAAGCATTCCAAAATAAATGGTGAAATGAAAACTAAAGAAAAAAAAATTAAAATAAATTAAATAAAGGGAATTTAAAGAATATTAAAAGAGGTAGCATTTGGAAATTTGGATTGGCAGTGGCAAGGTTTGTTGGAAGGAAAATGCTGATTGATGTCCTGCTAAAAATAAAAATCCTTCCTGGAGTTATCTTGGCCTCTTCTCTACCTGCAAACTGCTGAGTGACATAGAAAGACAAAAAAATAATAGAATTTACTTTCTGAAATGACCAGGAGTTTATGTAACACGTCTTTTGCATTCATTTAGAATGATCTCATTTGAAAAATCAGAATTATCTGTGTTATTTTTTGGGCTGCGCTGCTGCCAGTGAGTACTGCACTATCGGAATTTCGGAGAGCTGATATTCAGGTTTCTGTGGGGCCGTGATTGTCACTGCAGCTCTCCCTGCTGGGCAGCGAGGACACGGGGGAGGGAAAAGGTGTGGGGCGGCTAAGAGGAGAAGGAAATGGAATTCTTCATGGAATTATTTCGGTTGGAAAGACCTTTAGGATCACTGAGCCGGACTGTAATGCCTGGAGTTAGTAATGAGGATTTTTAGAAGCCTCCACATGAAAACTCCTGAAGTTTTTTCACGGAATTACTCATTAAATCATGGGGTGCGTTGGGTTGGGAGGGACCTGAAAAATTCCCAAATTCCAGCCCCGGCCACCTCCCACTGTCCCCAGTGTCCAGCCTGGCCTTGGGCACTGCCAGGGATCCAGGGGCAGCCCCAGCTGCTCTGGGCACCTGTGCCAGGGCCTGCCCACCCTGCCAGGGAACAATTCCCAATTCCCAAGATCCCATCCAGCCCTGCCCTCTGGCACTGGGAGCCATTCCCTGGCTCCTGTCCCTCTTTCCTCAGCCGCGGAGGGAATCCCACCCCCCGAGTTTCCCACCTAAAATCCCCTCTTCGCTTACCCAGGAATATTTATTTGTCCCTAGGGAAAAAAACCCCATCAAACCTTCCATTTCTGCCGTGTCCTTCCTGCCTCAAACGCGCCCCCGAACCCGAATTTGCGGGCCCGGACGGGCTCACCCGGACCTGTTGCTGCCGCTGCCGTGCCCGGCCCCTCCCGTGTCGCTGTCGCTGTCGCCCCCCGCGCGGCCGGGCTGGCCCAGCCTCATTAGCGCTGCTGCTTAATTGAGCCCCGGCCCCGCCAGCTGCCCCTCGCCAGCCTCATCTGCGCGATAACAGCTCCTGATTGTGCCCACCGGGCCGGGCAGCGCGGCCGGGCTCCGGTCCCGATGGACCGGGGGGCTCCGGAGCGGGCCCGGGGTTCTGATCCTGATGGACCGGGGAGCTCCAGAACAGTCCCGGGGTTCTGATCCTGATGGACCGGGGAGCTCCAGAACAGTCCCGGGGTTCTGATCCTGATGGACCGGGGAGCTCCAGAACAGTCCCGGGGTTCTGATCCTGATGGACCGGGGAGCTCCAGAACAGTCCCGGGGTTCTGATCCTGATGGACCGGGGAGCTCCAGAACAGTCCCGGGGTTCTGATCCTGATGGACCGGGGAGCTCCAGAACAGTCCCGGGGTTCTGATCCTGATGGACCGGGGAGCTCCAGAACAGTCCCGGGGTTCTGATCCTGATGGACCGGGGAGCTCCAGAACAGTCCCGGGGTTCTGATCCTGATGGACCGGGGAGCTCCAGAACAGTCCCGGGGTTCTGATCCTGATGGACCGGGGAGCTCCAGAACAGTCCCGGGGTTCTGATCCTGATGGACCGGGGAGCTCCAGAACAGTCCCGGGGTTCTGATCCTGATGGACCGGGGAGCTCCAGAACAGTCCCGGGGTTCTGATCCTGATGGACCGGGGAGCTCCAGAACAGTCCCGGGGTTCTGATCCTGATGGACCGGGGAGCTCCAGAACAGTCCCGGGGTTCTGATCCTGATGGACCGGGGAGCTCCAGAACAGTCCCGGGGTTCTGATCCTGATGGACCGGGGAGCTCCAGAACAGTCCCGGGGTTCTGATCCTGATGGACCGGGGAGCTCCAGAACAGTCCCGGGGTTCTGATCCTGATGGACCGGGGAGCTCCAGAACAGTCCCGGGGTTCTGATCCTGATGGACCGGGGAGCTCCAGAACAGTCCCGGGGTTCTGATCCTGATGGACCGGGGAGCTCCAGAACAGTCCCGGGGTTCTGATCCTGATGGACCGGGGAGCTCCAGAACAGTCCCGGGGTTCTGATCCTGATGGACCGGGGAGCTCCAGAACAGTCCCGGGGTTCTGATCCTGATGGACCGGGGAGCTCCAGAACAGTCCCGGGGTTCTGATCCTGATGGACCGGGGAGCTCCAGAACAGTCCCGGGGTTCTGATCCTGATGGACCGGGGAGCTCCAGAACAGTCCCGGGGTTCTGATCCTGATGGACCGGGGAGCTCCAGAACAGTCCCGGGGTTCTGATCCCGATGGACCGGGAGTTCCCAGTTCCATCCCGGGGCTCTGATCCCTCGGGACACGGGGACCTCCCGGCAGGAGCCGCCGCGGTGACACTCGGCCGCAGCGGGGACGGTGATTCCAGCACCTGGGAAGTTTTGCAGCTCTTTAATCCTCGGCACAAATCCCAGAGCGGAATTCCCGGCAGGACAGAGCCGGAGCAGGCGGGAGCTCCCGCGGGGACGCTCGGACCGGGCCGGGCCGGCTCCGGCACCGCCGGGGCTCGGACACGGGCGCTGCTGCTGCTGCCGGGGTTTGTTCCCCGCGACTCCGGAACGGATTCGCTCCTTGATCTCAGAGCCGAAGGGGAAATTCCCGATTTCCAGGTCTCTTAAACACGCAGCTCCTTCACGCACTGCAAAGCAGCTCCCTGTCCTGGGGAGTGGAGGGCTGAAAAGGGGGTTAAATTTCTGATAAATTAAAATTTAAATTAAATTAAAGAGGCCCTCAAAAAACCCAGATAAATACACAGGTTAAAAAAAATAGCCAATAATGTCGGAGAAAAGGAGATCAGCTGTAACAATAAATGATGTCATAAAGAAAAACGGGGCAAAATTCGGGCGTTTTTCTGTGCCCAGCACACCCGTGTCAGGATTGTAAAGGAGATTTTCTGGATCCCTCGGTAAGAAATTCCCTGATATTCTGTGAATGTGAATTCCGGGTTTGTGTGTTTTTTTTTGTTTTTTTTTTTTTTGTGGGTGGGGTTTTTTTTTTTTTTTCCTTTTTTTTTTTTTTTTTTTTTTATGGTTTTTTTTTTGGTTTTGGTTTTTTGGTTTTTTTTTTCTTTTTTTTTTTTTTGGTTTTTTTTTGGCTTTTTTTTTTTTTTGGGGGGGGGGGGTTTTTTTTTTTTTTTCCTTTTTTTTTTTTTTTTTTTTTTATGGTTTTTTTTTTGGTTTTGGTTTGTTGGTTTTTTTTTTCCTTTTCTTCTCTTTTTTTTTTAATAATACACAGGTATTGTAAAAAATGGGCAATTTCTGAGGTAAATCTGCCTCATCACGATCCCCCGGCCTGCCTCCAGCCATCGGGATCAATTTCATTCCACCAGCACCCCCCATCGTGCCTGAGCTCGGGGCTTTCCCTGCTCCAGGATTTTGGCAAACAGGGGAATTCTCCCCCAAAACAGCCCTGCTGAGACAATTGCTCCCTCAGGAATTCACTTCCCGTGGGCTGCAGTGCAATTTGAGCCCTCAGGTTTTCCCAAACCGGCTCCCTGCAGCTCCAGGACACCCCACATCCCATCCCTGCTCCTCTCCTGCCCTGGATCGCCTTTCCCTGGTTGAACCATCCCCCAGACAGCTTGGGCTGGATCCATCCTGGCTTTTCCAGCCCTTCCTGAGCAAAGCTTGGCCCTTCTGGAACCTTCCAACCCGAACTCCAGCCTCTGCTGAAAGCCAGCCGGGGCATCCCAAGGCAGGCGGGATCTGGGAATTGAGTGCAGGATTCAGGGCAAAGGCTCTTGTGAGCTCTGGGTCCCCTGTCCCCCGCAGGTGGGGACACCCCAGCTTTCCGGGGCCTCCAGGAGGTTCAGCCCCTTCACTGGCCGAGGTGGTCCCAAAAATTCAGTGGGAGAACTGGAGCATGAAGCAGCCACACACCTCGGGGCTCTGTCCCAGGAGGAAAATCCCTCTCTGGCACAGTGGGTTTTTCCAGGAATTCACCAGGCCATCAGTGCACCCAGCAAGGCAAAGCTGGAAGGGGTTTAGGGATGGAGCTTGGAGGCTCTCACAGCCTTTCCTTTCCTTTCCTTTCCTTTCCTTTCCTTTCCTTTCCTTTCCTTTCCTTTCCTTTCCTTTCCTTTCCTTTCCTTTCCTTTCCTTTCCTTTCCTTTCCTTTCCTTTCCTTCCCTTCCCTTCCCTTCCCTTCCCTTCCCTTCCCTTCCCTNCCCAGCTGCTCTGGGAATTCCATCCCAGCCCCTCCCCACCCTGCCAGGGAGGAAATTTTCCCCAATATCTGATCTGAACCTGTCATTTTTCAGTCTGAAGCCATTCCCTGGGTGCTGTCCCTGCAGCCCTTGGGAATTGTCTCTCTCCATGTTCCCTGGGGCTCCTCCAGGCCCTGCAAGGCCACCCTGAGCTCAGCCCAAAGCTTCTCCTGTGCAGGTGAACAATCCCAGCTGTGCCAGCCTTTCCTGCCAGCAGAGCTGCTCCAGCCCTCTGCTCATCCTGGGGCCTCCTCTGGGCTCTCTGCAGCCGCTCCAGCTCCTCCCTGGGCTGGGAATTCCCAGGGCTGGGGCAGACAAATCCTAAAAATCTGTTCTGGATCATTGGTGGAATAAGGAATTCCATTCCACACCAGGGGAATACAGAATTCCATTCCATTCCATTCTGGGGAATATGGAATTCCATTCTGGGGGCATACAGAATTCCACTCCACACTGGTGGAACGTGGAATTCCACTCCATAATGTTGCAATACGGAATTCCATTCCATACTGGGGAAATACGGAATTCTATTCCATTCTGGTGGAACACGGAATTCCACTCCATAATGTTGGAATACAGAATTCCATTCCACACTGGGGAAATATGGAATTCCATTCCACACTGGGGGAATACAGAATTCCATTCCATTCCATTCTGGGGAATATGGAATTCCATTCTGGGGGCATACAGAATTCCACTCCACACTGGTGGAACACGGAATTCCACTCCATAATGTTGGAATACAGAATTCCACTCCATACTGGGGGAATATGGAATTCCATTCCACTCTGGTGGAATACAGAATTCCATTCCACACTCTTGGAACATGGAATTCCATTCCCCACTGGCCTTTTCCCCTTCCCTTCTGTTTCTGCAGACCCCCCAGCAGCAATCCTGCCCCAGGTTTCAGTCCCTGCCAATTCCCAGATTCCCGGATCCCTCGCTAAATCAAACCAGAGTCCCTTCACTGCTGACCATCTAAATAAATTGTTTTTTAATGCAGACCTGCAGCTGCCCCACCACAAAGCTTTTCCTCGTTGCCTCGCCCAGCATTTCTCTTTATTTCCCTTTTGTGCTTTTATTCACTCGGTTAAAGATTATCCTGACAAAGGCAAAGAGGGACATTTTATTTTTAAACCATTTTAATATTTTAGGATGGACAGGATGAAGCGGTTTGTGCCTGAGGATGTGCTCACCACGCCCTGGGCAGTGCCAAAAAGATTTTACTGGGATGCTTTAGAGCCTCCTGATTGACTTCTGCAGGGGGAAATGGCCAAAAACCGGGTTTAAAATTCCAAGGCTTTCCTAAAGGTTTCACTCCGCAGCTTTGGTGCAGCAATGGGCAGCTGAAAGATCAGTGTGGGTAATTTCAATATACTGAAATAATATTGAAATATATATCTAGAAATATAGTATATAGTAAATATATAGAAATAAAGTGTATAATAAATATATATAAATATAGTATAAATAGAGTAAAAACATAGTGTAAATATTATATAACTATGGTATAAATTTAGTATAAATAGAGTATAAATATAATGTAAATATTATATAAATATGGTATGAATATAGTATAAATATAGAATAAATATTATATAAATATAGTATAAATATAGTGTGAATATAGTATAAATATTGA
>WEZZ01000014.1:18344-40052 GCA_013400585.1 Chloropsis cyanopogon
CGCAGGGGGCAACGCCGGGCTAAAAGCCTTTTAAAATTGCCTGAAAACCGCTTTTTAAATTAAAAATAAATCGTCTGTAGCTCCGCGCTGTTCCGCGCATTGCGCACTCAGCGCTCCGTGCGGGCACAGCGCTCCGCGGGGCCCGCACACCGCCGGAGCGGCTCCGCGGCGGGGCGCGGCTGAGACCAGGCTAAAAAGCCCCTTAGCCACTTGAAAAACCGCTTTTTAAATTAAAAATAAATCCTCTGTGGCAGATGCGCCACGCTCAGCGCACCCCGCGCGCAGCGATCGATGGCTGGGTGTACCCAAGGCGCGGAAATCCCCGCGGAGCGGGGCCAACGCTCCTACCCGGCTCTCCGGAGCGCAAACCGAGCAGAATCTGCGGGCTCGGGCTGCGGTCACCTCCAGCAGCCGCCCCGCTCGTCGCTGTGAGCCGGCACTCCCTGCCCGGCCCGCGGGGAGGGCCCTGGGGCCGGCAGGAACCCCTGGACAGAAAAGAACATTTTCTTCAACAACGAGGGCGGCAGAGCAGCGCTAAAACGGGCACTGAACAGGAGAGGGGGAGAGCCAGAGCTCGGGGTGAGCTCCCCGGGCAGATCCCAAACTTCCCTCCAGGCCATCATCGTGTGTGACTGTGCAGCCCCCCCGGGAGAAACTCAGAGATGCTCCTGAGCCTCGGCCTCTGAGCAAGGTGTCATTGGTCTTGGTTAGTGCTTTTACCTGAATGGAAGCAAAAAAAAACCCCACAAAACACATCCGAGCTTCCTTCCAGTCTGCCCTGGCCACAGGTAATAAAACAATGTTTGTGGAGGATTTAAAGGCTCTTGCTCTGGCAGTGGTCTGAAAACACTTTTCCAAAATATAAATACTTTTTATATATATAAAATGACTGCAGGCACACTCTCAGCTCCTCCTGCTTCCCATTTCTCAGTCTCAGGACTGTCCTGGTGCTGAGGAATCACACCTAGGAGGGGGCAGGATCAGCTGAGCTCCTGGATTTTGCTTCTGCCTCCTGCCAGATCACTGAGGACAGGTGTAAGAAACATCGAGGGACACTGGGCAAAACTCCTCCTCTCCCTATCCAGGCAAAGAGTAGAAAGAAAAGGCACCACAAGATCCCAAATCCCCGGGGCTGGCACAGCCCTCCCAGCCCATCCAGCCGTGCCAGCTGTGCCCCGTGCCCACCTTGTCCCCAGCCCAGAGCACTCAGTGCCACCTCCAGGTGCCACCTGCAGGGCTGGGCACTGCAAAGCTCCCTGGGCAGCCCCTGCCAAGGCCTGAGCTCCCTTTCCACAAAGAAAATTTTACCTGAATAATAAAATTCTTCCTGAAAAGCAGCTTGATCCTTGGTAACTCACCAGCACAGGTTTGAGGTGGATGATTCCACCCCACTCCTTTTACCAGGGAAAGGGATGAGGACACATCCCCTGTGGCCACTGGGTGCCACCCCAAGCCACTGCCATGCTCAGGTGGCACAAAGCCAGCTCTTCTAGACAGGAGGAGAGGGAACGGCCTCAGGCTGGGCCAGGGCAGGCTCAGCTGGGACAGCAGCAGGAATTTCCCCATGGAAAGGGAGCTCAGGCCTTGGCAGGGGCTGCCCAGGGAGCTTTGGGGTGCCCAGCCCTGCAGGTGGCACCTGGAGGTGGCACTGAGTGCTCTGGGCTGGGGACAAGGTGGGCACGGGGCACAGCTGGCACGGCTGGATGGGCTGGGAGGGATTTGGGAATTGCCAGCCCCAGGAATTTGGGGGTTGTGTTTTCATTTCTTTGACCAAACCCTACCTGAGCTTTTAGCCCTGATCTGGTCTCCAAAGGAACCCCCTGCTTTGCAATCAGTTTAAAATCCTGATTTTATTCCCATTCCCAGAGCTCTGATGTGTGGAAAGCTTTCCACAGTCCCGTCCTTCTCCCAGACATTTGTGGCTACAGAAGGAACCATAATTCCAAACTCTTTCTTCCCAGAGGTTTCTAAGAAAACTTCAGGTCTAGGAGGATTTTTAAATGCCACAGTTCCAGGTAGTTTTATATTTTATTTTCTTATCTGACACTTTGTACAGAAAAATTAAAAATCCCCCATAATATTGGGCATTCTGCCCCACAGAGACTTTTGCACCAGCATCCTTCCACACCTTTTTAAATCATCAATCCCTCAAACATTTATGCTCCTGCCAGTTATTTCTTCTGACAAGGGAGGAAATATCAACAGAGCCAGAAAAACCTTCTGTATTGACCCAGTCCCTCCACAAAATCCTGGCCCCAGGAATCCAGCAGCAGAATCCCCTGTGCTGCCCTGGCCAGCCCCACCCCAGGACAGCAGAGGCTCCACACGGCATTTTCTGCTCGGATTCTCAGGGATTCTGTTGTAATCAAACCGAGATTTTAGGAACGACCTCTAAACTTCCTGAAAAATCAAACCGGGCTGTCCTCCAGGCCAGCAATGACTTTCATCTGATGCTTCTCATCTCGGGTAATAAATTCACAGATGGACCATCCTTGTCCTTCCAACGCCTAAGAATAACTCCTAAGTACTGCTCCCAGGGGGTTCGGTCTGGTTTACACACATCTGCTGAGATACGTGTCTCTGAGCCCAGATTAAGTCTTTGTTCCACGATATTTGAGCATTTGTGGAACTGCTTGGCAAGAATGTCCTGATTTTATTCATTCGAAACATGCGCTGAGTGCTGCCTGTGGGATCCCAACACCTCGCACAGAATCCCTTCATCCCAAACAATTCACAGGGAAAGGGAAACCCACGGCAGAGAACTGCAGCTGTACCACCCTAAAAAAATCAATTGTTCTGCTTTTAGGCACATAAATTCTGTACTCAACCCTCCTCCTAAGAGACTGGTCCTGTTCTGCTGCATTAGCCCCGTGGTGCAAAACCTGCTTTGCTGCTGACTCGACACACCCAGGGGAGGTTTGCATTTCCCTTTCGTGGCAGAGACAGAACAGGGAAAAGGGACAACCCAAACTTGTGATTTTACACCGAGACTGGAGCACAGGAGGCTCAGGGGGGACCTTGTGGCTCTGCACAGCTCCTGCTAGGAGGGGACAGCCGGGGGGGTCGGGCTCTGCTGCCAGGGCACAGGGACAGGAGGAAAGGGAACGGCCTCAGGCTGGGCCAGGGCAGGCTCAGCTGGGACAGCAGCAGGAATTTCCCCATGGAAAGGGAGCTCAGGCCTTGGCAGGGGCTGCCCAGGGAGCTTTGCAGTGCCCAGCCCTGCAGGTGGCACCTGGAGGTGGCACTGAGTGCTCTGGGCTGGGGACAAGGTGGGCACGGGGCACAGCTGGCACGGCTTGGTGGGCTGGGAGGGCTGTGCCAGCCTCGGGGATTTGGGGTGCTGTGGGGCCATGGCTCCTGCAGAAGCAAAATGTGTTTTACAAAGGACACATGACAGCAGCACACGACTCCCAAGTTACTTTTCCCAACCCTCCCTGTGAGCCGGAACCTCCAGAGTTTCCCACAGGAGCCACAGGGCTGAGGGCTCTGAGCCCGGGGGATTTGGGCGCCTCGGGGACAGCGGGGCAGGGCTGGAGCTCTGTGTGTGACACAAGCGCAGGACCTGCTTCCCGAGCTCTCAGGAAGTGTCCCCTGTCCCCAGCCACGACAGCTCCCCTGGCACTCCAGGGCCGGTGTTTGCCCCAGGAGGAGCCACAGCTGCAGCTCCCGCGGGGTGGGAGGCACCTGAGGAGCTGTGGCCACCTGGGGGTCACCTGCCAGGCTGGACGCTGGGCTGGGAGCACCTGGGACAGTGGGAGGTGTCCCTGCCATGGCTGGGGTGGCACTGGGTGGGCTCTGAGGTCCCTCCCAGCCCATCCTGGGACTCCACATCTCTCCTGGTGGTTATTCCCTGGGACAATCCGGCTGCCCTGGGCACACGGAGCCAGGTGTTACCCTCTCCTTCAGGTGAAGGTGGAGGCAAGAGGGCATTTTTGGGAAAGACAAGAGCAGATTCCTCCTTCCTGCTGTGCCCCAGGAGCTGCTGGGAGAGGTGACAGTGCAGGATAGGGTTTGTACAGAAATGGGGTTTGTACAGAAATAGGGTTTATGCAGGATAGAGTTTATACAGAAATAGGGTTTGTACAGAAATAGGGGTTATGCAGGAATAGGGTTTATGCAGAAATAGGGGTTATGCAGGAATAGGGTTTATGCAGAAATGGGGTTTATACAGAAATGGGGTTTATGCAGAAATGGGGTTTATGCAGGAATAGGGTTTATGCAGAAATAGGGTTTTTGTGGAAATGGGGTTTATGCAGAAATGGGGTTTATGCAGGAATAGGGTTTATACAGAAATGGGGTTTATGCAGGGATAGGGTTTATGCAGGATAGGGTTTATACAGAAATAAGGTTTATACAGAAATAGGGTTTATGTGGAAATAGGGTTTATACAGAGATAGGGTTTATACAGAAATAGGGTTTATGCAAGGTAGGGTTTATGTGGTAATAGTGTTTATGCAGAAACGGGTAGATTGTGGTTTGTGGTTTCTCAGCCGTGCTGACACCACAGGCAGCCCAGACAAACAAAGCCAGGTGCTCTGGGGCCGCTGTGACCTGTCCCCCTGACCGCAGGAGCAGGCCCAGGCTGGCTCAGGCTCTCCCCAGCCTCTGCTCCCCACAGAGCGGAGATGCAGCTCCGTGCTCAGCCCGTGGCAGGGCTGTGCCCACGGTCAGGGGCACTGCCACAGCTCCCTGCAGCTGCTGGCTCCAGTGCAGGAACTGCAGGAGCTGCAGCAGCTCTGGGGGCACTGCCCAGCCAGGCTGGACCCCCTCAGCGCTGCTGCAGATGTCAGAACGGAGCTGTGTGCTTTGTTTGCGTCACAGAAGGGCAAAACTCCGTGTTTTAACTTCCATGCAGCATTTGTGTTGCATTTTCTCGTGTTTGCAGCACTGCCTGCTGAGGAGTGTTAGTGGGGTTAGTCAGGAGCGGGACCTGGATGATCCTTGTGGTCCCTTCCCACTCAGGAGATCTGAACTTCTTCCAGATTTGTTCCTCTGAGGTTCTTGGTTTAAATCCTAAAAAACAAGTGATCACAAAAATCATGGAATACCCTGACTGGAAATAAACCCCCAGGGCTCCCCCAGTGCCAGCCCTGCCCTGCCCAGCCCCCCCGATCCCAGCCTGTCCATCCCTGGCAGCGCTGCCCAAAGGCTCCTGGAGCTCTGGCAGCCTCGGGGCCGTGCCCATTCCCTGGGCAGCCTGGGCAGTGCCAGCCCCCTCTGGGGGAAGGAAGAACCTTTCCCTAAATCCAACCCAAATCCCTCCTGTCCAGCCCCAGACGCTGTCCCTGTCCCAGAGCAGAGCTCGGAGCTGTCCCTCAGGTGGGCACTCAACTCCTCGTGTTCCCCACCCTTCCCCACCTGAGAGCTCTAACAAACCCCAAATATCTGGTGTGGATCACAAAGTCCCGTTCCAAACCAGGATTTGTTGCCCTGAGGTGATTGTTCCGTTCCCCAGAGGTACCGACCCCCCTGTTCACCCTGGGTGCTGCTCCCAGCAGGGACAGCAGGAAGGGCTCCAGGGGGGACACGGGGACGCTGTGGGCTGGACAAGGATCTCCTGAGGTGCAGCTCACACGGGCCTGGCTGTCCACACTGGCTGTGATCTCCTCCCACGTCCTCACCAGACCTTGGGGATGTGGTTTGGCCCTCGGGGATGGGGTTAAGGGGTGCAGCTGGGGTGACACTGGGACTGGAGGATCCTGAAGGGCTCTTCCAACCTCAGCGATTCTGGGATTCTGTGAGCAGAGCAGCAGCAAAGGGGGAATTCAGGCATCCTGTAGATTTTGGGAATACAGAGCCTGCCTGCCAGGAGGGGACAGCCGGGGGGGTCGGGCTCTGCTGCCAGGGCACAGGGACAGGAGGAGAGGGAACGGCCTCAGGCTGGGCCAGGGCAGGCTCAGCTGGGACAGCAGCAGGAATTTCCCCATGGAAAGGGAGCTCAGGCCTTGGCAGGGGCTGCCCAGGGAGCTTTGCAGTGCCCAGCCCTGCAGGTGGCACCTGGAGGTGGCACTGAGTGCTCTGGGCTGGGGACAAAGTGGGCACGGGGCACAGCTGGCACGGCTTGATGGGCTGGGAGGGCTGTGCCAGCCCCGGGGATTTGGGATCTGAGGAGCAGAGGAGGCACAGAGGGCACAGGGCAGGGGGTGCTGCAGGCAGGGCAGGGGCAGCAGTGCTTGCAGGCACTCCCTTTGCAGGGCATTATCCGGGTTTATTATTATTACCCGGGTTTATTATTATTACCCGGGTTTATTCCAGCACCCGGCAGTGCCAGGGTGGCTCCAGGAAGGCAGGGAAGGAGCAGGAACCGGGCCCGGGCACACGGGACTGCCCGTCCATCCCCTGCATCTCCTGCCGGTCCATCCCCTGCATCCCTGCCCGTCCATCCCCTGCATCCCTGCCCGTCCATCCCCTGCATCCCCTGCATCCCTGCCCGTCCATCCCCTGCATCCCCTGCCCGTCCATCCCCTGCATCCCTGCCCGTCCATCCCCTGCAGCAGCCGGGGGAGCTCCCTGTCCGCCTGCCAAGGGGAGGGAAGAGCTCCCAGTGTCCCTGGAACAGATGGGGCTGCCCGGGCACGCAGCCCTCATCAGCCACCGCACACGGCACGGGGACCTCCCGGGCCAGGAGCCCCAGGCAGGAGCAGCCCCGGGCTCAGCGGGGCCGGGGCCGGTCCGGGGTGTCCGCTGTGCTCTGTCCCTGTGCTCCCCCCCATCACTGCTGTCCCCGGCGCTGGGGACACCCCAAAGGTCGAGGGTGTTCCCTTCCAGGACGGGGGAAGCAGCAGGAGTGGATCTGGACCTGAAATCCTGCCGGGAAGCAGCAGGAGTGGATCTGGACCTGAAATCCTGCCAGGAAAACGCTGCCTGGGAGAGGTCACCCGGTGGCGTGGCTGTCCATGGTCCCTGCTTCATCCAAGTCAGGAGCTGCAGCGTGAATTCTGCTCCGAGGCAGATGGGCAGGGATGAAGGCAAGGACACAGAGCAGGGATTCACTGCGGGCTGCAGGGAGGCTCCTCGCCTCAGCAGAGGACAATCTTCTCCTCATTTCCCAGCCCACAGACGCCAGAACCGTCAGCGAGCCCCCGTGTGCCCCTTTCACAGGATCCCCAAACCCCAAAAGCCCTCCCAGCCCATCAAGCCGTGCCAGCTGTGCCCCGTGCCCACCTTGTCCCCAGCCCAGAGCACTCAGTGCCACCTCCAGGTGCCACCTGCAGGGCTGGGCACTCCAAACCATTGGCAATTCATCCCAAAATTGCAGGGACTGCTGGTTGTCAGCCCTGGCTGCGGCAGTGCCCCCACTTCACACCGAGCATCTGCCACCTTTCAGACTCACAGTCACTGTCCCCCTTTTGTCCTTCACCTTTTCCTTCAGCTTAAATAAAATCGTTTTAAGGAGAGTCTCAAAATCCCTCACACATCTGAATTCCTAAACAAGGGAACCAGCGTGGGTTTGCCTTCAAAATAATCCGTCCTTTCCTGCACACACCTCACGCTGGCCAGCCTGGAAACTTTAAATTTACAGACTGGAAATGGCAAAGGAATGACATCGAGCTGTGGGACCAGTCAGGAGTGACACGGGGTGGATTTCCCCATGGAAAGGGAGCTCAGGCCTTGGCAGGGGCTGCCCAGGGAGCTTTGGGGTCCCCATCCCTGCAGATTTCCCAGGCCAGGTTGGACTTTGGGGTTTGGAGCAGCCTGGGACAGTGGGAGGTGTCCCTGCCATGGCAGGGTGGCACTGGGTGGGATTTAAGGTCCCTCCCTACCCAAACCCTCTGTGACCCTCTGGTGCTCCTTTCTGGGGTTTTGTGTTACTCTCCTTTCTGGGGTTTTGTGTTACTCTCCTTTCTGGGGTTTTGGGTTACTCCCCACAATTTAAGAACATGGGAGCTCCAGACTGTCCCTGAGGGATGGCTCAGAGTCATTGCACAGTCACAACGGCTTCAAGATTTTTTTTTTTTTTCTTTTTGTTTTCACTACAAAATCAGGCATTTGGGGTTTGAGCTGGTCTTTGCTTTTAAGGAATTGCCAACTCCCTTTGAGTGTTTGGGATTTTCTGTGAAGGTAAATCAGGAAATTTCTGTTGTGCTGAGTAGAAATTAATTAGCTGCTGATGTTTTATACTAATTAAAAATGAGGAATCTTCCCTTCTCTGCTGTGTTAAGTGCAGGTGAGCAGAGCCCAGCTGTGTGGGATGAGCAGACAGCAGGGCAAGGTGGAGATCGTCTCAATCCAAGCAAGTCTGGTCCTTGTGAGCCACAGCCGCCACAGGAGGTCACAGCAGGCAAAACCATGGAGAAAATATCGTGGGAGGAGAAGAGAGGAGAAGGGTGGAGAAAGGAGAGGAAAGGAAGGAGAAGGAGAAGGAGAAGGAGAAGGAGAAGGAGAAGGAGAAGGAGAAGGAGAAGGAGAAGGAGAAGGAGAAGGAGAAGGAGAAGGAGAAGGAAAAGAGGAGAAGAAAGAGAGGAGAAGAAAGGAGAAAGTAGAAGAAAGGAGAGGAGAGGAGAAGGAAGGAGAAGGAAGGAGACCTTTTCCTTTCCCCAGCTCTCTGTTGCTGGCCTTGCCTTTCAAGTCAAAACCTCGCGGCACAAGGTTGTGGTGGGAGCCTTGGGAAGATCTCTGGATCTGGGAATGCAGGAGGGAACCACATCCCCAGGGACAGGAACCATCCCAAGGACAGGAACCATTCCAGGGAAAGGAACCATCCCAGGGAAAGGAACCATTCCTGGGTAAAGGAACCATCCCAAGGACAGGAACCATCCCANAAGGAACCATCCCAAGGACAGCAACCATCCCAGGGACAGGAACCATCCCAGGGGAAAGGAACCATCCCAGGGACAGGAACCATCCCAGGGACAGGAACCATCCCATGGGCAGGGACAGGAACCATTCCTGGGTAAAGGAACCATCCCCAGGGACAGGAACCATCCCCAGGGACAGGAACCATCCCCAGGGACAGGAACCATCCCCAGGGACAGGAACCATCCCAGGGACAGGAACCATTCCCAGGGACAGGAACCATCCTAGGGACAGGAACCATTCCCACGAACAGGAACCATGCCATGGACAGGAACCATGCCATGGACAGGAACCATGCCATGGACAGGAACCATCCCCAGGGACAGGAACCATCCCCAGNCCAGGGACAGGAACCATTCCCAGGGACAGGAACCATCCTAGGGACAGGAACCATCCCAGGGACAGGAACCATCCCAAGGGACAGGAACCATTCCCAAGGACAGGACCCATCCCCAGGGACCGGAACCATCCCCAGGGACAGGAACCCTCCCAGGGAAAGGAACCATCCCAGGGACAGGAACCATCCCCAGGGACTGGAACCATCCCCAGGGACTGGAACCATCCCCAGGGACAGGAACCATCCCAGGGAAAGGAACCATCCCAGGGACAGGAACCATCCCCAGGGACTGGAACCATCCCCAGGGACAGGAACCATCCCAGGGACAGGAACCATTCCCGGGACAGGAACCTTCCCTCGGTGTCCCCAGAGCCAGCCTGGTGTCCCCAGCCCGTGCAGGAGCTCCAGCCCTCCCCTGCCGCCCCTGAGGCAGCTCCCGGCAGCAGCAGAGGTCATTAAGGATTCATTATCCGTACCCTCGTGTCCCTTTTGTCACAGTGTCGCTCTCGGTGTGTTTGCCGTGGATTATTGGCCGATAACACTTTGTCGGGCCTTTCAGAGGAGCTGTTTGCTCCGAGTCAATGACACATTCACCAGGAGGAGTTAATGCCCCGCCATCCCCTGAGGGGACAGCTCCGAGGCCGCACAAATCCCGCCCCATTGTTCCTGGGGATTTGTGCTCCCGCTCCTGCTCACCCCCTGCAAATCTGCATTTAGGGCCGGCCCGGCTGGGAATGAGGGGCCACGGGCTGCCACTGCCATGGCTGGTGACCCGAACAGCCCCCGGGGACAAATTCTGGTGTCACTGCCAGCCCCGGAGGGGAGCTGGGTGCAGAATTCCTGCTCAGGAGAGCAGATATGGGGAGACACCACCCAGCCATGGAACCCTGGCCAGTGATGAGCCGGGGGACAGGGATGGGCAGTGACAGCAGCAGTGCCATGTCTGGGGACAAAGGGCAGCTCCCAGGGTTGAGCAAAGGGGGACAGGGAATGGCTCCCAGTGCCAGAGGGCAGGGCTGGGTGGGATCTTGGGAATGAGGAATTGTTCCCTGGCAGGGTGGGCAGGCCCTGGCACAGGTGCCCAGAGCAGCTGGGGCTGCCCCTGGATCCCTGGCAGTGCCCAAGGCCAGGCTGGACACTGGGGACAGTGGGGGGTGTCCCTGCCATGGCTGGGGTGGCACTGGGTGGGCTCTGAGGTCCCTCCAGACCCAACCCTTTTGTGATTCCGTGATTTTATCAGTCAAAGAGAGTGACACGAGACTCTCCAACTCGAGAACAAAGCCCAGAAGTTGGTGCTGAATTCTCTCTTTCCCATGCACTGCTCAGGGGGGTGAAAAGGGGATCCAGCCCTTCAGAGGCTTCCAGGGACATTCAGCAGCTCCAGTGGGAGGGACAGAACAGCCGGGCAGGGAAAGCACAGACAGGAGAGGGGGAGGTGTGCAGGGGTGGGTGAGGTGTCCAGGAATGGGTGAAATGTCCTGGAATGGGTGAGGTGTCCAGGAATGGGTGAAATGTCCAGGAATGGGTGAAATGTCCAGGAGTGGGTGAGGTGTCCAGGAGTGGGTGAAATGTCCAGGAATGGGGGAGGTGTCCAGGAGTGGCTGAAATGTCCAGGAATAGGTGAGATGTCCAGGAGTGTCTGAGATGTCCAGCAGTGGGTGAGGTGTCCAGGAATGGGTGAAATGTCCAGGAATGGGTGGAATGTCCAGCAATGGGTGAAAGGTCCAGCAGTGGATGAAATGTCCAGGAATGGGTGAGGTGTCCAGGAATGGGTAAAATGTCTAGGAGTGGGTGAAATGTGTCCAGGAATGGTTGAAGTGTCCAGGAGTGGCTGAGATGTCCAGCAGTGGCTGAGATGTCCAGTGCCAGATGGATGTCCCCTAACAGACCCCACGCCCTGGCCGTGTTCTGCTCCTGGCTGAGGATTCCACCCTGCTCTCCTCCAATCCAATGATCCGCGGCTCAGAGAAGGGAAATTGTTTCATTTCTAAACCAAACACACAAGAAGTGCCCCAGTAAGGTCCATTTCACCTGGAGAAAATCAAACTGCCACCTTTATTTCCCATCTTCTGCCTCCATCCGAGGAACATTCCCCCTGGGAATCTGGGCTGCACCTCAGGCACAGCGAGGGCAGAATTCTGCAAAGGCTCTGCAGGAATTGCTGGGAGAGGTTCAGGGCTTTTAGCCAAGGGTTGCACCAGCAGCTTGGGTATGTCCCACTGGGAAGAGAAAATCAAAGGAGAAACACTCCCAGAACAGATACATCTGAGAATTAAATCCATTTTATCGAGGTTAATTGATTTAATCAATGATAAATGGGTTAATTGATCAAACAAATCATATTTATCAAATATATTCATAAACAAATGAATTTATCAATATAAATTCATAAACAAATGTATCAAATAAATTCATGTTTATTCATGAAACCCTGATAAATCCCAGGGTTTAATGGGAACCCCGTCCCCATTGCTGTCAAACTGAACTCTCCCAGAAGCAAAAGCTTGGGGTGGAAGCTCTGGGAGAGCAGAACTGCTGCAGGCCCCTTGGGAAGTCCCAGGTCTGTGGGATTTGGCATGAAATGTTTGAGATTGCACCAAATCCCTCTGACAAATCCAAGCTAAGACAGAACTATCAGACTGATCCACGGAAAACAGAATAAAGGAACCAACAAAGGTTATTTCTGAAGAGAAACTGGATTTTAACGGGTTAAAGCCAGGTAACTTTTTGAAGAGAACAGAGACTCTGAGCATGATTTGTTCCAGTTGTTACAGCACAACAAGAAATAATGTAATAAAATTATTTATTCTTCATCTTTTAACTAAAATACATTTTCCCCCAGGAATAAAATCCAATCTCACAGCAGAAAAAAGCCCAAAAATAAAATACAACTAAGGGAATTAATATTTTCTCCCTCCACAAAGAGCTTTTTTCCTTGATTCCTATGAAATATTCCAAGTACAAAGCCATCCCATCCCATTTTCCCAAAAACCTGCTGTGGGCTGTTTTGAATCCACGCTTTCACAAATTGTTGTGACAGTTTCAGTGATGAAAAAATTATTCATAACCTGAGATAAATTTTCTTTGGTTTGAGCAACCCAAGAGGCCACAGTTATTTGAGGCACTTATAGATGTGGAGAGGATTAAAAATAAACAGATTATAAATGTAATGCCTTGATTACACATACAGGGTAACTCTCCCACAGACTCTGAGAAATACTTTTATCCCATTTATTTCCACCAAATCTTTACATTTTTAGGCAGCCCTCACCTGATGGAAGAGCTGAAAAAATTCTTTACGAAGCAGAACTGGGATCAAACAGAGATAAAGAGAGAAAAATCGTCTTTGAAAGGCAGAATTGTTATTGCCATAGCCCAGAGAAGAATCTGGGGCACAGGGAAGGAGAGAAATTAAGAGAAATTAGAGGGAAATTAGAGGGAAATTTGAGAGAAATTAGAGAGAAATAAAGAGAAATTGGAGAGAAATTGGGAGAAATTGGAGAGAAATTGGGAGAAATTGGAGAGAAATAAAGAGAAATTTGAGAGAAATTGGGGAGAAATTAGAGAGAAATTCAAGAGAAATAGGGAGAAATTAGAGGGAAATTGGAGAGAAATTAGAGAGAAATAAAGAGAAATTGGAGAGAAATTGGGAGAAATTAGAGAACATTTGGGAGAAATTGGGAGAAATTAGAGGGAAATTAGAGAGAAATTGGAGAGAAATTCAAGATAAATTTGAGAGAAATTTGAGAGAAATTTGAGAGAAATTAGAAATTAGAGAGAAACTGGGAGAAAGGACAGGCCCAAGGTCTCCCAAATCCAAGGACACAACACCAAATGTAAATAGAAATGAGGGGAAAATTTATTTTCAAAGCAAAGAGATGCTCTTAGGATTACTCTAAATTAAAGTTCAGAAATGAAGTTATTTTCTGCTTTTTGAAGCCCAGGATCTGCAGAGCCTTAGCCTTTGGAAATATCTGTCCCTTCATTTATTTTAATCCTCTCTGGATTTCCCTGCGTGGTGGAGGAGTGTGAAGGGAGATGTTTTTTGAAATGAAATTCCCCTACAGGGCAGCACCAGCTCAGGAGCACTCTGCACTTTAATTCCAAGTGCTCTGAAGGAATGGTCACTGTGGTTATTCCAATTTTTATCACCAAAATCAGCTGGGAAAATACAGATCTGCAGTGTTTTATTGACTGCACTGAATGAAATAAAGCACATTTAACACTGAAAAACTCAGATTTTAGCAGATGGTGATGGGTGGGAGCCAAGATGGAGAATTTTGGCTGTGGCTTCGTTGTGGTTTTTGCACCTTCTTCTTCACCAGTCTGGCTGGGTTTCTCCAACTGGGTGAAAGATGTTGTGGGTTAGAGGGGAACATAATTGGGTTAAAAACATAAATAATACAGATGTCAGGTGTTTATTGGATAATTGGGACTTAAATAGCCTTGAATAGAAACCATTTCAGCTCAATTTAAAAGAGATTTTAGGTGACTCGAACAGATATTTTAGCTCACTTTTACAGAGATTTTAACAGAGGTTTTAGCCCACTTTAACAGAGATTTTAGCTCATTGTAACAGAGATACTTTAGCTCACTTTAACAGAGATATTTTAGCTCCCTTGAAAAGAGATTTCAGCTCACCTTAATAGAGATTTTAGCCCACCTTAACAGAGATTTTAGCTCACTTCCACAGAGATATTTTAGCTCACTTTCACAGATATTTTAGCCCACTTTCACAGATATTTTAGCTTTCTCGAACAGAGATTTTAGCTCACTCTAACAGAGATTTTAACCCACTTGAACAGATATTTCAGCTCACTTTCTCAACTCTTTAGGGAGACCTCACATCTCGTGAGTTTGTAATAGATAAGGGTAATAAACTTCAGAGTGAGACTTCAAAACCAACATCTCCTGAGTTTTATTCTGACTTGGAGCAAGAGAGAGCCTGGGATTCCGACAGAGGATGGGAGAACTTCTTCAATCACAGAATCACAGAATCACAGATGATTTCACTTCTTGCACGTGTAAATCAAGCAGCAAGAGGCTCCCCCAGGCACCTGCTGCTCCCTGGAGCCCCAAAATCTCCTGTGTCCCGCTCCAGGGCCAGAGCAGCTCCTGAAAATTCCAATAATTACCTACAAAAAGAGTTCAGGCTCCTTTCATCTCATTAGATAATCTGCCCACGTGTTCAGGCATCCACTCCTTAATTGGAAAAAGTCAAGGGCGGAAACTAATTAGCAGCATTCATCAAAAGAGGGGGCTCTAATGATAATTAACAACACATCCCCGCTACAATGAATCCTTTTATTAGGAGGGGTTTCAAATTGTAGAATTAAGGGAAGAGTTTTACAGGGTTTCCAGTTGCCATCTTCTGGCAGAACCCCGCAGTATGTCCTCAAAATAAAGGGTAGGAATCAGGCTGAACCATGATTCTCACACAAGGCCTGTGAGGATTCGTCCTGTTCTGCCAAAAAAAAAGAGAAAGGTGAAATTCCCAGGTCGCTCTCCAGATTATTGCAGCCACTGAGTTGCTCCTCCCATCCTCACTCCAGCCAAAAATCCACACAGGGGGAAGGGGAAAGGACCAAATCTTGCTCCAGTGGGGGTTTTGCTGCTCTCTGCAAGCATGGGAGGCTACAAGGCTTAAAAGGGTGGCAAGGAGCTCAGATTTGGGGGGAATAAGGGGTTAATGGGCTGCAGGGAAAAAAAAACCCACACAAAAAACCCCAAACCACACAAAAAACCCCCCAAAACAAAAAACAAAACAAAAAAAAACAAAACAAAAAAACAAAACAAACCAAACAAAAAAAAAACAAACAAAAAACCAAACAAAACAAAACAAAACAAAAAAAAGAAACACAAAAAAAACCCCCAAAAAACCAAAAAAACAACAACAAAAAACCAAAACAAATAAACAAACAAAAAAAACCCCAAAACCAAAAAACCCAAAACCACAAAAAAAACCAAAAACAAAACAAAACAAAAAAAAAAACAAAAAAAAACACCACAAAAAACCAGGAGGGAGGAACATGGAGCCCACTCCTCCCTCCCGTGGGACTCTTTCCACACTCCCCCCTGGAATTTCCTGGGATTCCCCCTGCAGATCCCACAGAAATGCATCCTCATGGCCAGTGGGAAATTCCCATTCCGCAGAGACGAGGGCAGCAGTTGTTTGACGTTGTTAATGACATTATTATAACATTAACAAGGATTTCCTCAGGATAAAAAGGCTCTGCTGGGTCATTATTGGTAATTTCCAGCCGGGAGGGAGGGCAAGGCCCACACGGGGAGCTCAGGGTTCCGTCCTGTCACACCCCCAGGAAGGGGAACCCCACAGAAAGTGAAATCTGTGCCCCCATCCCTGGAGCTCCTTCCAGGCCCACCACGGCCCTTCTCCTCTTCTGGTGTGCCCCAAGTGACAGAACCAGAGGAAAAGGCCTCAAATTGTACCAGGGGAGGCCCAGATTTGAGATTAGAAATATTTTTTCCCTCACAGAGTGGTCAGGCCTTGGGATGAGCTGCCCAGGGAGGTTTGGGGACACTGGGAGTGTCCCAGAGGTGTCTGGGTGTGGCCTTGGGGACAGGGTTTGGGTGATGCTAGTGGGTTTTCCCAGCCTCAATTCTGGGATTCTGAGAAGATCCAACCCTTTTTAAACTGCACTTTAGGGCAGGTTGGATAAATCCAAGCTCTCTGATGCTCAGCCTGGAGCAAAGGAGGCTCAGGGGGGCCCTTGTGGCTCTGCACAGCTCCTGCCAGGAGGGGCAGGGAAAAAATGAGAGGAAATGGCCTCAAATGGCACCAGGGGAGGCTCAGGTTGGAGACTGGGACAGAAAATTTCCCTGGCAGAGTGGTCAGGCCTTGGGATGAGCTGCCCAGGGAGGTTTGGGGTCACTGGAATTGTCCCAGAGCAGTCTGGATGTGGCCTTGGGGACAGGGTTTGGGTGATGCTGGTGGGGCTGGGGGATCCTGGAGGGCTCTTCCCACCTCGAATCTGGAATTATGAGGTCCTGGCAGGGCCCTGCTCATGGCTCATTTCCCATCTGCTCCAGCACTCCTGGGAGGCACAAAGCTCGACCTAAGCCCAGACTGCACAGGAGCAGGCAGAGCACAAAGCTCGACCTAAGCCCAGACTGCACAGGAGCAGGCAGAGCACAAAACTTGACCTAAGCCCAGACTGCACAGGAGCAGGTAGAGCACAAAGCTCGACCTAAGCCCAGACTGCACAGGAGCAGGCAGAGCCCAGGCTGAGCACAAAGCTCGACCTAAGCCCAGACTGCACAGGAGCAGGCAGAGCCCAGGGAGAGCAGCCAAAATCTTTTGCCAGACCCTGCCCAGAGCCCAGCAGCTTTTGGAGGCTGAAAGTCCCACTGGAAATTGAAGTTCTCCACCCCTCCTGCACCTTTCTCTACCATTCCAAGCCCCTTTACTCACACTCATTTAATAATCTCATTTATGTCACTGAGACTATTCCTATAAGATCAAGTAAGTGCTTGCAGGGCTACAAAAACACTGAAATTCTGAAATTCCATCACCTTTATTCAGCCTCCGTGGGCCGATTCATGTGCATTCTGTGTTAGTCTGTCAAATCTTGAGGAAAAACTTCTCAGGACTGGAAATCCACCAGTTTCCAGCAGTTTACAAAAGGGAAAACATAAATTAAACCCCCTGAGGTCCAGCTTTCACATGTCCCCAAACCAAGGCAGTTGGGATTTTCCAGCATCTTCCTCCCAAAGGACTCTGTCAGATTAAGTTCTCTTTTGACTTTCTACAAATTTTTTTTTCTAATTTTCTACAAATTCGTTTCCCACACTCTCCTGTGGAAGAAACCAAACCCAACTGCTCCAACAGCACTGCTGTGTCACTCTGCTATTTCTGTGCTCCACCTCAGTGAGGAGGCAGAGCAAAGCAGGAGAAACAGAAATTGTTATTTTATCTGGGCGAAGGACAATTGCCATCCATATTGATGAACCCCTGGGGATTTACAGCCCAGAGCTGTGAAATCCCAGCTGCTGCAGGGTCTGCTCTGGGTAACACTGGTTGCAAGCTCCTGGGTTTGTTTTTGTCTGAGGGCACTGGGAAACCACTGGTGCCGTGTCCAGTTTTATCTCCTTTTTGCCAAGGTCAGGATTAAATGTGTGAGTTGTTATTTCTTGTTGGGACTCAGATGTTTATCAGCTCTGATCTCTGTCACAGTCTCACAAACCCTGAGTTCTGCAGCATTTCACCCCAACAAACTAAAAATGGAGCCCCATCTCTCTCTCCAAGGCCTTTGAAGGATAAACTGTCCAATTAAGAAATGACACCTCAATTATTTTTACTTTTAACCCAATAACCGACCCCCCGTGCTGCAATGGGACTTTTTTATCCAATTCCACAATCCCACCCAAAGCCAGGGAGAAGAAGGTGAAGAAGAAGGAGCAGCCTCCCCTAAAACCTCCACCTTGCTTTAGAGATATCACTGGATTCTAAACCTGAAACTCTGAGTTTCCACCCTGTGATATCACACACTTCTAGTCAAACTCCACACCCACAGTCCCAGTTTTATAATTGAATTTTGGAAGTTTTCTTCATGGTTTCAGGTGAAATGCAGTGTTCTCCTGGGGGTCAGTGCTGGCAGCACAGAAAGTCCCAAGTTCTCACTGAGCAGGGTTCCAGCAGTGCCACCCAGGGAAAAACGTGTTGTCACACCCAGGATTGTGCAGCTCCTGCAGCTCTTTACCAGCAATTATTAAAGTTACTCTAAAACAGAGTAATCTGAGAAAAAAAACCCAGACCAGCTGTGAGTTTTTAGCAGCCCCAGAAAGCATTTGTGCTGGTTTTTAATGAATTTAAATCACCAGAGATTCACCCCGACTGCAAACCCTGCCAGCTCTGCTGGCTTCACCGAGGTGCCACAAATTCACACAGAATTTGGGTTAAAGAGTCGTGGAATCATAGAAATGTAGAATGGTTTGGGTTGGAGGGAACTCAGTGATCATTTGATTAGGGACACCTAATTAATCAGGGCCACCTTCCACTGTCCCAGGCTGCTTACTGCTGTTAGCTATTTACCGTTATTAGATATTTATTTAGTGTTAGATATTTACTGTTAGATATTCACTGTTATCGGATATTTATCTACTGTTAGATAGTTACTGTTAGCTATTTACTGTTATTAGATATTTCTTTAGTGTTAGATATTTACTGTTAGATATTCCCTGTTATTAGATATTTATCTACTGTTAGATATTCACTGTTATTAGATATTTATCTACTGTTAGATATTCACTGTTAGATATTTACAGTTATTAAATATTTATCTAGGGTTAGAATTTACTGTTAGATATTCACTATTATTAGATATTTATCTAGTCTTAGATATTTATTGTTAGATATTTACTGTTAGATATTCACTGTTAGATATTCACTGTTATTAGATGTTTATCTAGGATTAGATATTCACAGTTAGATATTCACTGTTATTAGATCTTTATCTACTGTTAGATATTTACTGTTATTAGGTATTTATCTAGGATTAGATATTTACTGTTAAATATTGACTGTTGGATATTCACTGTTATTAGATATTTATCTAGGGTTAGATATTTACTGTTAGATACTTACTGTTAGATATTTACTGTTATTAGATATTTATCTAGGATTAGATATTCATTGTTAGATATTTACTGTTATTAGATATTTATCTAGGGTTAGATATTTACTGTTAGATATTGACTGTTGGATATTCACTATTATTAGATATTTAACTAGGATTAGGTATTTACTGTTAGATATTCACTATTATTAGATATTTATCTAGTGTTAGATATTCACTGTTATTAGATATTTACTGTTAGACATTCACTGTTATTAGATATTTATTTAGGTTAGATATTTACTGTTATTAGATATTTATCTAGTGTTAGATATTCACTGTTATTAGATATTTACTGTTAGACATTCACTGTTATTAGATATTTATTTAGGTTAGATATTTACTGTTATTAGATATTTATCTAGTGTTAGATATTCACTGTTATTAGATATTTACTGTTAGACATTCACTGTTATTAGATATTTATTTAGGTTAGATATTTACTGTTATTAGATATTTATCTAGTGTTAGATATTCACTGTTATTAGATATTTACTGTTAGACATTCACTGTTATTAGATATTTATTTAGGTTAGATATTTACTGTTATTAGATATTTATCTAGTGTTAGATATTCACTGTTATTAGATATTTACTGTTAGACATTCACTGTTATTAGATATTTATTTAGGTTAGATATTTACTGTTATTAGATATTTATCTAGTGTTAGATATTCACTGTTATTAGATATTTACTGTTAGACATTCACTGTTATTAGATATTTATTTAGGTTAGATATTTACTGTTATTAGATATTTATCTAGGGTTAGATATTCACTGTTATTAGATATTTACTGTTAGATATTCACTGTTATTAGATGTTTATCTAGAGTTAGATATTCACTGTTATTAGATATCTATCTAGGGTTAGATATTTACTGTTAGATATTCACTGTTAGATATTTACTGTTATTAGATATTTATCTAGGTTTAGATATCACCTGTTATTAAATATTTATCTACTGTTAGATATTTACTGATTTTAGACATTGACTGTTAGATATTTACTATTATTAGATATTGGCTGTTGGATATTTACTGTTATTAGATATTTATCTACTGTTAGATATTTACTGTTAGATATTTACTGTTAGATATTCACTGTTATTAGATGTTTATCTAGTGATAGACATGTATTAATTATTAGATATTTATCTGTTGTTAGATGTTTATTATTTTAGGTGTTTATTATTGTTGTTTACTATTCTTAGATAGTTATCTGTTATTAAATACCTATTATTAGTCGATATTTAGAGTAGAGACTCGACAAGGTAAAGGCCTTGTCAAGCCTCTAAAGGGGGAAATGATGCTTTAAGTTTTAACTTTCATATTTTCAGATTCTGTGCTGCTTTACTGTGTGGGTCTGACTCCATATTGAGTGTTGGTGAGCTCTCTTCACAAAGGTTTAAAAAACTGAGTTGATTCAGACAGAACTCAATCTTCCGAAGGGTTGGTGAAAACTTGCCAACACAAAGAGCATAAATCGGTGTATATTGAATTTTAACACAAGCATCTCCCACCAGACTTCCCAAAGGCTTTTCCAGGACTTTTTCCTGGAGAAACAGCATCACCTTCAGGCCAAAAAAAAAGACACATTCCAGTTTTTTTTATTGGGAAAACTTGAAGAAATAGTTATCAAAATCTTGCACATTTTAAAATTTCTTTCTGAGCCGAGATTGCAAAACATGAACGTGCAAAGAAAAAAAAAAAAAAAAGGACCTGTACACAAATTTTAAAAAATTAAAGCGAAAAAAATTAAAAATTTAGAGAGAAGGAGCAATCTCTCCTAGCTTTGGATGCACCGAAGTTTCAGAAGAGCCCACACAGAAAAAATTCAGGACAGCAAAAATACAAATAGGTATTTTTAATTCTCCATCTTTTACCAGCCGGTGTGGCAATCCTCCTGCAAGCTGAAACCCCCAGCGACAACAGCACGGACAAAACCCTGTGGTGAAGCAGCAGCAGCAGCAAACAGGATGTTCCAGGCTGGGCAGGAAGGCGTGCTCAGCAGAAATCAGACTTCTGCTCCGAATTCAGACAGAAAACACAAAACCACAGGAGGAGAAGCTGCTGCCACTGCCCCGCAGGAAGAGCAGAGCGAGCAGCCTGCTCCCTGCTCGTGGCACGAAATGAGCTTCAAGGACCCTCCCAGCCACACCAATTAAATTATTGTGTGGTTTTAAATCAGATTGGGTTCGCTGTGCCAGGGAAATCGCAGTGAACTCTGCAGGTCGTTTTCTGTGACTTTGTTTTGCAACTGAGAAACAGAGGGCAGAGGCTGCAGTGAAGAGGAAATTCATTTCAGTGAGATTCAGCATTTCGGTGAAATCCAGCACCTCAGTGAGATTCAGCATTTCAGCAAAATTCAGCATTTCGGTGAAATTCGGCATTTCAGTGAGATTCAGCATTTCGGTGAAATCCAGCACCTCAGTGAGATTCAGCATTTCAGCTGCTTGCTCAAGCACCTCCTGCCCTGCCCAGGGTGTCAGCCATAATTCTGCTTTTGGAATCTCAGGGTAGTAAATCAGAGAATCTCAAAATATCCTGAGCTGGAATGAACCCCCAGGGCTCCCCCAGTGCCAGCCCTGCCCTGCCCAGCCCCCCCAATCCCAGCCTGTCCATCCCTGGCAGCGCTGCCCAAAGGCTCCTGGAGCTCTGGCAGCCTCGGGGCCGTGCCCATTCCCTGGGCAGCCTGGGCAGTGCCAGCCCCCTCTGGGGGAAGGAAGAACCTTTCCCTGCTGCCAGGCTGAGGTGCCCTGCCCAGCCCCAGGCGCTCCCTGGGCGCTGTCCCTGTCGCAGAGCAGAGCTCGGAGCTGTCCCTGCGCTGCCCTCGGGAGGAGCTGCAGCCCCGGGGAGCTCTGAGCTCAGGCTGCTGCAGCTGGGCTGGGCAGGCACCTCGTGGGGCCCCTCCAGAGCCCTCCCACCCTCCTGTCCCTCCT
>WEZZ01000015.1:260-10461 GCA_013400585.1 Chloropsis cyanopogon
CTGTCCTTACTAAAAGGTGTCTTAATGGTGTGAGCAGAAAGAGTAATCTGTGTTCATACATGTATTTCATTTACAGGGGAGTTTATTTATTTCTTTTAATCAGAAAGCTGGTGGTAAAGCCTAAGCAAGAGCACAGCTATACAAGTACAAGGATGCTGCACTAAGAGTATTCCCCTTTTGGGAGCAAACCATATTGGATAAATAGTTCTATTACTGGGCTCTGGCTAGGGAGGTTGCCCAGATGCAATTACACTGGTATAATTGGTAGTGCTTTGGTGTGGAGGCAAGGCTTCATTGTGGATAATTTGTTGACAAAATGATTAATCATTTATCATTTGACAGTTAATCTCAAAGTCTAATAATTCCCTTCTTACTCCTCCCCAGCCTCTCTCCCCAGCACTCACATTACATATCCCAGTCTGGACCAATAATCCAGACTGGTGGGCCACTTGCAGGCTCACTGTGGGGAATTGAAATCTATGCCATTTTAAACTCATTTTCCTGGCACTGGAGAGACCAAATCTGCTTTTCCTTTTTTTTTTTTTTTTTTCCCCCTGATTTCCTGTTTTAATATAGAGCTTTCAAGTCTGGTATATTGGGCACAAAACCTGACCTCCTGACCTCGTCTTTCTAGCTGAAGTATGAGGCAATATCTGACCAATTATGTTTTAGTTGCAAGCCCTGTGTAGATGGAATATTTCTCAGGATGTGGATAGAAGTCAGTAGTATTTCCCTTTATGTTTAAATGGCTTTTTTAGCCTCTTAGAGATTAAGTGGTGGATATAAAGGGAGAGACCAAAAAAAGGGACTTTAAAAGGTGTTAAATTTATCATGTGCCATAAAAGCAAAGATATCTAATAAGCCACCAGTACTTCTTGGGTGGTTTTTCAGTTTCGTTTTACACTTTTGAGATTAAAAGATACATGCAAAAATATGTACAAAGTACATTTTAGAAACTTTGGAAGAGGTCAAGGAGAAAATAGCTGGATTTCAAAAGCTGAACTTTTCAAGGATTTTCTCTGATTTCTCTAAAACAAGATAGCCTCCTCCTCCTCTTAATAGTTCTTCAATGCCTTTTTGGTAGCCAAAATCTTTGTTCTTTTTTTTTTTCTTTTTTTAAGCAGCTTTGTAAAAGAAGAACTAAAAATTAATTATGGCTATGGAACTTTTGCACAGAAGAGTTTAAAAAGCACAGACGTAAAGAAGGGAAAAAGATGAGGGCCCATTTATCTCATATTGACAGGACTAGCTTCAAAAGATGACCTTGAATCATAATCATCCTAATGAGCTGAAAATATTTCACTTTAACAAGTGAAACTATAATCAAATCAGTTTCTGAAAGCTCTACTAATGAGCATTTCCTTTGATGAAAACATGGTTCACTGTCTTAGTCTGCAGGAGGTGCACTACAGTAAGAGGCCAGCTCATGACAACTCATTAGCTGACCTGGGGAGAGACTAATTTGAATGCTTTTGATAAAAATTTCAAGGCTTTTTACTTAAATTACAATTTATGCACTTTTATAAATAGTCTAATTTTTATAAGTTGGGGGAAACGGGTAAGGAAGACTTCAAAGTCATGGAACAAAGTTTGTTTACAACATTTATTCTGTAGGATCTACAGAACTTTCAGGGGAGAATATTTTTAGTTGGTACTTTTATTTTTTTCTTCATAAAAAACAAATGTCCTGAATTCAACCAATTCTTATATTTGTTTATGCACAGAAGAAGAGATTTGCCCTCCCCAGCTTCTTTTTTTCCTGACTGATGGAAACACTTTAAACTTTATGGCATTTAGCACTGGCAATATTTAAAGTCACTATTATTTACTGTGAGCTACTATATCAATTATCTCCAGAAAAACAGGCTTGTCTCATTAGGAATCTCAGTAATTCATTCAATTGCTTTAAACTAGCAGCAGAACTTAAATGAGAAATGATTACACAAATCTGGTGCACTACTGCAGAGCCCCCCTTCCAGGGATTATTCATTAGGACTCTTCATCATTTTAACTCCTGCTCTGCTCAACACAGGGAAACACTTTCCTGTTTTTTCTCCCTGCATGGCAGAGTTGCTGTCAAAGCCTCACTTCACACTGGAGTGTTCTTCAGCTGTTTCAAGTTTCACTTCCAGTCAGATCTTGGCTTTCAGAGACTCTTCTTTTCTCTCTCCAGCATTGCCTTTGCTGCAGACTTTTAAGGCTGTTCGACTTGTGTGTGTGTTATGTGTCAACGTGCTCTCCTCATCCTCTGTGTGCTGCACAAGCTGCACTGAGATGCACGGAATGTGCACCTTGTCACTGTTTAGCAGATTATCCTGACTCTAGCTGAAGTAGGGGATGTGATGTTTCCAGTTTGTGTTACACTCAGTAGGTGATTTTTCTGCAGTACACGCATAAGGGCTTTGTACATTGAGTATAAGAGATGTTATACTGCTCTTGCCCAGAAAAACTGGGGCTGCCCCATCCTGGAAGTGTTCAAGACCAGGTTGGATGGGGCTAGGAGCAACCTGGGATAGAGGACGTTGCGCCTGCCCATGCCAGGGTCTGGAACAGGATGATCTTTAAGGTCTCCTTCAACCCAAACAATTCTGTGATTCTGTGGTTCTGTGAGTCCAGCATAAATCCGTGCTGGCTGCCTGGGATACGCATTGCAGAGCTCAAAGTATCTCCTATCAGCTGCAAAGATCCATGAAAATGCACTTTATTAGTGCTTTGCAGCTGGAAATTACAGTCTTGATTCAAAACTGGCTAAGGAGATCTCCCTGATGTCCCCCAGTCAAGGAGTCACACATGGAATGATTAAGGCTAAAAAAGACCTCTAAGATCATCAGTCCAGCCTTTGAATATCACATGGTTTAGCATCTCATTGTGAAGTGCCATGTCTCCTCATTTATTGAACACTTCCGGAGATGGTGACTCCACCACTGCTCTGATTAGGGTGTTCCATTGCCTGACCCCTCCTTTTGTGAAGAAAATGTTCATAATGTTCAATCTAAAACTCCATCACATCCTGGTGTGACTTGAGGCCATTTCCCTGTGTCCTGTTCTTTGTTACCTGGAAGCAGAGCCTGACCCCCACCTGGCCACAACCTCCTTTCAGGTGGAGAACCATAGAGTTCTGTAGAGAACTATAAGGTCCCCCTGAGCCTTCTTTTCTCCAAGATGAGACCCCTCAGCTCCTGCTGATGCTTCTCATTACATTATTCTTTGGACAAGGCTTTTTAGTGGTTGTAGTACTTTGGTGGTTCATCATTTTGGCATTTGCAAGTGCTATCAGCAAAGCCAGTCTTTAAAAACTGTTAGAATGTGCAACAGAAATGGTGAAATAAAAAACTAGGAAGGAAAAGGGAGGCAGTAGGTAAATTTTTCTTTTTATTTGCAATCCTGTTGAAAACTCAGAACACGAGCTAGTCTGTGCTTGGAAGGTCACTGAAATTAAGTGTGACACCCCTGGTGCCCAACTCAAACAAACAAACAAACAAACAAAAATAAAACAAACCCAAGCAACTGCAGGCCATGATTTTGAATAATTTCCACTTAGGGGGAGGCTTTATAGAATTTCAATGAATTTGGACAAGGAAAAGCAAAGGAATTCTCAAAGGTTGAAGTGGAACAAGGCATCATGGAGGAGCGAACATTGCCTCATTTCTGTGCAACTGGAAAATGACAGGGGGGAACCCTAAGAATGTAAAACCAAACAATAATGAATTGGACTTACAAATTCCTATACTTTTGAAGCTGCTTGCACAAAATATGCATATTCATGGGTGATCCAGAGGTTTTTTCTGTCACAAATCAGAGGTAGGAGTGCAGCTTTAGGTGAGTTTTACTCAAATTTAATTTCAAGTTTTATTTCAAGGCCAGGCTGGATGGAGCTCTGAGCAACCTGGTGTAGTGGAAAGTGTCCCTGCCCATGACAGGGAGGTGGAATGAGATGAGCTTTAAGATTACCTCCCACTCAAACAATTGTATGATTCTGTGAAGTTTTTGCGTTAGTCAATTTTTTATTTTAATCTCGGGTTTCGCTCATCTTTGTGGCAATAATTCCGTCAAGGGAAAAATCAAAAGAAAGTAAGAATTTTCCTAGGTCCCTTGTAGGATTATACTTTTTTAAGTCCTTGCAAATGTAAAATAGAAGCAGTGGTGGTTTGACAGAAGTGGGAAGCAAGGGAAGGAAAATAATCTCCTAGAAGCCTTCAGTAACTGAGGTGGGTGAAGGTGATAGGGCTCCAAACTGCAGCAAGCAGGTGGATGGTGTGAGCTCCTCTCTGGAGAAAGGAGAAAGTGGACCTGCTAAAGACTCTGACTGATGATCCCTGTCAAATTTAGTTGCTGTGACTGAGGAATTTGCCAGCTTAGCTGTCAAGCTGTAGTCATGGTCTGCAGCTTGCTGTTCTTTTACCAGAGGCAGCGGAATGGGTTTATGCTCCTGGAATATTAATTTAAAGTCCTTTTGTTACAGTTTAGGTTTTGCTAAATCTGACAGGGATTGTAAATTGACCCTGAAATTTGCATGTGCCAATTCTTATTGCTCCAGCATCCTCTTAAAAAATCCTCTTGGAGCCTTTGTTCCTCCTGCACCATCATAGTGTGGTGATTATACCGTTTGCAGAAAGGGCATATTTTAGGTAGGGTACTTCAGGAATCACCCAACTTCATGTACTGACAAGATCTCCTTTTACCTTATTTTTCCCCTTTCATGAAATAATAATGAAAGTGCACATCCTTGTTTCCTTGGGATTGCACATTCAACTTTGCAAACTCCTTGTATCCCTCAAGTGAATAACCCACTGAAGGAACACTGAAAAAATCTGATGGGATAATCCAAAAACTCTGAAGTTTAATAGAAAACTGTGATCTCCTTTACATATTATTTCTTATTTCAGGGGTTAACTCTTGTATAAAAAAGTGAATTTGCTTTTGAGACTTATGAGAACATGAAAAAAAACCCCAAAACAATGAACCCACAACATAAAGAATAAAAAGAAACTTAGGTGAAATATATTTCTAATATTTTCTTTTTTCCCTTTACAGAAGTCTCAGTGGGAGAAATATTAAAGGATAGTAAATAGTGCAAGAAAATGCAGTTAATTAGGAAAGTTTTGTGGCTAGCCCAGCATCCAGCTGTTGCAACTAATAGAATGAACTGTTCATAAAACTAAGCCAGCAAACTCACCACAGAAAAGTAGAATGGTAGAAATATTAAAAACTCAAATTTATGGATACTTTTATAAGGGGAAAAGGAAACTTTTATATTTCATTTACAAAATTTTTCATTATGTTTTTCCCTTTTTTTTTTTTTAGCACCTTGGTTGTGGCAGAGCCTAAAGTAAGCCATCATGAGGTATCAAGGAAAAAAAGATTGAATGTGCTAAAAGCTTCAGAAACCCTGAAAAAAAAAGTCAGTGAGTGCTCGGGCGAACAAAGAGTGAGTATTTGTGTAATATTCCATAAATTATTATGTTCTCACAAATGTTCGTACAACACAATATTCTTCCAAACATTTATAAAAGACATCATGCTTCACCATCTACTTAAAAAACAATCTTCGAAGGGAGAATCAGAAGGAATTATGCATGACTTGCACAGCTAATCATACAACTTGAGTAACAAACATCAAATAGTTGCAGCAAACAGCTCATGAGCAACCAAATGTCTGAAAATTATTCATTAAAATAATTCTGCTAGCACTTAATAATCATGCTGGAAAAAAAAATAATCACAAAGAGCAAATAAAAATGGAGTGAGTCTGTGAGCATTTAAAAAAGATATATATGCTACTGAAATATACTCAGACTAGGATATTTGGCTTCAGGGACAGAGGACGGGGTCTGATTGTGCTTCATTCCTTGGACTAACATGTCTCTATTAAAGCCACGGGATCACTTTGAGAATAAAGTTTAGTAAAAGACTCTTATTTTATGATTCTTAGACAATTTGTTTTCAAAGACCCAGTGAGACAGGAAGTCACCCCCACCCTCCACCTACTCCTTTTAAATGTCATGGAGATATTTAGATGAAAAGGCAAAGTTGATAAACAGTGCATAAAGGGGACTCACCAAAAAAAGGAAGAGCAAATAGGGATAGGACAAGGAGGAATGCTTTTAAATTAAAAGAGGAGAGATTTAGATTAGATATTAGAAAAAAAAAATTCTTTCCTGTTGGGGTGGTGGCACAGGGTGCACAGAGAAGCTGTGGCTGCCCCATCCCTGGAGGTGTCCAAGGCCAGGGTGGATGGGGCTTGGAGCAGCGCTGGATGGTGGAAGGTGTCCCTGCCCAGGGCAGGGGTATAGAACTTGGTGGTCTTTAAGGTCCCTTTCAGACCAAACCATTCTGTGATTCTATGATTATATTACAAATTGCTCCTTTCTAAAAGAGATTATTCCAATCCTTACACTCTCCTCCCTTTTATTCCGGCTTGATGGTCTAGCATGTCCTCTGCTTTCCACAAGTCTCAGTCCTCTTTGGAAGGATTTGCTTGCTATGCCAGAAAAAAAAATTATTATCCAAGAGGAAGCACAGATAGCTCTTGGTCTTTCAAATGCAGGACCATGAACATGAGTGCCAAATACCTGAGGAGGAGGCAGGCTGGAGTGTAGAGGTGGAAATCAGTGGCCACAGGGAGGGGTAAAAGGGAATTCATGGCTGGCAGTGTTATTCTATCATGAAGTTGAATCTATGGATGGGTATAAATAAGGATGACTATTTTTTCCATAGTGGGATAGCTAAAAAGGAAAAAAGTAGGAAAAGAAGAAAGGAGAAAAGTTTGGAAAACGACAACTGTGTGAATTATTTCCGTTTTCGCTCATGGTGCTTAGCAGCTAGGATTATGATACGAAGAGATTCTGAAAGATATATCAAAAAAAATGGTGCATAAAATGTGAATAATGCAGGAGAGGATTTTCTTAGAAATTGGAATTGTTCATTTTCTAATATCAGAGCAAAATATTAGAGCAAAATGTCTACATGCATGTATGAATACACTATGCTGAAATGTAGACATCAAAATGCACCTGTTTATCTTCTGGGATGCAAAGGGAGACAACATTAGAAAGGGTATATATACAGTTATATACATATGTTCAGAATCAATTTAACTGAAGATTTAATTTTAATGCATAATTTCTGTGTAATCATAACGAAAAAGTAAAAATTACATTTAAAGACTGTTTACTAGTGATAGATGTTGAAAAATTAATTTGATATAATCTCATACCATGTTCTCATTTATCAAGATGCTTTGTTACAGAGTGAAAAGTGTTTCAGCTAAAAATATTGTAGTGTTGTTGATATTTACATCTATTCTGGCTTTACCCAAACCTCTCATGTCTCTCTTTTACACAATTATTTTCCTGCTGAATGTTCTTTTTCTTGCTTATTTGCATCTTGGCACCCATGCATCACTTCTGCTCCATGGCTGGTGTTTTAGGTAAGCTTCACTGGTAATCTGAGGATGAATTTTTAGGGTCAGGAATGGAAAGCAGAGGCCGCCTCCATGTGCCACAAGCTGCCAGGAGCTGGAACCTGGTGAGACCTTGTCCTCCAGGTATCTCCTTTAATGCTCACACCCCTATTTGCAACCCAGTTCCGTGGCTTCTCCCCAGCCAGATGATCTCCTGCTTTCCCCTCCCTGCTCTTTACCTGGTTCAGGTGCCTCAAACCCTGGGAGAGAAGAAATTTCAGAGGTTTGCCTGAGGGTGTAAGGCAGGAAGCCACGTCAGACAGAGCCTGCTGTCTGACCCAGCTCTAATGTTGTGGATTGCTGCCTCCAGGATGCCTGTAGCGTGTCCACATGGTTCTGCTGGCTCTATGAGCCTGAAATGCAGTTTAGACCTAGTTAGTGGGAGCAGCACACGAAGGGACTGATTCAGAAAGCTACACTAGGGAGGGAACACATTTCTTTGAAGCTCTCTCTGAAAAGGCTTTTCTTGGCTCCCTGCTTGTCCCTCTGTCCTCATGATATTGATAGTTCGCAGAGCTGTTTCCCAAAATACATTTCATACTTCAAAAGGAGAAAAATGGGAAAAAAAATTATTTTGTTTGAACAATTTTCCATGATAATTCCATTCTCCTAACAGAAAAAGCTTGTTTTCTGAGCAAAAATTCAACTTAAGTTTTGAAATTGTCATCTAAACTTATTCGGAAAACAAGGTGTTGGCTTTTTCCCAATGCTATGGATTGCTGTTCCTTTTCAGGGAATATATAGAGTTAAATTGCAAGGGGGGATGGACTCTACCAAGTGTGCATTTAGAATGTATATATATATATATATATATATATGTATATATATACACACTCCACTCCAGTGCGACCCCACCTGCAGAGCTTCCTCCAGCTCTGGAGTCCCCACCACAGGAAGGACATGGAGCTCCTAGACAGAGGAGGCACCAAGTTGATCAGAGGGGTGGAGTAGCTCTGCTATGAGGAAAGGCTGAGAGAATTGGGATTGTTCAGGCTGGAGAAGAGACGCCTTCAGGGTGCCCTAACTGTGCCCTGCCAGTGCCTGAAGGGAGCCAACAAAAATGATGGAGAAAGACTTTCTACGAGAGTGAGAGGACAAGAGGGAATTATTTCAGACAGCAAGAGAGTAGGTTTAGATTAGATATCAGAAAAAAATTCTGAACTGTGAGGGTGATGAGGATCAGGTTGCCCAGAGAAGTTATGGATGTCCTATCCCCTGATATATTCAAGGCCAGGCTGGATGGAGCTGTGAGCAACCTGGTCTAGTGGAAGGTGTCCATGCCCATGACAGCGAGGTTGGAACAAAGTGATCTGTAAAGTCTTTTTTAACTCAAACCATTCTATGATTCTAGATCTTGATTCTATCTTGACACCCTAGATATCTCCACCTAGCATCACCTTAAGAAGATGAAGAAACTGAGAAAACAGATGATGCTTATATGGAGCTGACAATCCATTTTAGCCCATGTACTTGCTGCTCCTTAGTACTTCAGGGTTTATTGATGGCCCACAGCCAGGCAGTACTAGAACTGCCAGAATTGGCTAGAATTCAGCTTAATGAAATGGTTGTTTCCACGGATCTTCCTTTGTATCACAAAATCTCACATGCTTGAGACATTTCTGCTTCTTCAAATATTTTTCTGTTGGTTTCTATAGCACATGTACTGCTGAATGCAATAGAAATTGTTAAAAGGTTAAATCAAAAAGATTTGTGCTTATTTTTTCCTTTAGAGTGGTTATTAAATATTTATAAACTTCTATACTTTTGAATCAATTCTTTTCTTGCATCACATTATTCACATTTTCATATCTCTTTGCACTTATCCATGGAAATGGCTGTGATCCTAGAGGAGAAAAACTAAACCTTTGAAAACCACAGAGGCTCTCACATTCAGACACTACACTTGTGAACACTTTGTGTATAATAAATGCAATTTTTATCCCTGTCACTTACAGGCTGCTCTGTCATTGATCCTCACTGGAGGTTAATTCTCCTTCAGATGTAGTGAAAGGCACTGTGTGAATACTCCTCACCTGCTTCCAGTGCAAGTTGTTCTCAGTATAAACCATGACAATAACACTTTTAGCTCATTTGGGCTCCTTTGCTGGGACACAGATTGGGATATAGTGAGGAATTGCCTCCTGGCAGCAGGACTGGGGGACATTAATCTTCAGCTGATGGCAAGAAACAACCAAAGACACAAACGTCGAGGACAAGTAGAGCTTAGATTGCAACAGCAGCAAGTGGAGTCACAGAGGTAACAGTAAGAGGTGGTGAGAGGTCATTCCAGTCATCCAGACTGCACAGTTTTTTTGAGCTATTTAATAAAATAGAATTAAAGATATACCCTTGTTTAAATGAAGTGATAAGCTTTTCACTATCAACTTTTTGTAGTTAAGAGTGTGAGTAAGAAAATAAAGGGCATTGCTCTGTCTTCCTCAAAGTTTTCTCAGTCTTCATTTTTTTTTACTTTTTCAGTTGAGCTCAACTTCTCTTCTTATATGATTTTTGCTTCTACATTACAATCTGATTACACCAACTTGACTGATTTTAATTTTTCTTGCTGTAGAAGAATACAAATTAAATGGGTTTCTGGCTCATGTTTGTGATGTTTTGTCTCTCCTTTGCCACAGTAACACTCTTCTCTTTGATTTAACTGTTTTCATTATTATTTTTTCATTGTGTCCCCAAAACAAGAATCAACAATCTTACTGCCTTTAAACCATTGTGTGAGAGAAG
>WEZZ01000015.1:23091-67938 GCA_013400585.1 Chloropsis cyanopogon
TATCTGTGAAACCTCTACTGGTCCTGGGTAGTCCCTTTGGATGGAACTCTGGAAAATGCATTGCATGGAATGATTTTGATGTGACTAATGAATGGACAGTAGTTTTCCCAACGTAACTTCTAATTCCATGGTAATTTTATATTTTTGTGTCATCAAGCTCATTGACATGATTTCCTCTCTTTTAAATATTCTGGTTGCTGTGGCACAGAGATGGAAAAGAGTGATTGGTTCTAGCTATCAGTGGTGTTATTGCAGTTCCCTGAACACAGAGTCAAACATACATGAGAGGTCAAGAATATTCTCTTATGTGTCTGTGTGTAAGTTTAACAATTCCAAATACATTTATTTAAAAAATCAGAAAAAACAGACAAAGATTTTTGAAGAGGGAAATCTCAGAAAAAAGCAATGATTACAAACACTTCATATTCACAAATATTAAAAAGTCTTCCATTTCAAGTTATACGTAATTAACAATCTTTATTCTGAAATATCGCTATTAAATCAAATCATGCTATTGCATTGAAATAAATAGCTACAAAACAAAAACAAACTAAAACCTTCATAATTTTTATGGTATTTTTTACAACCTCAACCATTATAAGAAAAAGAATACATTTAATTACAGTATGTTGCAAAACAAAAGTCTACCCAAAAATCTGGAAGCTTGGAGATTCAAACTTCAGGAGTTTCTGGTGCAAAAGCTTTGAAAATGCAATGCAAAAAAAATATCCCTCAAACAAATATAGTTCATAGAATTTGTGATAAATGTGTAAATTAAGTTTCCAGAACAAAAACTCAGTTATGCCAACACAGTAAAATTTCAGCATAAGGAGTCTAGCTAAGTTTCTTGAAGTATTTAATAACATTTTAGCTTTAAAAAACCTGTCACCTTTAGTTTTCAGAGCTGATAGATTTTTCATCTTCAGAGTCAAACATTCCAAACTCAAGATCTGATATCTGAGAAATTATACTCTTGATCCTTAAGAAAACTCTACTTTTGAAAATCAATGTCCCTTTTTTTCAGTGCATAAAAGGGAACCCAAAATTTGGGTAATTGGGTTTGAGAATCCTGTTCAGTGTTTTTAATAAATAAGGGCAAAATTTATTCACATCGAAGCAGTGATCAGCTTGAATTGCACAAACTTCAGAAGTATGATCAGGACACATATTCTGCATCTATCTCAGTTCATGAAATATTTTTGTGGCCCTTGGCAGAGGCACTGGAAACCAGCATTGACCTGACAGCATTGTCCATGGCACACTTGGTAAGCACTCTCCCATCTCCTGAGAAGGTTTAGGAACTCATCTGGTCCAGGGATCAGTCCCAGCTTGAATATAGTGGGATGCAAAATTCATGGAGAGTTTGAGTATGGATAGGTGGCAATTGTTCATCTCAGAGCCAGAGAACAGACCTGTGCTCTTCAGCCAGTTTTAGACTCACTTCCAACTTGGATTTTCAACATGAATAAATGTAAAGGGCCTTAAATCCCTTTTTAAATGATATGGATTAATGTCAGGCTGTTTTTTCATAATCTAGATGGCAACCTTACAAACAAAAAAGTTTATCTGTTTACATTTAAAGCAGAAAGGAAAAATTTTCTGTGTGAGTGTGAAGTGTTTTTCCAATTGCCACATTCAAACAAGCAGAGTCAGGCCAAAGGGTAGATTTCTGAAATAAAGGATAATATCCACAGTTTGTATTCACAGTAGGACTTGGTGATCCCAGAGGTTTTTTCCAACCTTAATGATTCTTTGATTCAAGGAAATATCTGATTTTAGTGAAAGCAAAGGCATTTTAGTACTTCTAATGAGATATTTAGGAGCACCTTCATTCTCAGTGGCCATGATGTCACTTTAACCATCTTAAGTTTCTACACAGACCAAGCTGTGACCGTTGCTAATTTTATTTGTGCTGGACACCACTGAGGTTCCCAGTGAGCCNNNNCTGGCCCCCCATGGTGTTCCAAGTAGGTCGTTGTTATTTTTTTTTTTTTTTTTTTTTTTTTGCCAGAATCTAGAGGCTTTCTGCGGGAAAACTTCTTCTCCTGAGGGGAAAATATGAATAAAATAACAAGTGAAATTTATGGCAGCACTGTTTCTGAGACCCAAGTAATGTGTCTCCGTATGAAAGTGAATTTGTATTCATTTAGGAGTGTAAATGATGGCATGATGGCAGAGGCAGTGTGTGGCACTGGGATCATTCACATCTTGTTACAACCAGTGATTACAGAGGAGTCATTTTGTAGTTCAACAGCATTATTGAGGCTTATTCTCTGTAACAAATGATATCTTTTATTTTATTTTGTGATTATCCAACAGATCACTGAACCATAAAGTGCTGCTGCTCCCAGCTAACAGAAAGACATACCAGGGCCATATGTCTCTCCTGGAACTGTTACTATTCTGTATATAATTATCATTTTTCTCTCTGCCACTCACACTGTGTGGGTCAGACTCCAGTTACCTCTGATATTTTTGAGGCTCTGATAAAAATGATGGGAGATGGAATTTTTGTAATAAGAGATGTAATGACTAATCATTATTCCTTTTCCCCAAGTCAAGGCGAAAGATTGCTTCACAATTCAATTAGAAGTTTCAGCCTGACATCTGCATGATGAGAGCCATTAATATAACATCTGACTTGCACAAATATGAATATCATTTTCACAAAAGCAATTTATATTTTTATTCACTTACTGAAAATGGTAAGATCAATGATCCTTATGACCATGCTGACACCATATGGATTTTGAACTGCAAAACCATTTTCATTCACATATATAAGTATATATAAAATTACTGGTATTACAGATGATGCATTTGATTATACTTGTCTTTCTTTCAGTACAAAATGTATCCTGTCTGATCTGCATTGAGTTCTGTCATGTACACTGTACACTGCTCTACACACCATCCTCATTTTGCTTAAGGAATTATTAATTCCTCTATTTTTCCACATTAACACACAAAACAATAATCCATACAGCCAATCTAAGAGCACACACACCATTCATCCTTTTCCTTCCAGAATTTACAGAGACAGGACAGAGAAATTTGGAGTCATTTTATCAACTGTAGCATTTTGAGCCATATCTGCCTCAGAAACCTCTGAGTCACACAGATTATTTCTGATCTAACCAGAAATACTTTAAAAAATCTTTTGAAAAACATTTTCTAATAGCAATCCATAAAATTAAATGATATTTCTCTATAAAGGAATTAGAAGCTGTCTGAAATCAGATGCCAAATTCAGCTAAAGTGATCTTGTAATGAGGTGGGGTGTGGAAGTTGGCCTCTTCTTCCAGGAAACCAGTGATAGGAGTGGGGGAAATGGCCTGAAGCCGTGCCAGGGGAGGTTCAGGTTGTAGAGCAATTAAAAATTCTTCACTGGAAGAGTGGTTAAGCATTGGAACAGGGTGGTCAGGGAAGTGAGGAGTCACCCTCCCATGGAGTGGCACTTCATGATATGGTTCAATGGCCGTGGTGGTATCCAGTCAAAGGATGGACTTGATGATGTTGGAGGTCTTTTCCAACTTTCTTGACCCCATGACCCTGTGATTCTCAGCCCCATACTAACTGGTTAAAAGGCTCCAGTGTAGACTGTCCTGAACGGGAACCAAATACACTGCTGTTTGTTAGGAATTAGCATACACACCCTGTTGAAGGATAGGACAGGAAAGAATGTCTTTAGGCAATGGTTTTGAGGGCCATATGCTGGAAAGGTTATAAAAGATCTCCTCACAGCTCTGAGCTATCGGAACTTTGTGATGAAAAGAAGGTACATATGAAATATTTGTGATATTTTAAGTGGTAATGAAGAGACACAGGACCCCTTATGGTATCACCTGGGATAATTGATGTGTTTTTCAGGAGATCAGGCTCAGAACTGCCAGAGAACTGGGAACAAGCTCAACCCAGCAGCACCTGTAGTCAAGAAGCATGTTTTAGCCTGGGAGAAAAATAATAAAAAAAAAGAAATCAAACCTGCTCGGTTTTGCTACTCTTGAATATGTCCTGGGAGCAATTTGCTTCAATTTGTCCAAAAGAGTAAAATCACAAGACAAGGAGCCAGCTGGAGGGACAGCTTGAATGAAAACTGAGACATGACACACTGGAGATGAGTTGGGGGAAAAAGGTGCCACTACAATTTGAAACACTTGAAGAAAACTACTTAAAAAGATAAAATTCAGTGTCTGAAAACTGGGGTACAGGAGAATTCTCTACTGCTAATTCTTGCAGCTCTGGTCAATAGCTTCTCTCACTTCCCAGGCTTTGTTTGATTTCTAATCATCTTAATGAACAAAGTCCATTAGCTCACTTAGTTTTTTTTCTCTCTTATTTATTTGCAGACAGAGTTATCCCTGCATTAACTTAATTTCTAACAAATCAAGCTATTCTGGGGAATTATTTCCATTACCTAATAATGTCCATCTAATTTAAGTGACCAAATTAGGCAGCTGTCCCTCTGTAGGCTCTACAGCTGCATCCACACTAGAAAAAGTACGAGGACCAGGACATGACCAAGATAAAGGACTGTTGCCCTCATCCTGACATGATTTTTGCTTTGGGCCAACTGTTGTAGTGAGCTGCACAGGATTAAGTACAATCCAGGGAGAATTGATTTACCAGTATAGATTTAACCAACAAGATTCCATGGAAAAAGAAAATAAAACTTCTATGACAGATTATTTCAGTAAATATATACTAAATGCTTTGACTGTGCTCTGAAGGATCCTCCCTCTTCTCACTGACAGTGAAACAGGGGCATAAGGACAAAATAGTACATTTATAAGTTACGTGTCTAAAATGAGTGTATGGAAGACAAACTGATGGAGGAAAACTAAATCATCTTTAGAGAACAGATAAACTTATTTTAATCATAGAATCATAGTATCACCTATTTTGAAAAATACCTAGATTGCTTTATATTTTATTCTACATTTTTCATTTGGATCTGAAAATGAAAAAGATAAAAGACCAGTTTCTTGTGCTGATTTGTATCCTGTGATGCTGCAGAGTTTGCACATCTGAAAAAAAAACCTTGGGTCTAGATCCTTCAGGGTCAATTTTGCAGCCTCTTCTTTACCCTGCAAGCTGATACTCCAAAGAATGGTGACTTTCAGCTCTTCTACAGCAGGCAAATGTAAGGGTTTTTCCATTTAGCTGTGGAAATGTGTTTAAATTAATCTCTGGTGTGCTTCCATTCATTCCCATGGAGCCATATCAGGTATACAATTGACTCAAGGGACCATATTCTCAGTTTCTCATATTCTCAACTGGAGTGGCACTTAGTGTATCCACACAGATTTACACAACTTTTTGTTGCTACTCTAGAGCTGATTATTTCCAGAATAGTTTAAGTGAATATAACAACTCTTCAAAAGTCTACCACAATCAGGTGATCAGGTGTTTCTACCCCTATTTAACACCTACTTTATAACAGGAATACGAACCAATGCCAAATTTAGCATCATAACAGATGAGACAGGGGAAAAATTATGCAGCCTACTACAAAAATAGAGCCTTAAAAATCAGAATTGACTAAGAATCTATGTTACTAGTGCTGAAAATGGCACAGTAGGTTTTGAAATCTAAAGTGCTGAAAAGAAATTGTAGAAAAAACCCATATTTTTTTCATCTGCAGTTCTGTCAGCTGCCTTTTAAATCTGATTTAAAGGAGTCTGCTAATGGAGAGTGAACTGGTTCCCAGAAAGAGCTGATGCAGTAGTTAAGGATTGTGAAAACTAATAATTTTCTTCCCTTAGCAGTATCAAATGTAGACCTTGAAAATAGGTACCAGCGAGTATGGCTGTGCCCTGTGCTACACAAAATGCACTTGGTGAGACTTTCAGAAATACACCAAGGTGATGGAGCTCCATTCCAGAAAAGGTGAATGTCAACAGTATAATTGCACTGGGACCAAAATTAAAACAACTCAGAGGACTACATGCCAAAAATGTAAAGTCCATTAGTGGATTTTAATTCTGAGAGTCAGCAATGCATGTTGGAGTCAAGTAATTCCTCTCCTTTATTAACATGGAGAAAAAAATTCTACCATTTCTTAATCTCAGTTTTGAATGCTAAATTGCAAAATGGTTTTCTTCAAAACAAAATTAGTTTTTCCAGAAGAATTTAATCATGGAAAATGTTGTTCAGCCTTGGAATGGGCTGACCAGGGAGCTGGTGGAGTCCTTATCCCTGGGGGTGTCCAAGGAACAACTGGAGTGGCACTCAGTGCTCTGGGCTGGGTGACAGGGTGGGGTCAGTCACAGGTTGGACTCGATGGTCTTGGAGGTCGTTTCCAAAGCAGATGGTTCTGTGATTCTGTAGTGCAACTATTTTTGCATCCACAAGGAGATCTTTTGTCTTGTTCTATGATTTCTGTACCTACTTGATCACCATAAAATGATCCTGATATTCAGGAGACAAATCTCTCAGAAACCCTGGAGATTCTGGCTCAAGTGCTCCCCAGTATGATGCAGGCTGCCAGTCTTTGGCCCCAAAATAATTTATCTCATAGTCACAGCAGCTCTACTTTGCTAGAGCTCTCAGCCTGCTCAGGAGAATGTCCTGAACTCACTTCCAGAACCACATCTGACCCCTGGGTTGCTGTCTTCATTCTAATTTCCAATTCCAAGTGCAGAACCAGCAATTAAAACCAAGCTGGGCTACATCAAGGCTGTGCTGCTGCTGCTCGCCAGAAAAATACAAACACAAGTCAAGACACCCATGCACCATAAAGGTTAGTCTTTCAATTTTGTAATCTTGTGGGGCCAAGTAGCTCCTGGATGCTCCCTTTCAAAGCATGCAGTTCCTCCACTGGATATAAAGAAGGACTATTATCAGCTATTTGTTTTTGTGAAATAATTTTTATGTATAAATTGCAGCAACACATGGACCAAACTACAGCATTTACTAAAAAGTATAAAAGCATATGCCAGATGATCCCAGCACTATCAGTGCATTTAGCACTAATATTTGAGTGCTGTCATTAAAACTGAAGCTGCAGCAATATTTTAGCTGTCTCTGTACATAGAAGATTTCTCTATTACTTTGTCCATGAACGTTTTCCTTGGATGATTGGTTGACAATATCTAAAGGATAATTTTAGGTCCTGGAGAATTAAACACAGGTCTATTTTTATGAGGTGGGACAGATTGGAAACCATTTTTCCCCCTTGTTCCAATGAAATTGGAAATGAAAAGAATGTGTGTCATATGAGGGACAAGTGTCATGAAGCCCATTTGAATTATACTTCATGCCCCACTTTATAGCCTAATACTCAACTATATCCATTTTACCTGGCAGTATTTTGCCCATCAAAAACAAGCTATTGACACTTATGTCTCAGATATAAATCAGATCCAGCAGTAAAAGTAAAGAAGGTGGTTTCAGAGAGAGTCAATGATGGGGTAGAATAATGTATTTGGCTTTTTCCTCTAGGATATTACTTTAATATCACCCAGAAACAGTGGCATAAAATCATTCCAATTAAATGGTCTTAAAAATAAGATATAAAGCAAATTCAGGTGATCTCATTCTGTTCTAAGTGTCAGAGCAGACACCACAAAACTGAGCAGAAACAGTTTAAATTTAGCTGTCTTAGCATATGTGTACAAGGACCGAGAATGTGGAAATTGGATTTGCTTCACTGGAGTCAATTAAGAAGGACTCTCAACAAGGTAGGGTTGAAGTGCATTGACAGGGCACAGGGAATACTTCTGGTATTGATTGGCACTGGCTTGGGTACAAATAAAGCAAAGCATTCTGGTTTCTGACATTCATTTTCTATAACAGTGAAATTACACTAATGGATAAAATGATAATGAAAAAATGAATGCAGAGAATAGGAGTTCTCCATGGAGATATATTCCCTTCAGACATTAAACTTTAGCTATGCCCTCATTATAAAAGATTTTCCTGCCTAATATACAGCTACGAGAGCTTTTTTTCCTCCTGTTACACTGACCTGTTCTTTTTGTTGTCTCCTTAACCTCTCAGAAATTCCTTGTTTATGAGGGCAAAGCTTAATGAGGTCAGAAGTTCCTGTCACTCTGTGGAAGAGCAGCATTTCAAAGTCCTACCTTCTTCTGGTAGTCAATGTCTTTGATGCTACTTAACAGAGGAAATGCTCATTCATGACTATTTTCCAGTTGGAGAGGATGAAACATTTCTGCTTCATATTGGATCATCCCTTTTTTTTTCTCTCAAGTATGTGTGGAGGTAGGAAGGACTAACAGCTACTTCTTTCCTATCCAAAATAATTAGATTTGGAAATCATATAAAAGCCTTTTTTATTTCTGATCTCTTTGACATTTATGAGAAGTTGTTTGATGATCCTTTCTACAATCATCAGTGTGCATCTGATATTTCTGTTTTGACCAACACAATGCACAGTTTCTTCCATTTGGATTTTCTTTCGGGGTGCACCCATGAGCCCACATGTTCACCTGCCTGTCTCTGAGCACAGCCAAATGGACCCGCATGAAATCTGTACTGCAAAGGTGATTGTTGCAAGAAGGAAGTTCAGAAAAATTTTCCCCAAAGCAATTTACCTCCTAATCTGATGAACTGTGATGGTCTTATGCCTTGTAGCATGTCCTTTGCTTTATGTCTTTCCCAGGCTTCTATTTCTCAGTAAAATCTTTCATTACATAATTATAATGTATTCTTTATTTCTATCATGGTATATTTATGTAAGTGTTCAATCTATTAAAAACAATTTGTGGGTACCCTCTGATCCCAAATTGCAGAGACCAATAATGCATTTTTCCTTTTAATAGACTAATATTTTCTATATTTGGAGATTTTGTAACTTTTTACCCAGTCTTACGCATTTATTAATTGTTGCTGTGAAAATTCCTTCAGTATGCCAATCATTCTTGTCACCAATCACTTAAAACACTTGCAACACTAAGAACTTCAGCTTTTTCCCACTTACCTCTTCTTTAGGACAGAAAAACTACTTCCTTCAGTGCCCAGGCTCTGATAGACACCCCTGGAAACAGAAAGGCTCAGAATGATTTTTGTGACTGTACATTTTAATGAATTGTAATAAGTTGTGATGTCCCTAATAGAACATAAACTATAATCTTCCAGAAGGACTGGAGGGAAGGAGCAGGTGCAATACTAAATCCATTATGAGATTAAGTTTGGTGACATTATATGACATGGTTGAACTGATTAGCAGCAAATCCAACCATATGAATTGGCTAGTTCTGTGTTTGCCATCGTAAGATTTGTCATAGCGCCTGACAGATACCTCACAATTTTTATAGTTTCCCTCAAAACCTGTGTCTGGAGCAAGTTGCTTTAAGTACTGTAAATATTGCCAGTTCCTGGTGTGAACAGAAAGGCTGAGGGAGCTGGGGCTGTTCAGCCTCGAGAGGAGACACAGCTGAGAGGGGCCCTCAGCCCTGGCTGTCCCTGTGTGCAGGGAGGGCTCAGAGCAGGGCCCAGGCTCTGCTCCGGGGCCCTGCAATGGCACCAGAGGAACGGGCAGGGACTGATCCCAGCAAGTTCCACCTGGACAGGAGGCAGAACTTCTTTCCTGTGCAGTGACCAAGCACTGAACAGATTGTTCAGAGAGGCTGTGGAGTCTCTCCCACTGGAGATATTCCAGAAATCTCTGGATACAATCCTGTGCCCTGTGCTCTGGGATGACCCTGCTGGAGCAGGGGGCAGGAGCAGGTTGACCCACTGTGGTCCCTTCCAACCTGACCCATCCTGTGATTCTATGATATGGATTTGCTTGGAGAGTGTCTTGATCATAGAACTTCTTTATCACCACAGCCTTAACTGATTATTTGGACTCTTAACTAAACCTTGTTATCACCACCACAGCTCTGCTGACCTCTCTCAAATGACTGCCACTTCTGGTGATGAAGCCACTGTCTCTGCTGGTCCTGCTGTCACCCTGTCTCCTGGCTCCTCTTCCCTTAAGAAAAAATCCTCCCTTGTTCTCTGATATTTAAACACAAAGGGAATTACCTGTCCCAACACAGACACACTAGCTGATTTCAAGTGTTCCCTGGGCTTGAGAGGCCAAGACCAAGAATCCTTCTCTGAGGCCCAGCAGCCTAAAGTCTACTCTAACTGATATTTAGGAAGAGTTAGAGAGTGTGATCTGGAGCAAAGTGATATTCCCAATTTTGCACAAGTCTTTGGCAGCTCAGAGACCAGCCTCCTCATTTCCCAAATCTAGGGTTAATGGCTGAATTCCTGGGATGGCCTTTCCACCTTGTTGCAGAAGCTTCAAAGAATAATCACTTTCCTCATTTTCTTACCTGTTATTTTTAAGCACCCACATACACAGGGAAGATGGTTAGATGTCTGCAGGACTGCAGTACAGAGGTGAATAGTGATACAGGAAAGTGTTTAATTATACAAATAATTTCTTAAATATTAATTTGGATTGTTTTAAGGTTATTTGAATCAATGGCTGATTATCTTTGAAAGACTAATTTTCTTTCATCCACCAGAGGTGGGTCAGCTGTCTTTGATCAAGGAGTAATGACTTGTAAAAAGCCAAGCCCGGACTGTTTGTCAATGTATTAATAGTAGTTTGGATGTTCTGAGTTTGAAGATTGGAAACAATTGTTTGAATTTAGTTTCTTAGTTCTTTGATGATTCAGGTTAGTTTTTCTGAAAAAGTCAGTACTGGACTCTTTGAAGAAGGTAATCAAAACCAAGGTTCAGATCTTAAAACCAACGGGTGAGAAAGCCAGTGTTGGACAAGTTTCCACTCCAACACCTGTGAAATAGCCAAGATATAAGATGATTGAAGGACTTCTGCTGATTTAAGTGATCTCATTCTCATTTACTCCTATAAGCATTTTTTCTGCATGCTGTGCAGTTATAAAAATCTTTCTGTTAACATCTCCCACAACTATTTTGCTCATCAACCTTATGCCAGCAACCTCTTAGGCAAAACAGATTTTCTTCCATAGAACTTTTTCCACTGTATTCCTACACCTTTTACAGTGAACCTTTTTCATAGATTCCCAAAGTATGGTACTTAAAGCTGAGAGGTTTCTTCTACACAAAGATTTTAATACCAGCTTTGCTGCTGGTCCTGACCCAAAGCCAGTTGATTTCAGCACCCCAGTGACACCAACGAGTTTCAGATCAAAGCTTGTAAACAAAAAGTAAACAAACATAAGTGAAAATGAAACAATGAAGGGGATGAGGTTGGGAGTAAACAATTGGAACTCTGCTTTTTTTGTGCATTGTAAGAACAGAGACTGACTTGACAGATAAAGAGAACATGAAAAGACAGGGTGGAACAAGGAAGGACAGGGATAAAAAGAAGAAGGGCAAGAAAAGCAGATATGGAAAGGAAGATGAGTATAGAATCTGGAAACTGAAACAGCAGGAAAAGATTGGGAAGTCCAAACCAAAAAGACAACAATAGCTAAAGAATTTCAAATATGTTTTTATGGGACAGTGGAGGACTTCAGCCAACCACTGTCACAGATAATGTTGACATCCACATTTGGAATACCAATATAGATCACTTTTACAAAAAAAGAGGACAAAAAAATACTCCTATTTGTGATTCATTTGATTCTAGATTAGGGATCTTATACAGGTCAGGCAATCACATCCTTTTCCAGAGGCTGCAAAGTGCTTTGAGTTGGCCCAAAGGAGAACGTTCAGGTTGCAGATGCCTAAAGTTAGAAGGTGGATCTATAAATATATTTATCACTTTGTTTTATTTATATTGGGCTTTAAAAATGCTGGAAATTTAATTAAAATATCAAGGATCTTGCAGGTAACACCATTCTATTGGTTCTGATATGGGTATGCTGTCTTCTCAGTTTGATCTAGAGGTGTTGTGTTTGAAGTCCAGAGGCTCCAGTGTTTGTTGGGCTCAAGAAATTTCACTGGAATCAAGAATCCCCATGGATTTGACCTTTGGATTAGTCAGAAAGGGTGGTTAGAGAAAGAAGACATTTATGGTCCCATTGTGCCCTACATGAGCTACTTTGTGCTTTTCCCACTCATCTATAAATACAGCAGGATGCAAATACACCAGAGAAAGAGGAAGACTATTCACATCAAACAGCAGTTTTGGCTCAAGAACAATCTGGTGTAAGATGCCCATGAGTAGATTTCTGATGGAAATTTGAAATAGGCTGAGAAAACATCAGAGGAGGAAAGTTTTGGAGCAGCCCTGCAGTACAAGTACCCAGAGCAGAAAAACACCCCCAAACCCTAATTATTTTTCAGAGGTGTTACAGGGATCATAACATGCTCCTGCAATCGCTGGGGAAGAAGATTGGAAATCCAGGATATTTTTTCCAGTCCAATATTCTTAGGTTCATACCTGTCAATCTTTGGAGAGAAAGGTAACACTTCTGTGTATTCTGAGGGAGAAAGTGTAACTTCCATCAGGAGCAGGATCAGACCATTTGTGTGAATGTTATTTGCAATATTTCTTCCCTCTCCCGTTTCCCCAATGGATGTGTCTGCATTTTCAGATCCCAGGGAAAAAAAAAAAATAAAAAAGAAGGGAAAATCCCCCCCATCTCTACCCAATGGGGACTTCCCTCATTCTCTCTTCTGATGTTTGGTTGCTAATTTGCACTTTTCATACACCCAGAAGCAAATGCCCGTCTGACACAAAATAAAACAAGCTGCTTCAAGTGCTGTTTGGTTCTATAAGAAGAAAACAATTTTTGAAAATAAAATGTACTCACCAAACAACCCACCAATGCCGACTGACATTCTCCATGGTGTGTCTGACAGCGGCAAAATGTAGCACAATGCAGAACAAAGAGGCATTTTATATGCCTAGCAGAAATTCTTAAAAGTCTTTTTCTTCTTTTCTTTTTATTTCCCCTTGAAACTAGTCCTAATTTTTACTGAAAAAGAAAAAAAAAAACCACATAAATACTGAAAAAACTATTAATTATGAAGGTAGGGAAAGTGGGGCTAAAAAAATACGTTTTTCCCTTGTACTTCTTAAAATAAATAAAAAGAGCTTATCTTTTTGAATTAATTTGCTTTTTTTACCCTTCATCCTTTCTTCTTCATTGCAGAATTATTCTTCATTTGACAGATAGCAGCCATGAGATAATTTGGGGTTTTGTTTTGGGGGTTCTTTTAATAGCAGTTTGGAATCTTTGTTTTCAGAGAAGAGGCCCACCAGGCACAATTTGGGACTTGTTATTAAAGACAAACTAACATCCCCCAAAGATTTTCAAACACTTCATGCCAGAATGTGATATTTTAAAGCTTTTCCCATTTCACATAATTGGATGCACGTGGCTTAGCAAGAGAAAGACAGTTTCAGCAAATACAGGAATTAATGCAATTTATTCGAGATGGTCTCACAGGAGAGATAGAGATTTTATGCATAATTCTGAGGAAGATAAAAATGTTGAAATCAGTTAGGACTTCTGCATATTGCTTCAAGACCACTGACCTAAGCTAAGGTGGTTATTATAGACAAGGATGGAATTTAGAGAAAGTTGTCAAATTAGTATTCATCCTGGATCCCAAAATGAGCACAATTATCATCCTTGGGAATACGAGTTCCATCCTTATACTTTCTTGGGATGCTTAGTCAAATAATTAGTCAAACTAATTCTAATGTTTGCATAATAATGAAATGAATCCATATTTCATGGAAAAAAAAAAACCCACAAACTTACCATAACTGAAATGTCAATTTTCAGTCCTTTAAAATGATTCTAAATTAGATTAAGACAGGCTATTGTGAAATTTGTTAAATTGGTTTCATATTTAAAATCTGCCTCTCCCAAATCTGGGACCCTGAGGTTTCACAATTATTTAAAACAATCATTGAAGACCCTGGAACAAGAAAAGGGAGTTGCTTAGACATGTAATATTTATTCTTATAATTTCTATATCCCAATACCTTTGTCAAATGAACATCTGCACACTTTCTGTTTTCTCTCTTAGAAAAATCTCTAAGACAAAGAAGTATTATTATCTTCTTTTTTAAATGGGGTTAAACCAGAAGTGGACATTATATAGACATGAAATCCTGTTTTTAAACCAAGTTTTGCTCTTTATTTCAAGAGAACCACCACTTTTTTCCTTTTTATTTTTAATCAGTTGTAGAAATCTAAAGCTATATTGGCATTTTGACACAGAGACATTTTTCTCTCTGTGCCATGATAGATATTTAACCTATATTCCTATATTAGTGCTATACTAACTGAAAAGAAAAAAAGAGTTAATCACCAATAAAGTTTGAGGTAAAACTATGCCTTCTGTCGAGCTGTGTCCAAAACTTCACCCTGGGGCACTGATACTGAGAGATTATGGTGGTTTTAAACAGGACACTTTAATTCATGTCAAACTGCAAATTAAATGATGGAAGACCTCATGATTTATTTTGCACTTGCCATCATTTTTCTTGAGTCCTTTTGCATATAAAGTTGATAACAAAGGATATTTCACTAGTTCAAAGATGTTAGTTTTAATGTTTTCTCCTGGAGGTTCTTTTCATTCCTTGTGGTATTTAGCTCATCTGGGTTTTAATCTTAATTACATAATTTGGTGGTCAAGCATTGAAACAGGCTGACAAGGAGAGTGTTGGACTCTCCATCCCTGGAAGTGTTTAAAAGATGTGTGGATGTGGCACTTGAGGACATGGTTTAGCGGTGAACTTGGTGGTGCTGGGTTAACAACTGGACTTGATGATCTTAAAGGTCTTTTCTACCTTAATAATTCAATCATTTTCTGTGTAGACCTCTTGAAATGAACTTGGTGTGGTTTTATGACCTCATAATGGGGAGTAGAGAAGTCATTCACTGAGAAAATTCATGAAAAGGAGAGGGCCTTGATCAGTTCAACAAAAGAAACGTCAGCTTTATGTAAGTCTCCAAAAGATGTGCAGAACTGCAGACCACAACCATTAGAGAAACATTTCTAATGTCTCCTCAACTCTTATAAATAGATATATCCTGGATGCTCTATATTTAGGGGTAGAAGGTTTAGAGCCTTAAAGTGTTACCAGGTTATATTAAGGATATATATACATATATCAAGGTAAGTAAAAAGTTTTTCAACAAAAAAGACTTCATTGAAGTCTTTTTCATTGAAAAGAAATTTCTAAGAAATTTCTTTTCTTATCTTTAAGAAAAGATAATTTCTAAGAAATTATCTTCCAGCAGTCAGCTCTAACAAATTCCTCCACTAACACAGCAGCAAGACAAATTGCATTTATAAATGTTTTCAGTGCACATCCCAGCACACTGTAAACTGTAAAAATGTACATACTGTAAAAATTTCTATTCTCCTTTGACTCCTTCTACCATCAATTCTTACGGTCTGCATCTGTTCTTTTTCTTTTTCCTCCCTACCCACAAAGTCCTCACCACCCTCCAATGAGCAACGAGTTCAAGCAGAAGAGGGTCCTACCACCCTCGCAGGAAAGAATTTCTTCCCGATATCCCATCTAACACTGCTCTCTGTCAGTTTTAAGTCATTTCTCCCTGTCCTATCATTCTAGGCCTGTGTAAAACGTCCCTCTCCAGCTCTCCTGGAGCCCCTTTAAGCACTGAAAGGAGCTCTGAGCTCTCCCTGGAACCTTCTCTTCTCCAGACTGAACAGCCTCACCTCTCTCAGCCTGGCTCCAGAGCAGAGGGGCTTCAGTCCTTATCTCTACAAAACACATAATATCCCAAGAAATCACAAGATCCATAGTATTAACAAAAAATCCAAACCAAAGCCTAAACCAGAACCAAAAACACCCCAAAACAAACCAAAGAAACCCAATCGACCAACAAACCAAAAATAAAAAGGAAAAAAAAAAGCAAACAAAAATGCCAAAACAAATTGAAATTTGGAAAGTTGCAAGAATCTTGAAAAGAAATAATAATTGTTTTCTGATGATACAAACAAAAAGTATTTGGATGTTTCAACCCTATGCAGCCCATTTAGATCCAAACCACTTTCATTCCCCTGTTAGTAGAGCTTTAACGACTGAATGGGCAAATATTTACATAAGTAATAATGTCTAGATTTACCATAAAATCCTGCCAAAATATATAATATGTGGTATTTTCATATAATTTTTTATGCTGGCAAGACTTTCTGATTTGTAAGTATTTTGTCAGCAGACCTGTTTTTTGCTTATACTTGTATACATACATATACAGAAACATAGACTTTCTTAGTGTTTGGTTTTCTCCAACACACACAAACCTGTATATAAATGCACATATAAAAAAATCACAAATAAGTTTATTATGTAGAAACAAGCATGGACATGAATCCTCAGTCATTTCTTAGCATTCCTGGCACTTGACTCCTTCCTTGGATTACGAAATTCTTCAGAAGACAGAAATAAATAACTGGTCTCTTTTAAGAACAAAGGCTGAAATGAATATATTTAAAAGCTGCACTGAGTTTTGATGTTATTATAGCAATCAAAGTCAGAAAATCACAGTAACTGAGTAATAAAGAATGACTTCAAAGCCTAAACTGTCTAACTATAATCTGACAACTGCAGCAGTTCATCTGTCTTTACGCAATTTATATTATATACACACAGATATTTATATTATACACAAAGTGTATAATTTATGGCCATTGGTTAAAAATCAAAAATACCCATCAGGATATAAACACTAACCTACTTTTGGTGTTATGCTACAGGAAAGATGTATATGTATGTGCATTGTACAGAAATTTATATGCATTTATAGAGAATTCTATATGTAGGTCTATATGCAATTAAAGACCTTTGTGTAGTTCTTTATGTGCAATTATAGACCTGTAGGTGTATAATATCCATGTGGTTTTGAAAACTCATCTTTTTTGCTTATCACTTTCCTTATTCTTGTGCATTTTTATAGCAATGAGTCACTTCTTAGCCTTTCAATCTGCCCTGGAAGTCCAGCCTGAATTTCACTCAAACAGTCCTGTTTGATATTTGTTCTGAACTGGGAAACTGTGGTAGCTGGACGGGTCTGCTTGTGGTTTAGGTTAGTATTGACTTCATGATTCACAGAAGGTTGATACATTAAAATCTAAATCTAGCTCTAAATCTACAAAAATTTTCTTTTATTAAGAAAACTATCACTTCTATAGACAGTTATGGTACAGGTGGACACAATTGGTCCTCTAATTAAAACACTCACTATTGGTTAATTAAGAAACTACACATTGGGGTAAACACATTCTACATGTTCCCAAACACCAGGTGTAACTAGTTAAGATAACTTATTTGTTTATAATTCTTTCTCTGACCTTCTCACAGCTTTCCCCAGGACTGTGCCTGGGAAACTCTGTTGCTCTCTGTGGCTACTACTACAGGAAACCAGGAGTTCTGGGACCTTTAGCAGCTGGTTGACAGTTTTTCCTTCCTTGTAACTGAGAAGATAGACTTTTTAAGACCACCAGTTCTTCAGGATAAGAGTGTCACTTCAAGCATATTTGTTTATCTGAGACCATAAAGCTTGACATTAGTGGTGGCTCAATACAATCCTAATATTACTTCTATTGAATGATCTACTTTGGATTATGAATTTTGTTTGTTTGTTTTTATTGTGAACATTCAAGAATTTTCCATGAATTTATGCCAACAAAAAGAAAATTTCCAAAACCTGTAAAGAAATCAATTTAAAGTCAATGTCATTAAAATTGTTCCCTGATTAACAGTATTGTCTCATATTTTGTGCCCATTTCCTGCAACCAGTTTCATTGCTGGGTACTGAGTTGTGGAGGATTTGCAGGTTACAATGACCCCAAAGGCAGCAGTTGGATAATCTTCAGCAGCAAAGCCAGATGGTGGATCTCCTGTTCTCCCAGTGCACATCTGCATCCTACACTAATCACTCACTCTGTTTTCCTTATCCAGATGCTTGTGAGACTGCTCACAGAACTTGCCAATATCCATCTGATAAAATTAAGATACCAACTTGAACTGATTTAAAGGTTAGGGCAGCTGAAGTGAAGGAATTAATTGCTGGACATGGATTTTAAAAGTATGGGGTACCAAAGGGGTAAAATAATGTTTCTCAATACGGTCGTGTCCTTCAGACTGGGATTTGGACACTCGGAAAAATTGTCTTTCCATTTCATATTCCACATAGAAAATTTAATAGTAATAGAAATGTGTGAGAGAATTCTCCCAGTAAACTCTACAAAAGTGGGCATAGCAGAGTTGTGCTTCTCCCAAGGTGATGTGTGTCAGTGCAAGTCTTTGGCAAAGAGAAATACAGCCTCAAAATTGCCCCTGATTCAAAAATTATTTTGTTTGCTGATGTGTCACTGGGTGTATTGCTAATTTATTTTCCCATTAATTGGGAGCAAAACATTGACAGCTTTTCACTATTAGTTCAATCATTGTTTTATTAACTTAATAGTAATTAAGTGTGTTCCAGCTTCCTGGTGACTTTTAGACCCAGATATCTATGACAGGTCATTAGTTGCAGAGAAGAATGGTCAGGCACTAATATTAAGCAATGAGATTGCTTATTCATATGCTGCAGAGGTTAGAATTAATAATCATGATAAATTGAATCTCATGAATAACTAATAAGGAAAAATCCAAAACAATTTGCTATGGTTACCAGAAGAGATGTATTTTTAAGAAACAAAGGTAAATTACTCCTTGTTTCACCTGGGTGTAATATTCAGGAATAGAGCTATTTGCCAGCAGGTGAAACAGAAACTTGGGGAAAAGTGAATGCTGGAAGAAATTTGGGATGAGAGTAAGCAGTATAATTGTTACATGCCTGCCATGTACTACAGCAGGAAAAAATAAATACCATAGACAAATGTTATTTTGGGAGACATTAAATCAAAGAGCCAGAGGAGATTAGTATGCTGCTATTAAGTGCTCATAAGAACACACCTGAGACACCTGCTTGGGGCCTGCACTCCTTGGAAAAAAGTAAAAATACCAAGAAAAATGAGAATAGAAGGGATTATGAGGCCCCAGAGGAAAGGCAGTTACTTGGAGATCATGTAATTATGAAACAATTCAGAAGATGGGGACATATTTTAAGAGAAACATGCAATTTTCTTGAATAAAATTATTTTCCGGTGGATGTGTTTATGATTTTGGAGAGCCAGAGACGCCTGAGTGTATCAGTACTGTCTGCTTTTGTGTGCATGTGGGCTGCACATTGCCTCAGATGCTTCCACAGGAAGATGAGCCCTTAGGGAAAAGCAGAAGAAATAGCAGCATGGCATCATGTCTGTGCAGAGAGGTTGAGATTCTATTCCTAAATCTTATTGATGACTTCCTCAGCTTCTCTCTGGTATATTTTTCATCTGTATAAAATGGGGACATTCATAGTTATCTTTCTCCAGCTCTGGGAGCTGTGAACTAAATACATCAGCTGTTCCTGTGAAACTTCACCAGTGGAGGCCAACCTGGAGCTCAGGTATAATTTTTCTGCATCCCTGGCAGCTGATCCCAACCATTCCTGGGCTCACAGGTGCACAAAGGCTGTCAGTTCCCATGTTCTTCCCCCATGGAAGCAGATGATCAAGCAACTAACACTGAAAGCCTCACTGGGTCACAGGGTGCTCAGCCCAGCCGTGCTCTGCAAAGGAGCTGTGGGATTCCTGGGAAATCATCATCTCCTGCTTGTGAGCTCCCCCTTCCCAGCTAACTGAGAGTTCCTGACTCTGAGCTGTGCAAAAGTGGAAGGCTCATAAGTGCAAAATATTGATGAATGGCTGTGTTGGGTGGATATGTGTGTAAAATAGCAATTTATAGTGTTTGAGGGTCATCAGAAGACAGAATGTTTATTTAGAAGGGTGAGAAAAAGCAGATGACTAGGAAATAAAGAACTTAACAAGGATGAAGCATTTGATCTTGTCCTGATAAAATACTGATGCATTTTGAACTGGGGGAGAAACAGCTTTTAAAAACATTGCCAGGGACTGGCATTAAGAGCTAAAATCTCATTCTGACTTCAGGAAAACCTCAGAAGTCAAACAGCTGCACTGGTGTTGAAATGCAGCACTGGATGTCCAGCAGGAGGCCTGAACATTCCCTTGTCTTTCATGGGCAAGCAAACCAAGGCTGTTTGAGAGGGAGGTAAAACCAGTCTGCACGTCCTCTTCTCCAGTGAAACCATCCGTGACATTTCCCCATTCAGCAACAATTTGGAACAGCACCTGGGTGGGTTGCAAAAAGCATTTTCTAAACACTGCTGTCAGTAAGCCTTCACAATTCATTTGCGTATTAAGCTCCTAATTTTGAGTGCTAGCATGAGGTTTCTAAAGTTCACATAGTGTAATTGTTACCTAAGGCTGGGAGACTCTGCTCTGCTTTCTAGGTTATTTAGCTGCAGATAATTTATGAGATTGCTGGGGAGGTTGAAAAATTGTTTCACCTCTCAGTTGTTCATGCTTGCACTGGTTTTACAACAGATGGGAGAGAATTTTGCAGTCCTGAATATTTGATTCATGCCGGCCGACCGCCTCCTCTCACTCAGTGGAGACAAAAGCCAGAAGGCTGGAGAGGAGCTTCAGTGGTTTTTAGAGGGTTGGAGCTGGTTTGACAGATAGATACACATATATCTCAGTGTTTTTAAAGCATAAAAGTGATTATTGCAGTGCTTTGTCTTCTTTTCTTTGTCAAACTGCGCAGGGTATCACATCCACCTACAGAAAATGAACTAAGCAGGAATAGAGTCTTTGGGAGTTTACTGTAAAAGACAAACTGACATTGGTTTCCAGAATTGCCAGTGACTTCTGATTTCATTTTCTCTTGGTATATACCATTTAATTGTCTAGAAATGCCAAGCTGGCCCATTAATAAGACTGCATAGAAGTATGAATACTGTTATTACAGAGTTTTTGAGGGTAAGGACATCATAAAGCCCAGGATGTGGGCTTTAGTCCCCTCTCTGGTGATTAATTTTTGACACAGGTCAGAAGGGACCTTAAAGATCATCCAGTTTCAATCCCCTGCCATGGGCAGGGACACCTTCCACTATCCCAGGTTGCTCCAAGCCCCATCCAACCTGGCCTTGGACACTTCCAGGGATCCAGGGGCAGCCACAGCTTCTCTGGGCAGCCTGTGCCAGGGCCTCATCACCCTCACAGGGAAGAATTTCTTCCTAATATCCAGTCTTAATCTGCACTCCTTTGGCTTAAAGTTATTCTCCCTGGTCCTATCAAGGATGGATGATTGCCTTCTGGGAAACCAAAATTTAAAAACAGCGAGTGAACCCTAAACTGGGCACTTCAGTTGAAAGCCTGACATTAGGTGGGATCTGGGCCCTTGCCACCAACAGATGCCTCCAGGGAGTTTTGTGAAGGCAGTTTCATTATGAATAGACAGTGAAACCTATTTTTGGAGTGAGACTTGTTTCTGTATCTGAAGTGATTATACACTAAACTGCTGATAAGATGAAAATTCCACTTCATCTTCCAGTAGAAAAAAAATAATTTGAAAAATAAAATCTTAATTCCCTCTAAGGAGCCTTTCAGGTAAACCAGGCAGTGGAACACACTTGGAAGGCACTGGGTTTGATATAATTAGGATTTCTAATCGCTTGGTGGCATCAGACCCTAGGGAATGTTGTGCCAACATATTTAAAGGACTTCAGGCATCTCTAGAGTATGGACAAAATTGAACAGGGCTCATGCAAATCCCAGTAACATCAGAATATTGAATTCAAGAGATTAGAGAGGTATTTGGGTGCTCAAATCTGTTTTTAGAGTGAAGTTTTAGCATTTCTGTGCCAGAGATCATCATCTGAAAAATAGATCTAAACATCATCTTCCCATGTTGAAGAAAAGCTGAATATCACAAAGACAGTAATATCCAGATCCTTCTGTAATAAGGAGTGTGAGAGGAAGAAATGGACAATTTTATATCTATCTATTTATCTATCTAATAACTCTATTTCCATACGTGGTCAGAATTTGCAATTTCTTTATGACATATGAAATCCTCATTTCCTGGGACCTTGCAGAAGCCATCTCCTTAATGTCTCCATATCCTATTTCCCTATTTACAAAATAGAGGTTGTAAAACTTATTTTATCTGTCTGAGTTGATCAGACAAAAAACACTTCAGGGCAGGGACCATCTTTTACCATAGAAGAGGAATATAGGAAAGGTAATAAAAAAGTATCCATCCAAATTGTTTTTAATAGAAAACTGTCTTTTCAAGAGAGGATATGGGCGCACAAATCAATTATGAGGTATTGTAAAAGAGATAATGTAAAACTTGCCCAACATCCCCTTGAGGCTCAGCTCTATGTGGTTACTCGATGTGAGGTAGGTTAAGTTATGTATTGTCATTTCTGGTACCCAGTTTCTTTGTTGCATTTAATGAGGGTGTAAAAAACCTCCTTTTGGTACTGTGGAGAGGCTCCATTCATGCTTGTGATATACCTTGAGCTCCTCCAACGCTGGCTGAAAAACTCGATTATTGTGACATGCAAACAATAAAAGTTGGGGAGTAGGAATCTCCATCTCTCCCCTTAAACACATCTGACTTACAAGCTCTATAACTTTCAAGCAAGATTAGCATTATCAATAAATCACCAGGTTCACAGATGAGGAACACGACAGAACGCCGTGTTGTCGAGGCAGAGAGAATGACAATAGGTGCCTTAGCAGCAGTTATAGCAGTGCTGCAACAGATTGTGCCCTAAAGCAGAAAATATCCTGCACACAAGAGGTTATTCAGGTATAGAAAAAAAAAATTAAAAGTTTAGTTATCGTTGCTAACGTTTTTCAGGGTAAAGAGATAAAGAGAGCAGGAGCAGGAAGGGTGGGACTGGGGAAAGGAACTGGGGAGAAATTGCCGAGCTCTCAAGTTTTAAGGCAGCTCAACCAGCTGTCGGGTAGGAAAGCAAAACAAAGTAGAGCACGCTTTGGGAGAAAAGCATCTCTATTTGTAACCATGAGGGCATCCACGGGTTCAGTGCTCTCACACACTGCAGAGTCCTGACGACACGTATCGTGTCCTGTGAGTCCCACGCTCACTTTTCTGACAGCTCGCTCTCTTTTTCTCACACATCCTCTCTGGGTCCCAGGGCACACCTGGTTCTTTGGCTTGTTCCATCCAATATCAATGAGAATCATATTATCTGTGTGCCAGGCATGCTCTGAAAGAAGCCTGGTTTGCCACCAGTCTTACTCATCCTTTACTGCAGGGAGTGATAAAGAAGGAAAAGTGAAGAGAAAAAGAGAAGAAAACTAAAACCTCAGAATTGCTCATGTAATTATTCATAAATCACACTAGCAGATCTCCAACTGTAAGGTTTCAGAAGGTGAAAACACTCTTGAAAAATATTTTAAAAAGGGGCACTGAGATTTTTCAATCAAAGGTAATGGCACTGAAGTTCAAATTAGGAGTTGGTACCAGTGAGGGGTCAGGGCTGGAATCAGCAGCCAGGGCTGCAGGGGCTCTGAGGGGTGAAGGTGGGCATTGCAATGTGAGCTCTGGGATGTCATAGAATCATTTAGGTCAGAAAAGAGCTCTGAGATTATCAGGGCCAACCATTAACCCAGCATTGCCAAGTCCACCACTAAACCGTGTCCCCAAGTGCCACATTCACAAGGCTTTTAAATCCCTCCAAGAATGGTGACTCCACCACTTTACAGTTGTCCGTTCCACTTCAGCTGAGAAATCCCCTTTAAATTAAAGGTATTTGTTATGCAGTGGGGTAATAATGAATAGCTGTATGCTCCAAGCCATTCATTCCCATAAATCTGCACTGGATTCAGAGATGGATCACAAGTAAATTCTGCACTAAGGACCGTTTTCTTTCTCTGTTTTAATAAGGCCCAGACAACATACTTTTCTACCCTTGTTAAATCAGAATTAATAGTAGTTGCAGAAGGGTAAATCTTCTTGAAATACATTGTTATTATGTTCTAGCATGCTGATTACTTTTTTTTCCAGGAGAGGGATTAGAGCTATCTCTGGGTAGTTACATGACATGGTATATCCAAGATTTTGTTTCACCTCAGATTTCTTGCGTGACCTGGAAGAACCTCTTGAGAGCAAGTTACCAAACCAGGAAGAGGGGACTACTTTGTGTTGCAGTTAAAAGTTGTGTGACCCTGCTTGAATTATTGAACCACACAAGCTCAGCCTCTATGAATCAGGGCCCCATTCCTGTTTTATTTCCTCTTTTGGAGAAAGTTGCTTCACACGGATTGTGCCTAGTATTGTTCATTTGATTCATCCTTATGTAATTTCTGTGAACATAATGCTCAAACTGAGCATCAATTTGGCAGACTATCATCTGGTTTAGATTTCACACCTTCTTCAGGGTTCTTAGCACTGAAATGGGGCAGGAGGAGGTTGCTGCTTCATTCTAAACCTGGAATAAGGAAAGATGGTTCAAACTATCTCATCTTCTAAAGTGATTACAGGGTGGTACAGTGGCACAGGCAGCCTGTGGGTCCCTCCTTACCGTTTGTGATAAGCCAAGTCCTGACAGCATCACTGCTAAGGGATGAATTTCTGTTCTGAGAGGATGATACAGATCGGGGTATTGCTGGCACAGCAATAATTACCCCCACCAGGATGCTGTATTAATTCTTCAAGTGGTATCACACAGAAAAAGAGCAAAGCTAACACAGATAATTCCTCTGGGACATTGGACCCTCAGGGCAGATGAGAAATTGCCCTTGTCTCTGCTTTGGCATTCCACATAACCCTCTCTCTGTGGCTCTGTGGTGTTCCAAGCCATTTTCTTATCACATGTCATGGCCCAAAGAGCAGCTGGAGATGATGGAGAGAGTGGAATGTACCAGGAGAGGGAATCCACCCTGATGTGTTGCTTGGTTTTGGTTTGCAGTTCTACTTGACTAACACCTGGAACAGGAAGGGAATCCCAAAGTGCAGCTGGCACAAATGGCAGCCGTCAGAACCAGAATTCCTGCACTGCTCGTGAGGTCAATCAATCAGATATTTTTCAAAGCTGGAGCACAGAATGAACACATTCCCTCAGGACTTCTATTACGACTACATTCATTTGGAAACAGGTTTTAAATTAAACACTTAAACCATCCTCTTCCTCCCTCCAGCTGAGTAGGGGCACAGTGAGTGAGGGACCCCTTGCCTCACTCATCCCTTGACTCAGTTTCTGTAGGTTAAAGCCATACTGCAAAGCCCCGTGAATAGATCTGCTGTAGACATTCATGGATTTTAGATTAGATTGAAAATCCTTTAAAATTAAAAAAATAATATTAGAAATAAGTTCTGATATGTTGCATGGATGCCTTTTAAATGAGAATAATCTCTGCCTTGATCATGTAGGAAAAGATTTGGGGATGAAGGAGTTGTAGATCAGTATTTGCATGCAGGGATGCAGTAGGTACCTTTTCTATACCGTGAAGTGGGTACAAGAGAAATATCTTGTTTTGCCTTATCAACATTGTGACTTTATGCATAGTTGAGTACTACTCACTTTTGTTGTGGAGGTATTCTCTGGAGAGGAAGCTTTTTATCCATTGTAACACTTTCTTACCAACAAGGACCAAAATCACTACTTTAATTATTATTATATTTCTAGAGCAATTACTCGCAAATTTTGTTCCAAAGTATTCCACACAGTTTAAAAACAAAATGAGAAAATAAGTTATTAGGTCAGTATCAACAGTCTAAGCTGCAACATTTAATTGAGTATTTTACAATGGAGATGTCTGGGGGCTAAAATCGTGAAGCCCATCTGAAAATTGTCCCCAGTGAAAATACTTTTGCTCTTAGAATGAAAGCTGGGTTTAGAATGCACTGAGTTATCAGCTTCAAAATAAGCAGAGATGGTCAGATTGTGAGTTTTCCTTGTTTTCCTCCAGGTATTTGCATACAACTTGTACTTGCTTAGCCTGTTCATTCCACAACCTTTTCATCAAGCTGAAATAGGGGCTCATAAACCCCTAATTATATGTAAGTGTATCACAAGATTTTAATTTCTATTTTTTTTAGTTATTCCATTTTTCCAGCTGTAAATAATTAACATGTTGAATCAGACCCTATTGCATTTAATGCTTTAAAAGTAGATTATTTTTGAAATAGCAGCTTTTTCTTGGAGGAACTATTTGTTTGTTAACTTGTTTCTAGGAAACCAATTCTTAAGCAATCACTGGATTTCCAGAGCTGGAAATCAAGGAAAATATTGGTGTTATAAAAGAATGGTAACATGATAATTGATCACCTTGGCTCAAAACCCCGATCCGTGTCAAAACCTGGGGACAGATGTGCACAGAATTATATAGATTGCAGACTCTGCTTATTTTTCACACTCCTGGAGCAACATCTGACCCCTGGAGTAACCCTACAAATCAGTCTAAAAGCAAACCTCAAACCACTGAAAAGATGAGTTTATTAGGACTGGAAAGAAGAGTACTGGGTAGATTTTTTGAGTAAGCTGGTGATTATAAAATTCAAAACTGGACCTTCTTTTTCAGGCCATATTATGCTTCTGTTAGAAATTATTATTTTTTTCTGACATTAATAATCCTGCAGGAATTTATTGAGTTTACTGCTTTGAAGAATGTTTTTTTTTTTTTTCTTAGAAAACTTATAACTTAATCAAATCAAAACACATTTTCACTGGGTCCTTTAGAATGGTTTCTTCAATGCATTTTCCATGCCAAATTCTGCCTCTGGCCACTTCTCTCTAGAACTGTTTAATTAAGCATTTCAGGGTTGGAGGTTTTGGGTGGTTTTTTAATTACATGAAAAAGTTTTTCCTCTTTAATTTTTTCCCTGATTCTACCATCCACCAAGTCAGTAAAATAATTTTAGTTAAGCTCTCCTGCTCTCCAGGCACGAAACAGAGCCAAGTTCAGTTTACATCAACAGAGATTTACTTTTCTCTCCAAGAGGGAAACAGTGTTTAGTTATGAGATTCTGCAGAATAAATTTCTGAGTAGTGATCCATGTTATCCATTTGAGTAATCTGGCAGTGCTCTATTAGTAGGATGAAGTTGTGCCAATTTACAGTAATCAGTGAATGAGGCAGCACAACACTGCATTAGGAACTGTTACTGGGTTCTTGCTAAGGTGCAGTAAAGACATCCCACAAAATAGATATTCCCCATTTGATTTTTTAGCCAACTACCAGTGCTCTGAATTTCAAACTAGACCTACAAAGAGTAACTTGGGTTGTTGTTTGTTATGTATTCATTTTCACTTCCCTAAGTCTAGACTTAAATATTAATGAAGGGAAGATTAAAAAAAAAAAAAATAAAAGCAAATCCCATAAAACCCCTCCAGCCATGCTAGGGGAATCCATCATTTTCTAGCTAGTGGCAATACAAATAATGTAATGTCTTTTTCCTCCTCATTTTTAAGGGTAGTTAGAGATACCTGAACTACCTGGAAAATAAGTAAATAAAAACAATGGAATATTCAGCTGCTTGTGTATTCTTGGCACAGGGATGGAGCACATTTCTTCCTGATTAGAACAACAAGAGTTGTCTGTCGGCTCTGCCAAGCTCCAGCTCCAGTGCTCAGCACTGCAAATATTCCCTTTTGATGCTTCTTTGGCCATAACTCAATCTTTCTAGTAACAACAATAGTTGGATAAAGGAATGTTTTTCAGTTTGCTGCTGAAATAACAAGCCTGAGGAAAATTATTAGGCTGTGCTGAATTAAATTTTTTTTTGTTGGATTTAATATGAGCATTTAATCCAAGTCTATTTTGGTTAACTGTCTTTGGTTTTAGCTTTCTTTTAGATTTAGTTTTCCTTTGTAGGTGGATGTTTTTAATGAAATATTGCCTCCATTTTTGTTTTGAAAATGCTGAAACATCTGCCTACTTTTACAAAATGAAACATAACATTAAAAAATTCAGTAAATTATCTCCTATATAACACTTACATTAATTTTTGTAAGTGGCCCTTATTTACCTGGGTGTTTAATTTTAAACACATAAAATACATAAAATGTTTAAAAAATACACATACAACTGTAACTTAATTTGAAAACCTGATTTAGATTTTAAAAACAAAGTAATAAATTTAAATGCTTATATTTGTTCACAATCTTGGCAGGTGAACATAGGGCTCAGAGCTTTGATTTGACAGGTTTTAAAAGCAGCCATCAGAAAGTGTCAGAGTGCCTGATTTTGGTGCAATAAATTCATTTTAGTCCCATGCTGGGCTCTAGTGGAAGGTGTCCCTGCCCATGGCAGAGGGCTGGAATTAGATGATCCCTTCCCAGGGGAATGAGAAGGTCCCTTCCAACCTAAGTGGTTCTATGGTTCTATAATTTAGACGAGCTAAACACAGAGCTTGATGAATGAATCTCAGCACGTGGTTTACAGAAAACTGAGAATAACTTCTAAGGAAGATTTATCCCACCCTAAATAGCTCTCTTTGAATACTGTTTTGATTGTCTTAAAATTTGACATATTTTCACTGCTTGTGCTCAGCAGAAACAAAAAAATTTAAGAACCTATAGTAGATCAAGGCATAAAAAAGCAAAAGGAAGAACAACCAATCATAGAATTATTAAGGTTGGAAAAGATCTCCACAATTGTTAAGTCCAATCTTTGTCTAAATACAACCATGACCATTCATGAAGTGCTATGTCTGCTCGTTTTTGAAACATTTCCAGGGGTGGTGACTCCACCACTTCCCTGGGCAGCCTGTTCCAATGCTCAATCACTTTTTCAATGAAGAAATTTTTCCAAATATCCAACCTGAGCTTCCCCTGGCACAACTTGGGGCTGTTTCATCTCATGGATGAATGTCTGAAGCCTGGTGATTTTATGTTACAAACCCAAATTAAACCAGGTTATGGCCAGACTTGCTGCTGCTGGGAAGGAAGTAAAAATAAGCCCAGGTCCAAAAGTTCTGGATTAGCCCATGGATCTCTTTCAATTAGCTGTTTAGCCTTGTTCTGGTGTAAATTCCTATCTCCTCTTGGATTAGCTCGAGCTGCAGCAGGACTCAGCCCTCAGACTGCAATAGGTGAGTCGAGTGCTGCAGCTGATCCCTGATTAATCCTCATGTATTGGGTTTGTGTGGCCAGGTTTTGGCAGTGATGGGGCTACAGGGGTGGCTTCTGTGAGCAGCTGCCAGAAGCTTCCTCCGTGTCCAGCAGCTCCAAGATGGACACACTGCTGGCTAATTAGAAATTCCTTGTCTCCCTGCACCACTTGGAGAGAGGGAGGGATGGGGAAAGGTGGTTTTAAAATTTATTTTATTTCTCATTATCCTGCTCCCATTTTGTTAGTAATAAATTCATTTAATATTCCAAAACTGAGTCTGTTTTGCCTGTGATGGTATTTGGTGAGTGATCTTTCTCTGTCTTTGTCTCAGCTCATGAAACCTTTGCTACATTTTCCCTCCCCTGTCCAGCTGCAGAGGGAGTGATAGAACAGCTTCAGTACGTGCCTGGCATCCAGCCAGTGTCAACCCACTCCAGGCCACAAAACGTATTTCTGAGGTGGTTCCCATTTTAATTCTCTTCAGCCCTCTAAAGGAAAAAATTATATGAAACACCAAATTATGCATGTAGACAGATATACTAGGAGGAGGCGGCGTGTTCATGGAAATGGTGGATACTCCTGTTGTAAAGTTCACAAGCCGTGGGATGAAATAGTCTGGAAGTGTTTGTCCCTTTCCTCTGACTGTTGAAATGGCTTAGGGGACTTGTACAAATCAATTTTTAGACACTCAGCATCGAGTAAAATGATCATCATGATGTCCTTCTTGCACTAACTGGAATTTCAAGTGCCCTGACACAAGAAAAAAGAAAAGAAGAGTTTAATATGCAAACCAAATATTCTGTCCAAAGTGTCAGGTGTCTGAGAAATTAATGAATTTGCTTCAAAAACCATTTTGGAAATGCTGAGAATTCTTTCTAGTCTTAAAGAGCAAAAAGATTCAGGTTCTGATTTTCTTGAAAATTTCTGTCTTGTTTCCTGTTTCATATCATTTAAAAAATGAACAGAACTTATAAATAAAAAAAAGCCACTGACAAGTGCTGTGTTTTAGGTTAAACACAATCCACAATAAGATTTGTGAAGAACATGAAAAGGTTTTACTGGATTACAGAAAACGTCTTTAACTCTGCCAAGTTTTAAGAAGAGTTTCATTTTTAAGAAAAGTCAATTCTTGATGCAGAAGAACATTCAGCAGCCAGGTCTATTCATAAATAAACTTAATGAATAATTGATTTCCAAGTTTAGTGTTCAAATCTAAAAATTAAAAAAGGGAAAAAAAGAAAAAAAAAAGCTGCTTAGGGAAAAATCTCAGTTGATAAAATTTAAGGTTTTCTGGTACAGCTTTCAATGGTAAATAACCTTTCATTATTATTCTGTAATAAATTTTATCTAAATGACTTTAAAAAAATCACTCAGTATTTAAAAACTTAAAATGTATTTTTTAACATTTTTGGGCTTTTTGAAATATTTTTCCAATGTTGAGATTTTACCCACATGCAAAGATGAATTTCTCACTAAGTGTGATGTTTTCAGGCAGAAGCTCACTTGGTCTTACCCACACTAAGTGGCTTTGGGGTAGTTATGAAAGACACCATGACCCTGATAACAAAGACATGGTAGAGTTATGTTGGCATAACTTTTCACATCAGATCCACCCCTCTGCCTTCCCAAGACCTTCTGGAAGTCTTCTTGAATTTTTATTTCCAGTAATCTGAAGGAGAATGGTCACAGGGAATTTACTTAATTCAATCACTATCTTTAGGCAACTCCGTTGAAGTGACATGATCCCCACTTTTAGCATGGCCCACATATAGAAAATAAAAAAACTGTCTTAAATGCTACCATATTTGCATTTCCTCCTAATGGACTCTTAATTGTCAGGCTTTTTTTGTATAGAATCATGGAATCATTTAGATTGGAAAAGACCCTTAGGATCATCAAACAGCCAAGCCCACCACTAACCCACATCCCCAAGGGCCAGATCTTTTAAATATCTCTAGGAATGCTGACTCCACCACTGCCCTGGGCAGCCTGGTCCAACGTTTGACAACTTTTTTGGTGAAGGAAGTTTCCTTAATATCCAATCTAAACTTCCCCTGGCACAGCTTGAGTCCATTTCCTCTTGTCCTAAATAATGCTTTCACCCTTTTTTTCTATCATCCCACCTTAATAACTTTATTTAGTTAATTCATAAAAAATAATAGTTCTTTATTAGGTAATTAAAATCATTTTCAGGTTCATTCAAAATATTTCCAATAGTGAGAAAGAGGGAGGGAAAAGAAAAGCTTAGTACAATAGAGAAAAACTATGCAAAGCAGAAGAGAAAATAATTGGTTGCCATACATTGTTTAATCAATACTGAGATAAAATGGATAAACCCTGAGTGTAAAAGGGCACTGGCAAGATTAAACACTTAATTGTGGTGATTCTGACTTACATTACAGGGTTAGATTCAGGGTGAGAAATTTTCTACATGAATATACTGGTAAGGGAAATCTCCATCTTTTTGGGAAATAATGGCCAAAGAACAGGCATTAACATCAAGATGATCTTGCTCCTCTCCTAAAACTGTGTACTGCCAGCTCCCTGTGTCACACCACAAGACCCTGGAAATTCTAACCTGTTGGCTTAAGTACATTTCTTTTCAATGTAGCCTGTGAAAAAGTACCCAGAATTGGTCCTAATGGGTTATTTTTCCTGTAATTCATTAGAACCTTTTGCTTTAGTGCCTCCAGTTGTAAAACCACAGATTATTATTGTAACTGAAGGGGGGATTTAGAGACAGTGTTTGATTTTAGAAGGCTTTGTACTATCTCAACACATTGTTTGCTGCCTCAGACAAGGAAAGGAAAGAAGCAGCAGTGAATAGAAATCCAAGCTCCAAGGACCATCTCCTGATGTCCTTTCCCAAGTTCCTCAGTCCCATCAGACTGGATCTATTTACAGAGCATTTATTCTTGTTTATCTTTACCTGTATGCATATTTGTATTCCTTCTTTTTGTCAGTTTTGTCAGTCTTCTCCACAAATGCCAGCTTGCAGCTCCTGCCTCTCAGCTACTTCTGTGTATTTGGAAAAGGCTTGGTGGGAGTTGCTTTAAATATTCTACTCACACAGACAATATCATGATTTATACCTCAAAATAGATACATATATTAGGTATACAAACACATATTTACACAGAGTCCCTAAGTAGCTTAGTTCCCATGAGAAGATTTAAATGGGTAACAACTTTCCTTAATTCTTTGAGAATCAAGAAGCAATAGATTGATCCAGTGGTATTATTATTTGCTCAAGTTGTTAAAATCACTGCCAGTCTGCAATTGATGTTCTTCCAGTTAAGAGATGTGCCCCTATGGATGGCATGTGCTCATGTGGGTGGAATTCAGCCATGCCATCCCTGATGATGCTTTAGCTCTTGGAAGGTATGGCTGTGTGGGAAGGATGGAAGAATTAGTCTTCAAATCAGAGCATGAGATGGTAACTCCATCTTGGGCAGGAAATGAAGGCTTTTCCAGCTCTCTGGAAGATCTAAGAAGACCATAAGCTAGGAGATGTTTTGTTCCTGAGTCTGAGTGTCATTTGAAGCTCAAACATGGATAAGGGTGGACCTCCTGCATGTACAAAGTCCTTGACACAGTCACAGAATCATAAAATCAGAATTATAGAGGATCCTGACTTGGAAGGAACCCACCAGGATCATCCTGTCCAACTCCTGGCCCTGCACAGCACAGCCCCAAGAATCCCACGCTGTGCCTGAGAGCATTGTCCAAACACTTCTTGAGCTCTGTTGGGCCATTGTTGTGACCCTGCTCCTGGGGGCCTGTTCAGAGCCCAACCACCCTCTGGGTGAAGAACCATTTCCTAATATCCAATCTAAACCTCCCCTGCGATAAGAAGGGATCTTCCCTGGCTCTCCAGGACTGTCCATCTGCCAAGCGTTCACAGAACCACTGTACTCTGCTACACAACCCCATGTGCAGGACATGACAGCTGAAACTCTGCTGACCTGAAGCAGAGAAGATACATTGGGTAGATGGAATTTAGGTTCAGCGTTGAATACGAGCACCTTCAAATGGTCACCTCTTCCACAAGGCTGAAAGGGGAAGAAAGAGGGAGCAGGGAAGTGGGGAGGAATTAAAAAACCAGTACAGAAATGGGTAAAACTGGGGCAGAGCTGCCAGAGCAGTAAAATCTTGTGTTTTCAGGTCACTATGAATTACTGCCTTCTGCCCTGTAGCTAAAGGGATTTGGGGAAAGGATCATAACACTCCCCACCACAATCCCTTCCTTGGGCAGCTCCCAGAGAAGCATAATTGCAATGCCACCCCTCACTCAGGACTCAGCCTTAGGGCGCAGTGCAGCCCAGAGACCCAGCCATAGAAAAGACCTATTAGGTCCATTTAGCCAATTCCCCCGACATGGCAGGGGTCTTCCCTTCCTGCCACGTCCAGCCTTGCTAGCCTTGGGCATGAAGCTGTCACAGAGCTGATGGCTTTGCCACTTCACAGGCTCATGTGTTGCTGGGACTTCTGACACCGGGCTTCAGCAGTTTTTCAGATGTATAATGGATGATTCTGTGACTGCAGAGCCCCCGTGGGTGTCACCGTGGGTAACAGCACCATCTTTAATTTGGGTCCGGCTGACACCACAGCACCTGCAGCAGGTGAGAACCAAAACAGGGACTGAACAGCAGAGTTGACCTGGTACAGCCTGGCCAATGCAAGGGAGTGGTACAAAAGCAGTTTTACTAGGTAAAATGGGGAAAATTGGCCACAGTCTTTGGTAGATGTGACTATGCTGTGTAACAATAGGTGAAGGAGGCATTTAGCCTTCGCAATTCTCCTCTGAGGGCATCTTCCCCATGTAACTAACATATAAAGAACAGAGAAGCTGGGGTTTTTGCTGACTAAGGCCTTCAAAGTCTGCTTACCACTTTGTCACACAAGGCTCTTGGCCCTCAGGACAGTGTGGTAGCAGATTTGGGTCTGGAACAGCTGTCATGGCTTTTTCGCTTATGTTTCTGGAGCAACAACAGTATCTATTTATTCATGGTCCTTGTACATCTCCACAATGCTTCCCTTGTTTTTCCCTGTTTAATATTCTACTCCTCTGTCCGGAAATTAAGGGAAGTAGTGAGCCAAGTTTCTTTACATCTCCCATTCCTCTTGTTTCTTTGCTAGAGATGCAGAATAAGCAAACAAATCCCTTTACTTCTCCTACCTGCCTGTGTTTCAAAGTTCAAGCCCCTTCAGGAGCATCAGAACATTTTATTCCCCTTAATGGTAGTTGAAATCACTCTCTATTGGTTGTAAACAACAAAATAAAAAAAGAGTAAGTGTGTGTGCGTGCGTGTGTGTGTGTGTGTGTGTATGTGCATGTGTGTGTGTGTTAAAGAAAATGTGCAAAATATAAAAAATAAAAAAAAAATTAAGGGAAAGATACCTGCAGATGGAACAGCAAAGAATTGTGTGCTTTCTTAAGGATATAAGGAATGGAATAAAGATTCTTCCAAGAGCTGAGAAAAATGTTGTTTTGGGTTTTGGGTTTTTTTCTTAAATCATTCTCCTCTTTAAGATTCAGGACTCCAGATTTTTGCTGTAGGATATTGAAGAAGTCATACTGCCTATCTCTTTTCAGGATTCAAGCAGCAGTATTAAGGTGCAGTGTTAAGACTTATATCTAAATCCAAAATGTTTAATTAAGCATTCTCTTGGTGGAGGATAGAGCTGGAGCCTGGAGAGTTTACACAGTGAGAAGCCAAATTTTTATATGGACAGATCTAGGTGGGCTCCTCAGTCCTGCCTCAGTCCTGGCTCTCTCACTTTTCAGGGAGTCTGAGTCACACCCTGCATGAATGTCAGAATGAACCTCTTCCTACCTCACTTCTACAGCATTAAAACAGAAATAGCATCTTGCTTACCTTGAAGGTCCATGGAGGGAATAAATCAGGTAATTTCATAAGGTGTGCCTGCGTAAGCATGAGCACCAGGGCTAAAAATGGATCTTTAAAAGTTACCATCAGAAAGACTAAAGTAAATTATGCAGTTTTTGCAAAATTTTCTTGAATGTTCTTTCCCCTCACTGCTCCCAGTTTGTCAGCTCTGTATTTAGGGATGTTTCTGCCATCTGAGCTGTGCCTGTCCTCATGCTGTGCACTCTGGTTTGTGCAGCCTCCAAACCCAGCATGGTCAGCTGTGGGTAAAACAAAATGTCTTAGAAGCCACAAAGTCCCTTCTCTGGAAGTAACATCTTCCTTTCTCAGAACCTCACTCCCAGGGAGGCAGGAGTTACAGACCAAGTCCTGGACCTGCCTGGTTCCACAGGTGAAATTCAGCTTATCACAATACTTTGCCATCCCGCAGGTCTTGCCTTTTCCTACCTCAGAAATTTTCCAGCACGGTGCCATACTCTTTTTAGGCTCTGTGTGACAATGACTGAAATCCAGTTGATTGGCCTCATTTGTGGTCCACCTACAAGCTATGCCTGGCTCAGTGTTATGAAGGAGAACACGTAGTGTGAATAAATGCCTGGGGCAGAGACTGTCAGGTGGTGACCATACCTTGAAGGAGGCCCAGAGCAGGCATGTTTAACACCACTGTTGTATGTTCCAGCTGGCCTGAGATGATTGCAAAAAATAGACATTATCCTAGATCCCAATGAAAAACATTTATTGCACTATATTGTAGAATAATAGAATAATTTAGTTTGGAAATTACCTTTAAGATCATCAAGTTCAACCATTAATTAAACACCAAGAAGCCATGGTCCTCTGCACGGTCAGAAGCTGAACTCAATGGGTCCCCTCCAATTTGGTAGATTCTGTTATTCTGTGATCTACAGCACTTTTAAATCCCTGCATGGATGGTGACTCCCATCACTGCCCTGGGCAGCCTGTTCCAATACCTGACAATCCTCTCAGCAAAGAAATTTTTCCTAATATCCAATCCAAACCTCTCCTGGTGCAACTTGTGTCCATTTCTTCTTATCCTGTCATTTGTCACTTGACTTTATTCTGGGACACAGGACTTCCATGATTTCACTTTCCTAAATTCTGTCCCTGCCAACTCATGATTCCCAATCCCCTGGATGATGGACAGGACACAGGAGGCTCTCCTTTGAGTCATGTAACCTGTGGTGAGCACTGAGGGTGGGGTTCCCCTCCACTCTAAGATGGACACCCATTCTCAGCCCTAGCACTTTGCACCTTTTCCACAATGTGACCAGACACATTAAAGATTCCCTCTTGTTTTTCTCATGTGGCCTGAGGAAACAGCAGCCATATAAGAAATTCTGAGATGGCTCCTTGTCATGAAAGAGTGTGGAAATATACAGCTGGGTCATTGAGTCAACCAGATTTTATTATCCCAAATTTATTCCATTACATATTTGTGTGCCACCAGTTATCACTGCTTAGTTTTATCAACAGTTCTCTTATCAAGACTTTTCCACTCTTTTTTATCGTTAGTTATTACTCTAAATGTTATCAGGAGCAGGGCACACCCATTCTGGGCTGCTTTGGCTGTTGTAATAGAAATCCAGTTGCTCAGAGGGACAGAAAAGCAGAATCAAGTCTCCTAAATATCTCCTGGCTTATCTTCAGGATAGAGTGCCTGGCTCTGTATTAAAAAGTAACAGTCAGAGATATTCCCCATTGCTGGAACTCATCTTTATCACAATATCATTAAAAAAGCCCCCCTCTACATGTTATTTGGTCTAAAACAAAAGGGCTTCTCCCAAACAGTGCCTGGCATGGTTTGGATGTAGCACAGTGACCATTCCCAACAGTTGACTTAGATACAGATATTTTAATACAGAGGAAGAAAGTTTAAACATGTAGGTGGAGACCATTCCCTCTTACTAACCTTGCAGCCACTCTCAATTTACTAGCACAGACAGAGCCAGTGCCTCTCCCTTAGAACTAACTTCTCATTTTTTTAATATCCATGGGGTCTAAATGATCCTCTCCAAGGAAGTGCCACCTCCTCTCCTATTTCATAGAGGTAAAATCAAAACACCTTATAGGGCATATATGATACTGAAAGGTTTATAACAAGGCAGCAATCCAAGGTCTTTAGAAGAGGTTTCACCATATTCTCCTCTCAGCAGTCAGTAAAAACAGTGTCATGGTAGTCTGTCACTACGCCACGTTGCTTAATCACATTACTCCCTGCTTTCATTTGCTCTAATTCTTCACTTGGAAGCTTTTTTTTTTTTTGCTCCGAGTAGAACATTTGCAATCTGCCTTTTTACTGTGCATGCAAAAAGTAGCATGTTTTTAACTTCTGAGAATTCATTCAAGGAGACAGCATCATTTTTGTACATGGTGTTCTCTGAGAGTGCTGTGCATCCTGCATGCTTGGTTGGTAGCAGCTTAATGCTGTCATGGTCCTCCAGGGGCTTGTCCCATGTGGTTATAATTAACTTTTAATGTCTGCCTTCAGGGCAAAACACTTAAGGGGTTAACCAGTTTTCTCCAACAGAATGAATAGTTAAATGGTAACATACGTTTATCAATATACTCCACAAAGTGGAGGACAATATCTAAGTATTTTTTCTGCTCCTTGTCTCATATTTGTCTGATTCAGAGCCACTTGCCAACTTGAAAGTGGAGCTCATCCTTTCAAATCTCGTAATATAAATGTGCTTGCTATGAGGTTAACACAGTCTTAGTAGCTGAGTCAGTGTGAAGCTTTGTTGGACCAGATCTCGGTATTTAACCATTGCAAGCACTCACAGTCTTTCTTTCTCCCACAAGTACACGTTGCAGCATGCTGAGACCTAGGAGAGTGACTTACTACAAGGACATGCATGACTTTACAACTAAACCAGAGAGACTTTACTTATAATATTCCTAGAGAGATGGAGAAAGTTACTATAGAAGAGTATAATTGCTTCATCATCTGGCTCTGCGTTGTTAGAGTGGGATTCAGTTCCTATAAACTGCATTACAGTGTCACCTAAGACACCCTGGGATACCCAAGGCACTTACTCAGTGCTTAAAATGACACTAGATACCTGTATTTGGGGAATGCAATCCCACCTTAGATTTCAATGTTCACAAAGGACACAATGAGCAGCAGTCAGCTCCTCAAACACAGACATCTTGTGTAATTTTAGTCACTATGGGCTATCCTGCAAATGGAGAAGGGTTCAGCACTTCTGGAAATTCTTTAATACCCAAAAACATTTTCAACTATACCAGTTGGTTGCATTTAGCAAACTAAATTCTTCTTACAGAATGGACACCCCACAATCTGGCACCTTTCTCTGGATACCTGACTGAGCTCTAAATGAACCCTTGCCTATGTAGTTTGCAGTCGAGCACAAGAAGCACCTGGCTCCGAAACAAGAGGCTTAGCAGGAGAGTTGCCTGAGTTCTGATTCAGGACTTAGCACATGTGCAGTGAGCTCTCAGCACTGCATGGTGTGGACATGCCTTCCAGGGCTGTTCTGAGGCTGGAATAAACCCATGGAAGAATGGCCAGTGCTCTCAAAGCGTGCTGAGTGAGCCCACAAAGGGGACTGAGCTTGTCAAGAAGTAAAAATGCTGACCAAAAAAGTACATGTTTGCCCTGCTTTGCTCCTGTATGCTTGGCTGTGATATTTTTTCCATTGATGTACCATCCAGAAACCTTGAGAGAGACTTAAGGGTGCATAATATGGCAGAAGATTGTTTCCTCTTAGATGTGATTGAAGATCAAAATCTTCAAACTAATTCATTGTGTTCTTAAAGAAGTTCCAGTAGATTCATTTGCTCTAATGACAGGCACTACAACTGGGGAAATACTTCAGTAAAGCACTTATATTCTGTGGGAATTTATGGCCACATTCTCTAAGGTATGCTAAAATCAGATATAGCAATTTGGGGACATTCCCTCCTCAACCACCCCATCCCCTTGTGTGTCACTGTCTGTGGACCATGATGTGTTTCAGGATTTGAATTCATCATCTCTGGTGAGAACAGCAAACTGCTGGTACACCCTCCTGCTCCTCACCAGGAACTGCAGCAGTGAAAGCCCAACCTTTCAGCTGAGAAATCTCACAGCCACACTGTTCCTCAGCAGCTGAAGGTAATCACAGACTCATCACAGAAACAGAATGGTTTGGGTTGGAAGGGATCTCAAAGATCACTCAGTTCTAAACCTCTGCCATGGGCAGGGACACCTTCCACTAGACCAGGTTGCTCCAAGACCCATCCAACCTGGCCTGGAGCACTTCCAGGAATGGAGCAGCAACAACCTCACAGTAAAGAATTTCTTCTTAATATCCAATCTAAACCCACTCTTTTTTTTCAATTTAAAGCCCTTCCCCCTTGTCCTAATATTGATCTTTGTGTACCACTGAGTCTGAAGAGTGAGTGGGCAAATTTTGCCTTGTCTGCCATGGGATCTAAAGCCTGAGATAGTGAAACAAAGAGGACCTCCAGGTTGATAACAGCTCAAACAACACAGCAACACAGGTAAAGTCCCAAATGACTGAATTAGATCTGTAGATAGAATCAGATTAATTACATGGCTTTGCCATTTTCCATCCTTTGTAACAAACTACAGGATAGTGATCATCCCTGTTTTAGAGATGGATGGGAACAAGACACCAAGAAATAAACTGTCTGCCTTTACACTGTTTGGCAAATTAGTAGCACAAGTAAAGTGAGTGCCAAGATCTCATGGGTGAGTCTTTCAGCTGACCACACTTTCAAGTCTGCACGATGTTGCAAAGCATCATTTGCTGGCTTCAGGCTGTTAATTCTTTGCTTTGTCAGCCCATTCTATTGAGACACGATCGAGCAACATCAACTTTTATACTTAGTCATTTCCCTATTGTTGATTTGATCTCATCTTAGTGGAGAGTTGCTGTCAGTATCCCTCAAAGAAAGTGGGCTGCATTAAACACCTCCGACTGGTGCTCGAGTAAAAGCCTGAGTCCTCTGTCAAACATTACTGCCTTGGCAAAAGGGAAAAAGGGTAGGGGAACACAGCCTGATACACAGCTTATTAAGGGTTTCAGAAAATACATAATATACTTGTCTGTGTATTGTCTGTGACTCCAAATTCACCTTACAAATTCTGATTTATTATCCAGTTCTTCTGCGTATCAGAGAGCACAGCTATGAAGTAAGGCCTCATAAACCATATCATATTGTTGTCTTCACTCTTTTTAAGGCTCACATATTTATTTATGAGCAGAGTCAACCTTAAATAACAGATTTCATTGACATCAGGGAATATCTGGGGTAGCTCTCTGGCAATCACTGCAATGACATGTGATATTCACAGTTACACAGTACAGCTCTTAGTAATCTCCAGTTAAATCATCCACTTTTAAAGAACATCTCAACATTATGAAATCAAAAGTGTAATATCCATCTTTTCAACATCCCTCTCCCCTCAGTACTAAAAGAAACTAAACTAAACTATGTCAGCCCAGACTGTATGCGCTCCTAAATCAGTTTCTTTCTGCAAAAGCATTGGAACATGAGGACACCCTGAGAATGAGGTTCCAGTCCCCATCCAAAAATATCCTAATTATCTTTCTTTTGACCAAGTTATGCTCTTTTATAAGTCTGGAGCTATTAAAAACTTTCTGTGCCATCATGTAACTCTTCAGAATCTTCCGTAATAGACAAAAACTTAATGTTTTATGAAAATCATGACAACATATTGGAAGTTTTCTGTATTGCTGATAATAAATTACATTAATTAAAACACTTCTTTGAAAGTAATCTTGGCTGGTGTTATGTATGTACAACTGAAACTGAATTGAAACTTTTTTCGCAAGTGATCTTCTTGGAGAGGGAGAGGAATAATGGGACTTCCTTTTCTTCATTAAATTTTGTCCAAATTGCCACACAACTCAAATCTTCACTTTTACATGCAGTCACGTAACACTCTGCCAAGCATTTCACAGGTAGAATTTACAGCACAAGCAGTCCTAGAACAGGTTTTTGTTGAGAAACTCTGTTTGGGACAGGCAGTAGTGTAGAGAAGTTTTGTAGTTTGGATATGACCAGACCTCAGCATCAGGCTGCAGAGCAAGAGAATGGACTTGGCACTGATTTAAAGGTTTATATATTCACAGGTGGGTTAAAGCAGTCAAAGATGACAAACTACACAGAATCATGGAATCATGGAAAGGTTTGGGCTGGAAGGGACCTTAAAGTTCATCTTGTTCCATCCCCTACCATGGGCAGGGACACCTTCCACTATCCCAGGTTGCTCCAAGCCCTGTCCAACCTGGCCTTGGACACTTCCAGGGATCCAAGGGCAGCCACAGCTTCTCTGGGCAGCCTACGAAAAAGAAAAGTTTCCACAGGGTTTTGGAAAGCCATTGCAAGACCAGTGTGATGAATGACTCCCTCAAGATCTTGAAGGTCTTTTCAGGCCTTTATGACTCTCTCTCTCTTTCATACAGGAAAAACAGACAGCTGGTTAGATTAGACTGCTGCCTTCAGGTGGTTACATCTAGGTGAGATTAATTTTTCCTCTCATATATACACATAGGACCCAGCCACTTCTGAAGATTTCACAGTCGGGTGAGGTATATTTACAAGTCAGATTATTGGGTTGGAGTATCCAGTGCTTTATAATAAATTTGCATAAAGAGCTGATGAAAGCTTGACTAGCTCCCCACTACAACACAGAAAGGAGAAAAATTATATCTTCTGCTGATAAAATATGCTCCCTTTCTACTGTCTGTGTTTACTTATATTATGACTCACCTGAATATAAGCTGAAATGAGGTAAAGAAAACATTTTTTTGTACATTTTTGTGGACTTTGAGCAGGGCCATAAAAAAATGTATTTGAAATAGTTCTATAAGTTTAGCCCTATCTTCAGCTTCCCTAAATTATCATATTTCTCCAGAAATGAATAGAATTCTGTGTTTCCTACTTGAAGATTTCTCTCTTTATATTTTTTCTTCATTTTAGGGAACTTGGGAACTTTTCTCTTTATAATTTTAATATGTTTTTTTGTTTTCAGTTCAATCTTTTCACCAGTGTGAACCTCTGAGCTTAGTAAAATATACACATGAGAAACAGACACATCAGTGAATGCTATCATTTTAAACTATAGTGATATAAAGAAATACTCTATTTTTAGTTTCAAAATTGTTTATCTTCTTTTGCCCCCCTTGGAAACATGGTCTTGGCTAATAGTTATTGTGCGCATTCTTCAACTTTTTGTGAGCTTTCCTTTGGGGAGTACCCAGGGAACAAAAAAAAAAAAAAANGGGGGAAACCCAAGGAAAAAAAAAAAAAAAAAAAAAAGAAGGCAGAGTTTAAAAGATGTTTCAACATTTAGTAATTAAGCTCTGGTGAGTGTTACAAGAATATTTAATGCTCTGCTGCTCTATCTGAAGAGGATCTGGAGACTTACAAGGAATTACAAGAACATGATTTACAAAACATAAAGCCCACATTGTCAGAGCATCCTCAGAAATGCCTTCAGATGAAAAATTTCTTTTTTCTAGTGTTTCATTAGGAACAGTGATTGGGAGAGTCTCACAGCGTTAAGACATTTTTGTTTTGTTTTGTTTTGTTTTTCGCGACCATACTTAGGAGTAACTTGTTGGGTTTTTTCCCACCTCATGCTCGCTCTCGCAGATGAGCATTAGAGAGAGTTTGGAGATGGAAGGCCTTTCTGTCTGCAGCTAGCAGGGTCAATTCAGTGTGGCAGCTGCGAGCGGGTGACATAGACTTATATTGACACAACCCACTTTTTGCTGCAGAATCACAAAGCGAAAGCACCCGGGGCTCTTCTGCCTTTTTCAATAAGATACGAATTTTTGTCTTCCTTGTATTAAGCAGAGATCTGTCATCTTGGCTTGTACACTAAACGGTCCATTCTGACTGCCTTGTTTGTGTCCAATCCCAGCCAGGATCTAGAAACATGTGTTAACATTCGGCATGTTTGGGGGCGAGCGGGAAGGGCCTGAGGCTAGACTCCCTGATGTCTGCTGGAGGGTAGTCAATAATCATTAGCCCTTCAAGTGGTAGATGCCCAACATAAACTGTATTAATTTATTAAAAAAATCTTTACTTTAAGCCACAGGGAAAGGCATTTTATAGAATGCAGCTCCCCTGAAGTAACGAAGCGGTAATAAAGACGTAGCGCCATGGAAGTGAAATTCTGGTTTATTGAGGGGGGGAGCATGGTTTTTTAGCTCTGTGTCATCAGCCAGAGCAATGGGAAACTATTAAAAGTAATTAGCCCATGCCTGTCTGTCACTTAAGTTTATCCCTGTGGTGATAAAGAAGTGTGATTAGCCCCAAGTCTTTTCTGATTGCCAACAACTCAGCGCTAGCCACAGAGCTAAACCTGCGGCACTGGGGGAAGTTCTAATGTTCATTGTTGTCAACGCGAGGTAAATGAAGCTGGGCTTTTTAATTTTATTTTTCATGGAGCTCAAAGAAACCAAGTTTTTGTACTAATTAAATATTCAGAGAAACTGTGAAGCATCTCATCTAGCTGTGACTGTTTATGTGTGGATAGGTGTCAGTGGCAGGCCAAACATTGCTGTCATTTATATTTCCACCCATCTTGGAGTGAGTTGGGTGGAATGGTGTTGATGGAGAGACTTATTTAGCATAGTTATTTCTATGTTTTTCTATTGCACATATATATCAGATGTATTAAAGTGATAGAAAAAAATTCCAGTGGAAGGCAGTGAACCTGTAAGATAGCACTCAGTGCACCCAACGTTTGAAGTCCAAAAATGGGCAGTTAGTCTTGCCCCTCGCAGATGACAAAAAGAACCAGGGACATCCAAAGGGCAATTCAATGCATCCCAAAATAAATGGAGTGAGTTGTCCCCTTGAGGTATCTATTCATGTCCTCTGACTATAGAGAGATCTGTGAGGTTCGTTATCCCATTTTCATATAGCTGAAATCACGTGAGTGGAAAAATGGGAAGATTCCCACACTGGGAGTAAGTTTTCAGGTCCAAATTAGTCTAGTTTATCATAACCTGTATAGTTTCCAAGAAAAAGAGCTCCAGCAATAAGAACTCTGGATTATTTTTGTTATATTTTAATATTATTGTCATTTATTTTTGTTACATTGTTAGCATTTTACAAGTGAAATACATAAAAGGAACTAAAGGGTATTCCTCCAAGACATGGAAAAAACCAAAAGCACAGCTGAAGCCTCTACACCAACACAGGCAGCACAGGCAATGAACAGGAGAAAATGCAAAGTGTAACAGGAAGGGCTTCTACAGGTTTGTCAGCCAGAACAGGAAGGTCAAAGAACACGTACTCCCTGAAGAGCAAGGCAGGCAGACTGATAACGTGGATGAGGGGAAGGCTGAGGTACACAAAAAGTTTTTGCCTCGTTCTTCACTAACAGTATCTCTTCTCACACCTTTTGAATGGACAGGGAATAGGATTGGGACTGGGGGACCAACATCCCTCTCCCTGTAAGAGAAGACCAGGTTCACCTAAGGAACCAGAACATACACAGGTCCACCATGACAACCTTCTCTCTAAACTGAATTTGATGGATTGACTCTTAAGTGTATGAGGAACTGGCTGGATTGTGGCACCCAGAACATCAGTGTCTCAATGTCCAGATGGAGATCAGTGACAAGTGCCCCTTTTCTCAAGGGTCTGTTCCAGGACCAGTACTGCCAGAGAGGTGGCAGATACCCCATCCCTGGAACCATTCAATGTCAAGTTGGGTGGAGTTATAAGAAACTTGATCTAGTTGAATATGTCCTGCTCTTTGCAGATTGTTGGACTAGATGATTTTTAAAGGTCACTTTCAGCTCAAACTATTCTATGATTCTATGGTTATTATATTTTATAGCATTATTTAGAGGTTTAAATCTAAATTTGTCAGGTTCAGTAATCTTTTCAGATTTCTTAGAACTGTTTTCATGGCATCTGGGATGTGAATTCATAATTTTTAAGGCTCTGTTGTAGTAATATATTTCGTTCAACAAGCCTTCCTCTAAGTATCTCAGTGAAGCCACAGG
>WEZZ01000017.1:0-38166 GCA_013400585.1 Chloropsis cyanopogon
ACATTAATCCACTTCTGCTGGGCTCTGAAAGTAGAGCCCACCCTCTTCCCTCACCCCTGCAGGACTCTGTGCACTTATCCCAAAGGGATGGAGGGGGATCCATCCCCTTTTCCTCCTCCCTCATGTCCCCCAAGCGCTGCCCAGGCTGAGGGCAGGGAGCTCAGGGCTCACTTCCCACAGAGCCTTTGCTGAGGGCTGTGTCAGGATGATGAATATTCCCCAGACTTTTCCACCTGAGTGGGGAGAAAGTGGTGGAGAAACTTCCCCAGGCCTGGCCGTGGGTCAAGGACAGGAGAGGACAAAGATGAACTTCCCTGAGGGGAGGAAGGAAACCAGAGAGAAGGGGTTTCACCCAAGAGCTGCTTTTTGTCTCCTCCTCCCTAAAGGACATTTGCCACCTTGGAGGGAATGATTTAAAAGGAGCCACCCAGTCAAAAATGTTCCTTCTGTTCCATCCCCTGTCCCTGCATGGATGCAGCTCCAAAGGGCTTTTCCTGCCTCAGCTGAGCTGGCAGGAAAGCTGAGACAGATTTTGCAGGGCTGTCCTGCCCGGGGCTGTCCAGGAGGCTCAGCCAGGGACAGAGCTGGAGCAGGATGAGGATGAGGAGAGGCTCTGGGATCCCCAGACTAATGAGCTCTTGTGCAAGGGAGCATTTCTTTCATTTACTTTCAACTCAGCAACTCGCAGGATTTTTATTTTTCTCCCTTTGCCACTTGACCCATCCAGTTTCTTCCCCACCAGGCACGGGACTGGTGGAGCAGCCCCAGGCAATCCCTGATGAAATATTTCCAGCTGCTGACTGAGCAGAGTGGAGCAGGGCAGAGCACAGAAATCCTCCCCTTTCCCCTGCAGGAGGAGGAAGGGATGGATGAGTGCACAGGGAGAGACTCTCTGCTCCTGTGGGACAGATTGTGCTGCTCCTCTCAGGGCAGCTCCCTCTGCTCTCCCTCAGCCTGGGGCTCCAGGAAATTCTCCTTTGGCCTTTTCATTTCACAGTGGCTGAGGATGACATTTCCAGAGCAGCCCATGGAAATCAGGTGGCTGCATCCCACTGGGAGCAGGACGTTGGCTCTGGGATAACACTTGGATGAGCTGCTGAGGCTTTCTGTGCCTCTTCCCTGGATAATCACAGCTGCTGAAAATCTGATTTTGGGGCTCTTCTACACCTCCTTTGTACCCTCAGCCACCACAGGGGTTTTTGGGGTTTGCTGTCCCATGCCATGAGGATGCAGGATTGAGTGAGACCGGCATGGAAGGAGTTCTGCGCTCTTTGCAGGGACCCTGGGAGATGGATCTGTGGCAATGGGAAGTGTTTCTCTGCCTCAGTTTGCCCACCTGGGTGGGGATGATGAATTTCCTTCTGCCTGGCTTCCTCCTGGATGTTTGAAGCTTTCCAGATGAGCTGCATCACTCCACAGGCACGGCGAGGCTGCAAGAGCCTCGCTTCAGCAGCTCTGTCTGTTCTGGGAGTGTTAAGCACCTAACACAAGGTCTGGGAGCAGGATTTTGTACCCCTGTGATGGGAATGCCAAGCAGAATTAATAACGAGCAGCCCAGGTCCTGCTGGTGCTGCAGAGGAGGGGAAGCAGCTGTTGTTTGTTTGCTTTCATGGCTCACAGGAGCAGGAGGCCATAAACAGTTAAATTCCTCCTGACAGCTGGGGCTGCTGAGCTCTGGGGCTGCTCCAGCACCTCTGCTCCCCTGCAAACCTCGATGTTTTTCTGTCCAGTGCTTTGATCAGAGGGAGAACACAAACGACACCTTGATGATTACTCACATTTTCAAAGGCAGTCCAACAGCAAGAGCTGTCACCTTTCATAACACCCCCTGGGCTGCCCTGGCTTTGTGGCCCCTCTCATGGTTTCTCAGAGCTTTGGATCCCTGGGAGATGTGGATGAAGAGTTGGTTTATTTTATTTTATTTTTTTTTGGTCAAGTAATTTCTGATCAGTGAATAAAACCAAGAGCTGCTTAAGAAGTCAGGAAAAAGCTGGGGATCAATGGGATGTGAAGTAGTTTTTCCCTCAGGGGGGCTGAGTGCTTCCATAGCAGGGTTATCAGTGGATAAATGAGTTGAGGAGGTCAGCTCAGCCTTGCTGCAAGAATAACTTTTTCCAATTCAGGCTGTGATTTAATTAGGCCCCTGAAACTGTGACAAGACAGTGCTGAGTGGATGGATATTGGACAAATAAATATTATAGAGGCCTCTTTCAAGTTGACTGAAATGATTCATAAATTAGTGCTAAAGTTGGGCAAACTGCTTGAGCTGGAGGAGAGACAGGGAGGGGATTTTGTGTGTGGATTCAGGATTAGCAATCCCCAGCAGGCTGGGCTGGGCTGGATCTTTGCTCCTGGATGCCAAAGGAAATTTAGGGTGCAGCAGAAGAAAATAATCTTGAATTGTAGATCACAACCCAGAAGTGAGAACTGCGTAAAGTAAGATTAATTGATATGCCAAATTGCAGGTCACAACTCTTTGTGGTTTTAGAACAGAAGTGCTGGGTCAGGGAAATATTTCAGCCTTGACCTATGCTTTCTCCACCCAGCCTTTGTGCTCTGCTCACTGCTAATTAAATGCCTAATTACTGGGGGTGGGAGCCCCCCTGTGCCTTCCCTGCCTTTGGAAGGTGGTTCAGGCTCCACGGCCACTTCCAAAAAAGAGAGGATTGGCAGATTGCTGCGAGGTGGGGATCGCTGCCCTGGACCCAAACCCTCACCCACCCTCACACCCCGAACCAGCCTGTGCTGAGCAGGCTCCTGCTCTGACTCCTCTACCCTGGAAACCTCAACTTCTCCTTCCATCACCCTCTCCCTTCCCTCCCCTGCTCCTTCTGGGAGTGGTCACTGATTCCTCACTCCTGTGAGCAGCTGGAAACCAGCTGGAGAGGGCTCATTCCTCAGGGAAGTGATGCCTTGCACTGCCCTTCCTCCCTCCCCCCATCACCTGCACCCCCTGTGCTCACCTTGGCAGGTGGGGATGCTCTGAGGAACTGCTTCCATTTTTTACTCCTCCCTCTAATCCACGGCTGCAGTGCCAAACGCTTTAAAGCTGCTGCTGCTCCATAGATCACCCCAAAGTGGTGAAGTCCAGTTAATAACAGCCTGCAAAATGCCATCAATCAGCAGAGGGAAAAGGTCTCCCAGCAAACTCCTTAGTGCCCGGTGTGGCTGCTCGTGGCAGAGACAGATGGGGCTGAGGTGCTCTGGGGGCTTTTTTCCCTTTTACACTCTCCCCAAGCCCTTTATCGGGGTTTTTCTGATCGAGGCAGCTTGCTTGGAGCTCATCTTTTTTCCCCCTGCCCTGGAATTCCTTCTGTACTCTCAGCCAGCTGTGTGCAGAGGCTCTTTCTGTCCCCATAAATGTACATTTTTCCATTTTAGACAGTTCCAAACACTCCTGCTCAGTTCTACCTCCCTGCCTGCCTCCTGCTCTCAGATCTCTCCCGTGCTGACATCATTTCTCAGCTGGGTCCCTGCACGTCCTTTCATCTGTCACAGCCACCGGGTCTCAGCTGCTGAACACCACAATTGTCACCAGCCAGAGAAGGGATGTAACACCAGGCAGGTGATTTTGCCTCCCTCCCTGTGCAGTTTTTTCTTCCATGCATCATCTCCTGCTGCTGCTGGGGCCGTCACAGGGTGGGGAATGGCAGCAGGGATGGGGATTTGTGGCCCTGCCACAGTTTTCTGTGCATTTATATTCCAGTCCCTGCCAGGGGTCAGGGTGCCAACTGTGCCAGGCACTGCTTTCAGGCACCGTGATGAGAGGTGGCAATGTCAGAGCTGTGCAGAGAGAAAAGCAATCTTTATTCAGGGCAAGATGAGGAGCAGAGGCTGCCTGGTGCTGCTTTTCCTCTGAGAGGATGGAGTATCTGCCACCCAGAGTTTATTCCTCACCAGTTCCCAGCTGTGCTGTGCTCTGTGTGCTCACACCCCACAATCCCTGTCCTGGAGGTGCAAATGTGACCCTCGGTGACCCAAAGCTGCCAGAGTGACACAAACAGGGTTTCTTCAGGAGAAGCTCAGCATTGTCCCTTGATAAATGTCACGAAGGACTCAGTTTATCCTGAAGCCAGACTAAAGCCCTTTACCCTCCCTGGTTAGCTGCACTGGAGGATCAATACTGAGTTATCCACGTGCTAATAATCCCCTGGAGAGGTTTTTTGGGTTTTTTTTCCCTCTGGGAAGAGATCCCCATGCAAGCACACCCCTTCATTCCCTGGATCCCATCTTCCAGCACTCCCTGTGCCTGGCCAGGTGCTGCTGGAGCTGCTCCCTGCTGTCCCCAGAGCCAGGTGGGATGTGAGCAGGGAGCAAACAGCTCGGCTCTGGCTGTGCTGGAGTACAGCAGGGCTGAGCAGCTTGTGGGGAGCAGGTGACCCTGCACAGGCAGCCTGTTGGACTCCTGTCTCAAATACCTGCCAGACAAACGTGATTTTCCTCCTGAGGGAGCTGCAGGGGCCACAGAGGTGCAGAGAATCTGTGCTGAGAATCTGTGCAAAAAATTGCTGAAGGTAAAAAGTGATAGCAAAGCTTCTGGACAGAGATCCTGCTGCTCCTGGCCCTTTCCCCATATTTATTGCTCCTTTCCCAGCTCCCTTCCCAGCTGCAGGCTGCTCTGGGATGGGTTAATAGCTTATTAATGCTCTGCCTCCTAGCAGGGTGTTTGGGATGGCTCTGAGTGCACTCTGAGTTATTAGGAGCAGGTTTTAATGGCTGCATCACTTCTCTCAGATGTTCAGGGATTGCTCACTCACCTCAACCAGCCCCCAGTAAACACCTCCAATCTCTCTAAGTGCCTGCTGTTGAAAGCCAGCAGTGCCCTGATGATCCAAACCGGTCAAAAACCTGGAGATCTTTGTGTGCAGGATAAATAACCACACACTTAAGCCTCTTAATTAAGAGCTGTCTGTGCCTCGGAGCAAGAAAACTTTGTGCTGGCTGGCTGTGTACAGGCAGATCAAAAAAAATCCATCTCGAAGGCCAAACAAAGTCCTCTGGGTTTATTTAAGTGTCTCCAGGCCAAATGCCACGGGGCTCAGGCTTCTCCAGGAGGTGGAGAAGGAATTTTACCTTCCCTTTCCATGTCCCTCCTCTCTCAGAGTTGCATTCCTGGCTGGACAAATGTCCCTGAGCAGGATCAGCTCCTGTGGCACCAGCTGGACAGGCCCTGTAATAGCTGAGTTGATTTTCTTTGGTTTTAAACAGGAAAATAAAGATAAAATAGTACAGAAGGACTGTGACAGAGACAGGGTTGCTGTTCCCTTCTTTTGAGTCTTGTTCTGAACTTGCTGACATTTGCTAAGTGCTTGTTTCAATTAGAGCAGGTGTCAGAAACCGAGGAATTAAATCCAAAGCAACTTCCTTGGATCCCCAAACCCTTCCCACAGCTGATCTCCTGCAATATTTCAGCTGTCTTTGCTCTGCTCTGGGAACTGACCCCTCAGCCTGATGCTGAAACAGCCTCAATCCAGCCTGGACCCAAATCCAAACTCTCTTTTATCCCTTTTTTCCCCCTTTGGTACTTTGCTGTCCCCTGATCCTCTGCCGTGCTGAGGAATGAGCTTGGCCATCACATTTGGGAAGAACTCTTCTGAACCCAGCTGGCCCCAAAGAATTCCAGCCTAAACTAAAGCAGTTCCCTTTTTTTGGTAGGTGACAGCACTGCAGAACCACCTGTGAATCCTATCATGGCCAGATATTCTGATTTGACAGCTTAAAAATGATCAATATCCCACAAAGACGCAGGAAATCCTCTAAAATTCCTTTTTTTTTTTTCCCTTTTCCCCTCTGGGCTGACCTCTCTCCCCAAACCCTGCTGCCCTAAGGTCCAGGATCAGGGAACTCTCCATGAAATCTGTGCTACACCTCGTTTTTTTCCAAGGAAAACTGCTGTTGGTCGACTCTGGAGCTCAGCTTTTAGCAAACAGGCCCACACTTGATTGCTCTTTTGTCTTTACAAAGGCAGCAGCAGGGAAGTGGCTGAGCGAGTAATGTACTTGTCTGTGTCATTATTAAGTAACCATAAATAAAGCAGATAATAAAAGCAGTCTTTTTTACTCTCTCTTTTCAAACAGTGACAGGAGCTTCCTGGAAAATTACCTTTTTACCTTTTTCCTTTCTCTTAGAGCACAAGTTAAAAGGGTTTTGGTGTTTCTAGACATCTAATAAACAAGCACTTTCCCCTCATTTTCCCCGTGCTGAAGTGGAGGTAATGAATGCATTTTATCACTGTTCTCCAGAGAGGAGCAGGAATCAGGGATGGGAGGGAACAGGAGGAGGCATCTCCTGCCATCCCCACACTCTGGGTGCTGCAGGGAAGTCAGACGTGCTAATTCCACTCTTCCATCCCAGAGAAAAGTAATTCCAATCTTTCATTCCCAGGGAAAAGCAGCTCTTTGGGGAATGACTTAAATTGATCCATGCTATCCATCAAAAATGGGGGTGTGGGGGGAAAAACTGCCTTGGAGATTTCCCTGCAATCCAGAGAGAGGAAAATATGTAAATAACCACTTGAGGATCCCCAAAGGGCTGTCCTGATACCCCATCAGGAACAGGTTTTAGGGAAAAGGCAAAATCAGAGAGGGGAAGTGGCCGTGGCTGTGACACCTGAGGGATTCCTAAATCCCTTTGCTCTCCCAATCAGGAATCCTGCTTCACGTGTAGTATTTAAAAATGAGATTTTCTGTCCCAACATCCCCTCTCAGTTCTGACTTGGCAATAAAAAGTTGCTCAGAAGGTGTTTTTGAGGCTGTTTTGTTAACACTGGATGGGATGAAAGAGCAGGATGGATTTTGGGGCAGGGGAGGAATCCCCAGTGCTCACCAAATATCTTTTCCCTCCCTGCAGCACCCACCTCCCCTGGGAATTTTTTTATCAGTGGGAACAGCAGAATTGGAACTCACAGGGCTCAGAAGGGTGAAGCAATTGTCCAGCAAAGATTACTTTCTTTTTCTTCAAATGGAAATGCATTTATGAGCTGAAAAAATCATTCCTGGCAGCTCAGTTTGAAAAGGAAAAAGGGGGGAAAAAAAGAGATAAAGGGATTGGGTGAAATTGAGCATTTGGTGTTAGGGAAGGTCTGGAGAAACCATAATCCATGAACACAAAGTTCAAGTTGATCCTTCTCCTGAGGGTTTGTGGGATGGGGCTCTCAGGGCACAGCAGAAGCAGCAGCTCCTTCCTCCCAGCCCCAAACACACTCTGGGAGCTCCAGGAAAACTCCTGGGTGACATTTGGGGCAGCATCCAAGGGAGAGTGGCTCGAGATCGGTGTCACTTTGCTGTGAGCCAGGTGCCACCCCAGGAGTGGTTTTGTTCCTTTGGTGGAAAAGGGGATTTTTCAATGGTTTAGGATTTGTAATTCCTGCTCCAGAGGCGCTAATTTCTGATTTAGTTGCTGTGCCCTGAGCTGCTGGGACAGTAAAAGGTCACCAAATGTCCAGGGAGTGATTTTAACAGCAAGAACTTCTTGATTTGGGTAATGTGGGGGGCTGATGTGCAGAGTGCTGCTGTCACAAGGGAAACAGAGCCCCCCCTAACAGCCCCACCGTCCCTGAGGACATGCTTTGGTATTGGGTGGTGGATAAAATTCCTGCACAGTGGAGCAGGGGTTCGTTTTCAGTGCTTTGCCCAAGGAATTCTGCAGAGCAGCACCAGATGTGCAGAGCTGCTCAGGTGAGCAGCTGGGGCCTTTCCTCAGCTCCTGTGCACTTTGCAAAGTGGTTAAAATCAGCAAATTAATCACAGGAAGTGTGAGATATTATACATTATTTATTATTCTTATGATTTCTGTCAAAAATTAGCCACGCTGGGGAGGAAAGCCTGCTCCTTCTATGGTGTTCTCCCTCCAAACCCCACCCTGGCTCTGATGTGGGCACAGAGGTGCTGGGATCCCCTCTCCTTCCCAGTCCCCCAGCAGCAGGAGGNGTGAAATTGAGCATTTGGTGTTAGGGAAGGTCTGGAGAAACCATAATCCATGAACACAAAGTTCAAGTTGATCCTTCTCCTGAGGGTTTGTGGGATGGGGCTCTCAGGGCACAGGGGGAAGCAGCAGCTCCTTCCTCCCAGCCCCAAACACACTCTGGGAGCTCCAGGAAAACTCCTGGGTGACATTTGGGGCAGCATCCAAGGGAGAGTGGCTCGAGATCGGTGTCACTTTGCTGTGAGCCAGGTGCCACCCCAGGAGTGGTTTTGTTCCTTTGGTGGAAATTGGGATTTTTTCAGTGGTTTAGGATTTGTAATTCCTGCTCCAGAGGCGCTAAGTTCTGATTTAGCTGCTGTGCCCTGGGCTGCTGGGACAGTAAAAGGTCACCAAATGTCCAGGGAGTGATTTTAACAGCAAGAACTTCTTGATTTGGGTAATGTGGGGGGCTGATGTGCAGAGTGCTGCTGTCACAAGGGAAACAGAGCCCCCCTAACAGCCCCACCGTCCCTGAGGACATGCTTTGGTATTGGGTGGTGGATAAAATTCCTGCACAGTGGAGCAGGGGTTGGTTTTCAGTGCTGTGCCCAAGGAATTCTGCAGAGCAGCACCAGATGTGCAGAGCTGCTCAGGTGAGCAGCTGGGGCCTTTCCTCTGCTCCTGTGCACTTTGCAAAGTGGTTAAAATCAGCAAATTAATGACAGGAAGTGTGAGATATTATACATTATTTATTATTCTTATGATTTCTGTCAAAAATTAGCCATGCTAGGGAGGAAAGCCTGCTCCTTTTCCTGTGGTGTTCTCCCTCCAAACCTCACCCTGGCTCTGATGTGGGCACGGAGGTGCTGGGATCCCCTCTCCCTCCCAGTCCCCCAGCAGCAGGAGGAATTCCAGCAGTGAGTGACAACGCTGGGAGGATGGAATGACAGCTTACAAATGCATCAGCAGGAAGCTGGGCTGATCTTTCAAGGCAAAGGGTCTGTTTGCCATCCAGGAGCAAAATTGTTTCCGTGTCCGAGTGGATCACAAGTGACAGGCACAGCCAGGAGGGGAAGGACCCCCTGCCCTGCCAGCAGGGAGTTATCAGGATTTATTTAGCTCTGTGCATCCTTCCAAACATCAGCCTCAGAAGGGGAAAGGTGGTGGCAAAAGAGAAAAAAAAAAGAAATGGAGCCACTAAAAATGTGCAGGGATCTGGCACCTGTGTGTGCTCCCTTCTCCAGGGTGTTCAGGACTGAACACAGATTTATTATTGGAATGTTTCTTTGTCATTTCTGTGTTAATTGGATGATTTAGGATCCAAGTAAGAGTTCACAGGAGAAGAGATTTGGGTGCTGAGCCTGCCGTGGTTTGGGATGAATTGGAGTCCAGTGGGAATTGAGGGATTATCTCAGGACAGTGGGGCTGGAGAGGAGCTCTCAGCCCAGCCTGGGGAGCTGGGTGAGGCCCCTGACACGAGGCTGAGTGCTTGCCCAGGTGCTGAAGGAGGGGTTTGGTCCCAGCACGGAGATGTGGTGCTTGGGGAGCATGAGGGGGCTGTGAAGGGCAATGCTGATTTTTCTTCTCGTGCCCCAAGGAGGATTAAATTAAATTTCCCCTCGCAGGGAAATAAACCCAGACTGCAGCTCTCCTCCTGCTGCTTTTCCATCTGATTTTTCTCTGTGGAAGCATCAAACACAGGCTGAGACCTGGTGAGACACCACTCCCGGAGCCTCCTGCCTCACAGCTGTGCTGGTGCAGCCTGAGCCCGGCCCATCACAGCTCTGGGCCCGTGTTTGAGGGGGAAAAAACAAACTTGACCTCAATTCCTGTGTCAGCCCTGCTGCTGAAGGGGCTGGGCAGGGACAGGATCGGGTTTCAAGTGGAGGTTTTATTTAAATGGAATGGTTAAAGGGTGAATGAGCTCCGCTAGGAGGGACAGGGCTGTGGCAGCATCCCCGGGCAGTCCCTGCCGGGGCTCAGCTGCATCCCGGTGACACTTGTGGGGCTCAGGGCATCGCCGGGACTCCAACATCCCCTCCCAGGGGCTGCAGCTCCTCCAAGACACGGCCGGGACAAAACTGATGTGTCAGGGTTGATCAGCTCGGGGCTCTCATGCTGAATAATTCTGTGAGTGACCTTGGACGGCACCGTGGGGAAGGCAACGGGGACAGGGAGCCCTTCCTGCTTGACAAAGCAATTTTTTTTTAGACTGAAAACTTCTTTTTTTTCCCCCCTCCAAGGGTGGTTTGAATGTACAAGGAGGGATGTTCATGATTATCTTGACATTGCCTTCTCCCGTGCTTGTGCTCTGTGAAATCCTCCTTGCGGGGAGTGTTTGTGGGTTCGACTGTTGCCTTGATGTGCTGAATTCCACCCTGGTTTTTCCATCCTTTCCCTTTGCCAAGCAGGATCTCCACGGAGAGGGCTGAAAGGGGAAGGATCAGGCAGGATCTCCTTTTCCAGCTGTCCCTGGGAATGCTGTGCAAGGCGAGGTTATCCCACCCACTTCCCAGAAAAGAAATCAACCACAAAGCCATAAACTGTGAAATTTTAGTTTTTCCTCCTCCTGCAAGGGAGGGAGAATGGAAAAAAAAAAGAGTGAGAAGCACTTTTAGTGCTCTCTAATAAGGCAGAGCCTCGGGATCTTGCAGAATTCCTCCCAGGACAAAGCAGAATTATTTGGGGGGTTTATCTCTGCCCCTACACCTCACTCCTCTCCTGCTTTTATCTTCCCAAGGCTGAGCTGAGGAGCTAGAAGGGAAGTGAAGCAGGAAGGAAAATATGATTTAATATTACCTGAGAAGAATGTTACCTGTGATTGGGATTACCTGAAATGAATATTACCTGTGATTAGTATTACCTAAAATGAATTTTACCTGTGATTAGGATTACCTGGGATGAATTTTACCTGTGATTAATTTTACCGGGATGAATTTTACCTGTGATTAGGATTACCTGAGATTATATTACCTGTGATTAGGATTACCTGGGATGAATTTGACCTGTGATTAGGATTACCTGAGCTGCCTGGAGCGTGGGGGAAGGAAAACAGAGGTGTTGTGTTTCAGCTGCTCCTGCCCTGCTGTTGCTGGCTGCACGGATGAACAATGGGGTATTTACCAAGGCAGAGAGTCTGCCTCATCAGCATCATTAATGGGGAGATAATTAGTGCAGCGGGAGTGTAACTCTCTCTATTTATGGCCCTGCAGAGGTGCATCCTCACCCCAAAGCACCTGGGGTTTGTTCCCAGCCTCTGCAGCTGGTTCTGGCTTCCACCAACATGAATTAAGCCTAAATTAAGTCCATTTTTTTTGCAACTGAACCAGCTTGAGAGCTCTGAGCATTCATCTCCTTTCTGGGAGTAAATAGCACAGTGACCACAGATTAAGGAGCTGCCTGAAGAACAGCTTTAGCTGTGAGTGGGGAGTAAATGTGTTTTTCCAGTTTCTCTGCTGAATATTAATGTCCCATGCCTGGAGCTGGGTGGTTTAGCACGGGATCTTTCTGCAGGAGCTCTGGGTGAGTGCTCTGCAACAGAGGGAAGGGATTTGTCAGGGGGTTTGTTTGCAGAGTTGATGAAAATAAACAGAGGTGTGAAATGTTTTGGTTTTTTTTTTTTTTTTCTTTGGAAAACACTCAGGATTGCTGCTCCCTAGCAGGTAAAACAATGAAAATCCAGCTCCAAGAGGGGTGAGCAAGGACAGGGCAGAGTTTTGAGGTCAGTTTGCTGCCCATCCTCCCCCAGCTGCAGAACAGCCAAATTCTGGCACAGGACAGGAGGCACAGCCTTTGCTGAGGTAGGGGATGATGTGGGGCTTCAAGTGGATTTTTTTGCCATGATCTGGGGGAATCATTGCAATCCAACATCCCAAGGTGTTGGATCACATCCCCCCAGTGCCCCAAGGACAGGATTCATCCACACTCCCTGGATCTCCTGTGTGGCCCCCTGAGGATTCCTTTGCCTTAGAACACCAAAATATGGAAATGCAACACAAAACTTGAGCCCTCAGCACTTCTTTAATCCTCTCTAGTAACACAGGAGTCATTCTCTATGCATCCCATAATCAAATTTCCCTGGGTTTATCTGTCACTTGCAGACCTCCATCACCCTTACCTGGGAGCAGGGACTCGTAACACCAACCATGTCCTATTGTTCCCATTTGTTTGCTGAGCATGCTGGTGGAGAGGCATAAATATTAAAATATCCCCATTATAAAGCCAGGCCTCCATTGATAAATGATGTATAAAATCAATTTACAACCCAGGAATAAAAAGCACCCATGAAGTGGTTGCTAGCTCCAGGTACTAGAAAATTATTCCTCCATAACTTGCTCTGACTGGAACTCATTACACACTCTGCCCGTGGAATGATTTTGTTGTTAAAAACTCTGTCACTCAGAGGTTATTTATTCCCTCTGCTGGTGGAGAATCCCAGAGTGGCTGCTGCCTGTGGAGCAGAGAGGTGCTGAGCTCTGCTGGTTTTGGGCAGCCCCCCTGTCCTGGTTTGAAAGACAGGTGCCTTCCTTGAAATGGAAAACATGAAAACCCCCTCCTTCCAAAGTATTATAATTCTGAAATTAAGGGGCTCTCAGGCAAAAGTATGGGAATAGGAATAACTGTTCTTTACTAGGAAAGCAAAACAAACAAACAAACAAACAAGAAAACCCAAATGCAATAGTACAAAAGAAAAACTGCCAGAATCAGAATCCAACCTGACACCCTGTGGCTCAGGGTGGTGGCAGCAGTCCCTATTGAATGGTGGCTGCTCCTCCTGCAGTGACAGATGTGGTTCTGCTGGAGCAGGGATCCTGTAGAAGAGTGGAGTTTCCTCTGAAGGTCCAGTGCTGGTGTAGATGGGCCTGGTCTTCCTCTGGGAATGCAGTGGAGAAGGTTGGTTTGGTGTCCCAAAAGCTCAGGTTATATCCAGGATGGAATGCTTGGCTCCTCCCCCTGGGCGGAGCTTCTCTCAATGGCCCATTAACAGAAGATAATTAATAATTAACGGCCCATTAACAGAAGATATTTCCCAGAGTGGGGATTGGTTTGTGGAAGAGATAAGCAAACTGCTTAATTAACAGAAGATAAACTGCACCACCCTTAACAGATGGCAAATAGAATACACCTTCATTTTACAATCCAGGACACCCCCACACCTCAGTGCTCAGCAGAGTTTGGGAGACGGGGCAGGCTGGGGAAAATCCAGAATTGCTGATGTCTTCTGGAGCGTTGGCACCTGCGTGTTTAACTTCAGACAGGTGAAGAGTCCCAGTTTTGTCTGATTATGTTGAATTTAACCCCTTGGTCACACTCACCAAAGGGAAAAGTTTCCTTGCCAAGGAAATAAAACCTCTCCAGGTTTGTCTGGATAGCCCTCACTGTCTGGGAGTGCTGCTTTTCCTTGAGGTTTCCATTCTGGGAAGGAGCAACAGCAGCACAGACTCAAGAAATCTGAAATAAGGTCATGTTCCTCCCCTAATACACAGCTAAGTTGTTAGCTTTGCCTTTTGCCACAAAATTTCTGTCAGAGCCTTGATTTTGGGAGCAGAGTGGGGATGGAATGGAATCCCAGGATGGTTGGGGTGGAGGGGACCTCAAAGCTCAAACATTTCCACTCCTAGCCATGGGCAAGGACACCTCCCTCCACCAACAGCTGGACATCAGGTATTGTCTTCAAAGGACAGGAAATTCTTCCTCTTGCGATATTTTGTACATAAAACCCTTTACAAACCCATCAGCATTGAGACAATACACAGCTGGTGGCACAAATCTCCGTTCAGTCAAGAACCAAACAATTTCTCTTCTTTTTGGCCCAGAAAATTTGGGGTTCATTGTCCAATTCCAGCTCCAGGTTATGCAGTCCCATCCTCCCAAATTTCTCTCTTCACTTCTCCATTATTTGCACTTTTTGGGCCTGAAGCTGCAATGGTGTCCTTGGTCTCAAGCTGGAAAAGGAATTTTGTCAACCTACCTTGTGAAGAGAGCTTGCTAACACTTAATATGGAGCTCAGAGCTACACACCTAGGCAGCACAGAATCTGAAAAATATGAAAGCTGAAACTCAAGGCATCATAGGAACATCCTTCTTTTCCTCTCAGGGCTTGCTCTCAGCTGGCATTTTGAGCCAGGAAAACTTTCCTGAGGTGGAATTAACGGGCTGAGCACGAGGTGGAGGAGGGGCTCAGGAGCAGCATCCCTGGGGGAGGGTGTTTACAGCAGCTTCCCCAGGGATGGATTATTTTGGTCCTCAGCTACTCAATTCCTTTATTAATGACTGAGCTGATGATCCATGTCCTCTGCTGGGCTCGGCTGCAGATGAAGTAAAGATTTGTGATGTTGCAAATAATGCAGTTATTGTTATAGCATCAGGCAAACTGCCTGCTGAGGTGGCCACAGTCCAACAAATCACAGCTAAAAGCATCCAGTGCTTCTGGAATTGAGGTTCCAGGGTCTGGAAGCTCAGGATTTTGCCAGAGGTTGGCCTTGCTGTCCTGCTGGGCATTGTTTTAATTACTCTGTAGCTCTGCTCACCAAATAAATGCTGTTTAATGCTCAGAGTCTCCCTCCACAGCAAGGGATTTATTCATACCCTGGTTGGAAATCACCCTGCAAAGCTAATCCCAGTCTAAACCAGTGTGAGCAAGGAGAGAATCCAGCTCCCTGAGACTTCTGAATTCAGATTATTGGCACCTCTGCAGCCTCTGGAACAAGCAGCACCCTCCATGGCTGGTTTTAGGGGTTTTGATGTGAATTGAGTGAGCAGAAATCAACCTGGTGGCTCTGCAAAGAATATTCCAGCAGTGGCAAAATTGGTGTCTCTCACTGCTTGTTTTGTTGGTTTATAGAATGAAAGAATAAATTAAAAATCCTCACAAATGCAGCAATAAAGAGCAGTGAATGGAATGAATGCAGGCTCCTCTCTGGGCTGCAGCTCCAGGGCTCTGGAGGATGAGGCAGGAGCTGTTCAGCCAAGGCAGGGCCATTTTTTGGGACATTTTTGGGATAGCCATGGAAGGCAGGGCAGGGAGAGGAGCAGAGAGCGCAGTGAAGGCAGAGCTGGGGCTGTCCCTGGTGCCACCCTGTGCTGGGGACACCGTGGGGACCAAACCTGCCCTGTCCCTCTGCTCTGCAGGGCACAGCCAGAGGGTGAATGACACAGAAATTAAACCCCTCCACTCTTCCCTGGGGGTGCAGCTGGTCCTCACAGCTCCTCTCTCCCTGCTGATCTCTTCAAGAGCCACAGCTGCCCCTCCAAATTCTTTTTTTTTCCCCTTTTTCTCCTCTGAGGCAGGGCTTGGTGGCGTTCACCTTGTTAAAAAGCCATTATGCTGTAAAACAATCTCTCTGTTAATAACGATGTGAGTTTAAAATGCCACAGTCTGAGTCACAGAACCTCCCAGTGGGTTGGGACGAGCTCGGAGTCCTTTCCCTGCCGTGCCAGCAGGATGAGGCTTCTCCCAGCCCCTGCCTTCCTCCACGGGCACTGCTGAGGGCTGGAACTCGTATTTTACACCAAGCACCCTGTTTGAAAAGGTCAATGGCTGATGTTATTCATGAAAAGGAGGAGGGAAGAGAGATCTTCCAGCTTTTTTTTTTTTTTTTTGCTGTGGAATCCCCTCCGTTGTGCCGAGGGGGATTTGGCACCTCCTGGGAGGCAGCAGAGGAGTGGGGTGTTCATGGAGTGCTTGGGAAAAGGTGATTTCAAAGTCAGCCCAGCCTCTGCCGTGCAGAAAATCTGAATTTCCAACAGGTTCCAGTGTGTTTGGGTGCGTGGGGATCTCCAGGCTGAGTGGTGGAGAGCTCTGGACAGTTGCAGAGCTTCTCTCCTGTTATTTAGTGCCCCTTAATGCTCCACCTAAATTAATCCTGAGCTGGACTGAGCCAGGCTGTGCAAACCTGCCTGGGAGTTCCAGACAAAACTCAGGAGAAAGGATTTGCCCAGTTTTAACTAGAGGCACTGAGGGACACAATCCATATTCTCTTTTTTTTTCTTTGAGAAAAAATATAAAATAAATCATGTCCTCCTTCCAGCCTGAATTGCTTCAGCTTTAAGCCCCCAGTTCTTGTTCTGCCTTTGGCAGATTAGAGAGACCTTTACTGTCTCAGGGTGGGTTAGAAAGACCAACAAAGGCCTTTATTCTGTCAATAGGCAAATAAAGCCTGGCTTTGGTGTGAAGTTCAGCTTCTCTAAGGCTGGGACTCACTGCTCTGCAGGTGACTCTGGTCAGAACTTCCCTCCCTCCTGGGATTTATGAACTCCAGGGCTCTCTCTGTCCTGGTGTAGGGGTTTAGGGTGTCATTCTGCAGCCAGCATTTACCCAGATAAAAGTTTTCTCTGAATTCTCTCCCTTAGAAGCACCCATGAGAAAGGTTTGGGTTCCTTGGGAGTGTCCTGGCAGCTGCTCATCCCTGAAAAATGAACTCCAGGGAGGGTTCCAGAGCAGGCTGGACAATCGCAGCACCATTTTCTGACCTGGTGCATCCCACAGCCCTGACCTGCTCCCTCAGGAGCCTTTTGCTGTCACCTCCCTCATTCCACACCCTGGATTTCATTCCAAAACTCCAATTTGCTGGAAGAGCAGGAGAGAGGGGCAGGAGCCACCTCATGGAGGACATCAGAAAACCCAAAAATCCTGTCTGTGCTGGGCTCAGGCTGCTTCACTGCCAGGAGCAGCCTGGTGGGTGAGGAGGAAGATGAGATGTGAAGGCTCAGATGGCTCCTGCTCAGGAGAATTCCCATCCTGCCACCCCTGGGACATTCAGTGACAATCAGCAGTGTCTGACACACATCCCTGCTGGGTGATGGAACATCAGAGCAGGCAGGCAGGGAATAAACACCAAAATCCAGGTGGAGATGGTGCTCAATGACAAATATTTTGTAGTCCTGCAGTTCCAGCCCTGGCTGACTGCTCTGGCCCAGACAGGAATTAAAGGCCAGGGTGTGAAGACAGAGGAGCTTTTGCTGATTTGCTGCTTGTCCCTTTTTTGATGTGAATGCTTCCAGTTTGATTGCCAGCCCGAGAGCTTGCCATGCCCTGCCTGCTGACGAGCCAGGCGTGCTCTGTGTGCTCATCCCTGCCTTTCTCCAGCTCAGGGCATTCCTGGGAACGCTGCCTTGGGACAGAATTCACCCTCCTAAGCTCAATCAGACACAGGATTTTTCAATCTCACAGTTATTTAGACTTTGTGTGTCCTCTGCAAGACACAGAAATGCTCAGAATGAGGTTGGATGGCTCAAGGGCTGAGGGAGGAAGAGGTAAATAATTCCTGTGTTTGATCCAGAGCTGGCTTTGTCCCTGTTTGTCAGCTGTGATCGATGTCACCGCCGCTCTCCATTGTTATTCTGTTGTTGCTTGTCACACTCACACCTTCCTTTGAATCCTGCTCTTGTCTCTTTTCCCTCTTTTTTCCCTCTCTCCTGACACCGGGCTTGTGAGTAATTTACCTATGACAACAGGAGACTAATTCTGTTGTTCTGTCAGAGGGAAATTGAATCTGGGGCTTGAGAGCTGGGAGAAATCTTCCAATGGATCTGGAGCAGGAAAGCTCCGTGTTTGATTCTCTGGCTTGTCACGCTGCCTACCAGATTAAGTCATTATGAAGGGCAGGGAGGAGGAGAAATGAGGGAAAAAAAACCCCACAGGAGCTGGACTGAGAGATGGAAGGGAAAGGAGGAGAGGACAGGAGAACGAAGAGCAAAAATAAGAGGAAGGAAGGAGATGGCAAGCCCAGTAAATGGAGATATTGGCAGAGTGCTCAGCTGAACGTGAGCTGAGCATTCAGTGAAGCTCAGTGGGGCTCAGGCGAGGGTTTAGGCCGTTCCTAAATGCCCACCAGTGCAGGGGACAGTGCTGGAGAGTGGGACAGCCCTGCAGAGCCACCCTTTGGTCCACGGGGCTGCTCCACATCCCTGCTCTGCCAGGCACAGAGAGCTGGCAGCTGCTCATCCCTGAAAAATGAACTCCAGGGAGGGTTCCAGAGAAGGCTGGACAATCACAGCACCATTTTCTGACCTGGTGCATCCCACAGCCCTGACCTGCTCCCTCAGGAGCCTCTTGCTGCCACCTCCCTCATTCCACATCCTGGGTTTCATTCCAAAACTCCAATTTGCTGGAGGAGCAGGAGAGAGGGGCAGGAGCCACCTCATGGAGGACATCAGAAAACCCAAAAATCCTGTCTGTGCTGAGCTCAGGCTGCTTCACTGGATGGGCTCAGCCACTTCAGGGAGGCTCCTGTCCCTTCCTGGGGAGCAGGAGCTCAGCCCTGGAGCTGAGGGGCTGGGAGGAGGCAGAACCTGCCCCATGTGTCACCTGGGATGGGCCATTCCGGTTGGGATTTGCTATAGCAGAGCTAGATTTGCAATACCAGAGCTATATTTGCTATATCAGAGCTATATTAGAGCTATATTTGCTATATTTGCTATATCAGAGCTATATTTGCAATATCAGAGCTATATTAGAGCCAGATTTGCTATATTTGCTATATCAGAGCTATATTAGAGCTAGATTTGCTATATTTGCTGTATCAGAGCTATATTTGCTGTATCAGAGCTAAATCAGAGCTATATCAGAACTATATTTGCTATATCAGAACTGTATTTGCTGTATTTGCTATATCAGAGCTATATTTGCTATATCAGAGCTATATTTGCTATATTTGCTATATTTGCTATTTTTGCTATATCAGAGTAATGGGAGCTGAAATTCAGGGGTCGAGAGGGAAAAGGACAGAGCAGGTGTAGAACTTTTGCCTTTCTGCTCCACTCGAGTGAAAGCAGTGGAACTCCTGCCTGGTGCTGAATGGAGCTGAGCTTCCCCTTTGGCCCTGCCTCGAGTGGAGCTGCAAACAAAACCTCAGCTTTGTCTGAGGAACGTCAGAATTACCAGAGCCCTGCTTGGTGTGATCTGAGTTTGTTCCTTCGCACAGCTTTGCCCCAAACCTTCTGGAAGGTCCCACAAACCCTCCGTGCCCAAGGACTGCCAGCCCACCCCCATCCATCCCTCAGCCCAGCTCCTGCTGCTGCCCCACTCTTAATTGGCTGGTGTAATCTCTGAGATTGTTATTTATTAATAGATTGTTCTGAGCGTAGCAAAGTTCATTATTTAAAGCAGGAGGCTGAGAGAGATCCAGAGGAACAGATGGATGCATGGAAGCATCAGAAGAAGGAGTAGTTAAAATTCCAGGCATGTGCTGAGCCTTGACAAAGGATGGAAAACAGAATCAATCATCATTATCTAGGAGAAAAGCCATCAGTCTGTGTTTAAAAGAAGCACTTTGGGTATTAAGAGATGCCAGACTTTGCAGGAGTTTTGCCTGGTAGCTGCAGACCCCGGGGTTAGGAACAGGACTGGGGAGCACAGGAGAACAGAGATTTAGGCATGAAAATGCAAGGGGAGATGGTTTTGATGTCCACCCAGTCCTGACTGGCTGCAGGCAAAGGTTTTTCTTCGTGGCTGTGGTGGTTGAAGTCACCCCAGTAGTGCTGGTGAAGCCTTTTAGATGCTAAGGACTGCTCTGGCTTGGGAAAAGACCCCTAATATTTATCCTAAAAAAGGAATTTCCTCACTGGAATGATCTGATTCCCCACCAGACTGCCTGAGCTGGGTTCTCAGTAGAAGGTGATCATTGCCTGTGAAGGTGCCAACAGCAAAGAAGGGAAGAGTCCAACAGAAATCAGGGAAATTTGGGAGCTACGAGGGATTTTGAGTCAGCCAAGCCTTCAAGATGGCTAAAAGCAGTCACAGAGAGGCAAAGTCAGTGCCACACTGAGCTGATGGCAAAGATGAGACTCAAATTTAGGAATTTTAGCCCCCAGAGCCGTCTCTAACCCCAGTTCCCAACACATTTTTCTCTGCTGAGGTGGGTTGCTCTGGTCCTTGCCAACACAAAAGCTTTCTTCCCACAAGCAGTAAAATAATATCAGACATCATCTCTCTGTTGGCCCCCTGCATGTGAAGCAAAGGTCAGCTCTGTTGTGAACTCTTGCTAAAATGGCTCTAATTGCATCCAATTTTCCAGACCTGAATTTATCTCCCATTAGCAGGCTCTGGAATACTCAACTCTAATGGCCAAGCTGCTGCTCTGAGCTGCCTCTCAGTAATTGGTTAATAGTGGAGCTGTTTGGTAATAGGTAAACAAGTCCTTTTCCTTCTAAATTTCAAATTTATATCATGGCTTTTCCCCTCAACAAGGTTATTTCTGGCCGTGCCCTGGCTGTGCTTTTGTGCTGAACCCACCACGTGTTCCTGGGCTATGGCAGCATCTCCTTTCTGCCCTCCTCGGCTCCAGAGGGATTTTTTGGGATCTTTGCTGCACACAGGAGGCTTTGCTGGAGGTTGTTTCACCCTCCTCCAGAGGAGCAGATCACGCTCAGTTTGTGGGGTTGTCTAAACACCTTTTTTCTCAGAACCCACCTTCAGCTTTCTCCTAAACGTTGACATTTCCTGGCATGGCACCTGGGAGGCAGTGCCATTTCTCCCTCCCCCTGCCAGCACTTCTCCCTTGGAGCCTTTAGAGGTTTTGAAACACTCCTTGAGTCCTTCCTTGCACTGGGAGGGCAACTGGATAATGTCTGATTTCACTTCTCCTTTTTCTCTTTCTCTCTCACAGAGAGAATTCTCTTAACCCACTCATCCCCTTCATCCCTGGCTTCTTTTTTTTTACACCTGGGACATCAGAAAGGGAGAAAATGAATAAATATTTGTGCATCTCCTACAGGAAAGGGGCAGGGGAGAGGCTCTGTGAGGATTTCTGCACAGATCCTTCCAGAGCTGCTGGGAGAATTCAGAATTTGGGGCTGTCAGATCCATCAGTGCCCTCGTGAGACTTTTTGCAGATCCCAGCAGAAGAAAATGATGGCTGGACAGGTGGGACATGAATCCTGAAATGATTTGTTGATGTTTCCTTTCTTAGTCCTTGTTTGGGCCAAAACTGCCCCTGGTTTCCTCAGGTTTGGTCTGGGGCTGTTCTTCCTTAGGATGGAGCAGCAGAGAAATAACTTTGGGGTTTGTAGAGGGTGTTGAGGGGTTGTAGAGATCTGAGGATTTGCATTTGTTCCATCAGCTGGAATCTTCTCATTCTCCTGTCCCTCACTGGGACTTACCTTGGCAAAGGACTGGAGTCAGGGAGAGTGGTGAAACTGGAGTGAAATACCCTTAAAAACCTGAAGTTGAGGCTGTGGCCGAGCTGCAAAGAAAGCTCAGAGCTCCACTTTGGGAGGAGGAAGCTTTTAAAATTAAATTTAGTGGGAGTGAGATGAGGTGTGGGGCGAGCTGAGCACGAGCAGGAGGTGAATTCTCCCTCCCTCCCCATCAGTTTGTGTGGGACTGGGAGCTGAGCTTCCCCCAGGCTGCTCCTGCCCTTTCCAGGAGCAGGGAGGGAGGAACACCTGGAAATGCTGCCAATCCATCAGCCAGGCAGCGCCTCAGCCCCAGTCCTTGGCTGTCACCAAGCCCTTGGACCTCAGCCCAGGGGACAGGGCAGTGGCTTCTCTTCAGCTGCCTCTCAGGGGAGTCTCAGCGGGCCTGGGGGGTGATGGATGTGGAGTTTAGCAAAGCAAGTCTGGCAGATCAATAGAAGAATATGCAGCCCATGGATCATGCGAGTTCCCCTTGTCTGGGCAGCACTAAATCCAAAATGATGAATGGCAGCTCCCTCAACCTTGGCCCCTCCGGTCTGCCCCAGTGCAGCAGCATCCAGTGACTGAGAGGGATTGTGCTGCTTTCCAGCCTATTTCCTCTGCTTTCCTAATAATTCTGGCATTGAAACATGAGGCTGTGTTTTTAATATCCTTTCCTCCCTCCAGTGCTGCCTGCCTCCTTCCCCAGGTAATTTCCAGCTGGCAGGCACGGTGCCCAGCTCACGTTGTCCCTGCTCTCAGGGCACACCTGCTCAGTCTGCTGCAGACTGGCTTCCTCTGGACATTGCACCGCTTCAGCTCTTCGTTTTGGGAAGATCTGCCCTCGCAGAGGTTGTGGTGCAGCCACAGGAGCAGTCAGGAGCTCTGAATTCCTCTCCAGGTGTGAGCTGGCTGCTGCTGGTGCTGAGCAGGATTTTCCATGGAGGGGGAATGCAGGAGCAGTTTGGGAGAGGGTGCAGAGGTGGCACCAGCTGTGCAGAACTGCCCTAAACTCAACAGGCAGCATCTGGATTTCCTCAGGAGCTGATGTTTTTCATTTGGAGCAGGAATTCACAGGCACAGAGAGTTCCACCATCCCCTCCTGCCTTTGCAAGGTCATTTCCACCACGAGAAGCAAAGGCTCATTTTATTGCATGATATATTTATAATAAATGTTCTCAGTAGCAGCTAAAGTGACACTGATCTCAGCAGGGACATTTCCCTGGATCTGAGCTCTCTGGCTGCTCCAGTGGGAATATTTCCATCCCCTCTGTCACAGCTCACTTGGCCCAGCTGCAGATGACGAGTGGCTGCTTCAGTTCTTGACGTGAATGAGCTGTGAGTTTTGCCCAGTCAGACTTGTGCCACTGTGTCAGGCAGCAAACAATAAAGCCAGAACATCAGCTGGCCAAAAAATAAAACCAAAAAAAACCCAAACAAATCTTGGGAAATTATCCTTAAAAATGGCCTGGATGAATTTGAGCTGGTGGAGGAAGGCCATCAGTTCTATCAGGGCTGAAATGGCCAGCAGCAAAGCTGAGGAGGTTTAAGGAACTGCTTTGCAAATATCAAATTATGAATCATGGAAAACCAGCCAAGACTTGTGAAAAAAAAAAAAAAAAACAACCCAAAAAAAGGCCTTGAGAACCATCTGGGAATTTCCTATTTCATGTCTACAATGACATCATGATGGCCCTGAAAGCTTTGCTGAAAGCAGCAGCAGAATCCTGCCAGGCTGAGGCAGGATGGGATTGAGCAGTATCTGAGGGACACATGTGCTCCAAAAAACCCATTATTGCAGCATGGGGACAATGAGAAAGGAAAAACCTAATTCAGAGTCATGACAACAGCACACCCCTGGAGAGAATGCTGAGCACACAGCCCAGAATAAGCTCCAGTGGGTGAGAGAGACAATAATAGAGAGAATTGTGTCTTGATCTGGCTCTGAATGAGAGCTTCTAGAATGAAAGAGGAGAGGCAGAAGATGCTGTGTTATCTATCACCCCAAGTGATTGTTGTACCCAGAGCCCGGCTCAGTGATAAATGAGAATGCCACTCATCTGCTTTTCTGGTCTATTTAGAATATTTTTAGAACCCTTTCTGAAAGATATTCTGATTAATCTGGTGAATTTTCCTTTGCTCAGTGAGACTTATAGCAACATTGGATTTAATTAGCCCGTGACAGGGAGGGATGTAATGAAGGCAGATACAAATCCTTGTGACAGCTGAGAGTGGCAGGGAGAGCATTTATCCACGGAGCAGCTGAGATGACAAGTGCTGAGTTTGAGCCTGAACCTTTGGGAGACAAAAAAAATGAGATTTTTAGCAGCCAGCAGGGGCAGGACAGAGGAGCTGAGGTGGTGGGAGAGCCCTGGGGTGGCAAAACCAGCCCAGGCAGGCCTGGATCCTCTCACAAAGCCAGTGGCACCCAGATTCCCCAATCCACGAGTTTAGGCTTTGATGGAATTAAGACTGGAAAAGACCTCCAAGCTAATCAAGTCCTGATCACTTCAAGCAGTGCAGGAATGGGCTTTTCAAAGTAATAAAATGAACCCCATGGAGACCAGCAAGATTTTATGGGTTACAGGGACGCTGAATTTTGGTGTTGCACAGATCCTGAGCAGATCCCACCTCCCCTGCCCACATTTGTGACGCCTCCAGGAATGTCCCCAAATTCTGTCCCCACAGGTAACTGCTGGTCCCTGAAGAGCCTCCCAGCCAGAAGAAGATAAATATTCCTTCAAGCTGAATAATTTCCCAGGAATTCATGGCCCAGCCTTGCTGGCACAAACAAGGCCCAGATTTCCCTCTCTTCCTCCTTTATCTGCTGGGCTCTCTGCTCAGGGTTTCCAGCACTGCTCCTCTCTCACTTTCCCACTTCCCAGCACAATCTTGGCAGGCTGGGGACATTTATAGCTGGTTTGGGCTGGGTTTTATGCCACAGTCTGAAGAGGAAAAAAAAAAATAAATCCAAAACAGCTTTTTCATGTGGAGGGAAGGAAATGGGAAGGCCGGAGAGGGAAGGGAGTTGTTGCTCAGCATTTCTCCCCAAAATGTGTCAGTGTTTCCCATCCAAAGCCTGGTTTTCCATCCAAACTTTGGTTTTCCATCCAAACTTTGGTATTCCGTCCAAAGGCTGGACCTTTTAATGCCATGAGGAAGCTGTGTGAATGTGGATGGAGATTTCTAGGCCACGCTTTTTGTGCCAGGGACACCACAGATGAGATTCTCCCTGTCTGTGACTTCCTGATTTATCCCTTTTAGCTGGTTCCTGTGGAATGTCAGAATGGTTTGGGTTGAAAGGGATTTTAAAGATCCCATTCCAACCTCTGCCATGAGCAGGGGCATCTGCCATGATCCCAGGTTTCTCCAACCTGGCCTTGGACACTTCCAGGAATCCCAGGGCAGCCACAGCTTCTCTGGGCCTCACCACACTCAGATTAAAGAATTTCTTCCCCAAATCCAATCCAAACCTATTTTCTGTCAGTTTAAGCCATTCCCCTTGCCCAGTTCCTGATCCAGAATCCCTCTCCAGCTCCCCTGGAGCCCTTTCAGACTGTGGAAGATGCTCTGAGTTCACACAAGTTCCCCTCTCCACCCTGAACAGCCCCAACTTTGCCAGCCTGAAGAAACCTTTGTCCCTTTTTTGTATTTCCCCATGGCTTCATGCTATTTAGGGAACAAACAAAATGTGTCTCCAGAGCAAGAATTTGGCAAGTTTCTGCTAACAGGATGAACGGGAAGTTCATCCCCACGTTTTGAGGTTCTCTGGCCACGAAGTGTGAATAATAGATAGGGAGAAAGGCACTTTCCCCTTCGTGCTCCAATTTCTCTCACATCAATTAGTTCCCATCAGGCTTTCCTGCAGGAGAACAGAGCTTTGAAAGGCTCTGGCTCAAAATTAACCAGAGTTGTGGGGAAGAAAGGGCAGGAAGTTAAAAGGAAAACTGCTGATGCCTTCTCCTGTGGAGTTTGTAGTGTAATTAATTTCTTGCTTCTTTAGAAGCCCTTGATTTTTTTTATTTTTTTTTTTCACTTTGGATTTAGTTGATCTCCAATAATGAGCTGGAAAGCCATTGGCTTGTAAATCCTATGGAATGAATATAGGAGAGGAAAATGCTGATTATTGTCCTCTAAGTTGTGTTGTCACCTCTGTCTGCAGCAGCTCTGGCCTTGGCTGAGTGTTATTTTTGGGATTCCTTCATTTTTTTTGCTAAAGGTTTATTGGCAGGGCTGAGGTGGGGGTGTCCCATCACAGAAAGGAATTTCAATAACAATAAAATTAATAATAATAATAGTTCTTGAAGAGGGAGTGCTGGCTGCCCACCCCCCCTTGGGAAAGGTGTTGTAAAGAAGCACTTGAGTACCCCCATCCTTAATTAAAACCTGGATAAGTTGATGAGAATGAGCTCCTTCTTGATTATAGGATGCAATTATTTTTTATATTGATTATTTTGAGTAATTTCACTGCATGGGAGGAGCTTATCCCACTTAAAGTTGTTCCTGGCACGCTTGGATTGGGAGAATTGTCTGTCCCTGGAACTCACCTGGGGGTGTCTGCACCTCTTGAAGCAGCAAGAAAGCGCCAGAGAGGCATTATATCACTTTTATTATTTATTTTATCTATTTTATCATTCATTTCATTGCACAGCAAAGCTGCCCTTCCAGCTGCAGGTCCAGAGAAGGGGGATAAAAAAGCAGGAAGGAAGCAGAGCATTTTTCAGAGCTATTTTCAGCTGACCTAATCCTGGTCCTCCCCTCAGACTGAGCCTGACCTTCAGCCAATCACTCCTGCACGCTCTAAACGAGCTTTGATGATGTTGATCACCCCAGGTCCCAGCATGAGAAATGTTAGGTGGGAGAGAGGAGCGTGAATATCAAATATTTTAATCACCCCCAGGCAGGGATGCTCTGCTGCAAACCCTTCGAGGAGCAGAGCATCCCTTTTGCCAGGGTTCTTTGGGAAGGGAGCTGTTCCCAGCACTCTCAACTCAGCTCCTCCAGGGTGACAAGGAGCCAAATGCTGCTTGGGAGAGGGAAATACAAATAAAGGAGTGCTGGAATGCCTGGAATCAGGTGCAGACCTAGAGCTGGATCATTAATCCTTACAAAACAACATTTGTCTGCCACAAAGCCCAAGCTCCTCAGAGACCTTTTGGTGAACAAGTTCGAGATCATTTGATCCCAATCCAGCAGGAGAAATTCTCAAAATGAGCTTAGATTGCTTTCTTTTTTCTTCTTTTTTTACCCAAAACCACCTCTAAATCCAAAACAAACTACTGGTTGGGCAGGAGCAAAGGATTAAGTGTGCTGCCTGCAGAAGTGCATGATAGCACAAAGCATTTTATTCTCTTGGAGTTATTCCTTGCAGGGAATCCAGAAGATTGGATGTTTTCCTGGCACGCAGGGATCTCTTTCCAGACTTGCTGAGCCATTGTCAGGCAGCTTGGCTGTGAAAATGAGCACCTCCAGCACTGCTGAGGGAGCTCCCAGCCTGCAAGGGATTGGTTTTTCAGGATGCTGAGTGGCATTTGGACTCTGCTGAGATGAACACAGCAATCTGGATTCCCCCAGCACTCCACAGCTTTCTCTGTTCCCCTCTGTAAATTTTCTCCCCACGCTCAAAAACCCTGGGATGAAATAGGGGAAAGCACAAATCAGCACTTGGGGGGAAGGATAGAGAGCAATGTAATTGATATTCTCATCTCCCAGGCAAAATGATTTAATGCTTTGTTTTTTAAAGAGCACTGAGGTTCATAAACTTGCAAGGCCGGGCTGTGCTGTGGTGTAAATTGGCAGTGCTTATTTGGGTTTGCTCAGCTGTGATTTTGGGTTTTTGGAGCTTATTAATGGGCTCCTGTTGACTGGCATCATTTGCATTAAGCAGGAATTTCCAGCTCCCAGTCTCCACATCTTGAAAGCCATTCCTCACCTGGGGCTGTGTTGATAAAACTGATTAGCAGGAGGGAAGGCAGGCAGGGAGAAATGTGTTCCTGGTGAAAAGGGCACTACATCAAGCTGAAATTCTGGAGAAATGCTGAGTTCACAGAACATATCAGGAGTTATTAACCTCTGCATCAGAACCCTGCTGCACAGGGGGAGGAAATTGGTTGGAGCTGAACTTCAGCATCTCTCTGAAGCTGTTTGAAAGTGCTGCAGCAGCGCTGAGAGTCTGATTTTCACTCCACAGCTCCATCCAAGGGTGTCAAAGCACCTTTGCCTGAGTGAATTTATCCCTGCAACAACGCTTGGCTCCAGGTAAATCCTCAGCAGGGGAGGTGCTGAGGGTGAATTTCTCTGGAGGAGAGATCTGCACTGTGGAAATGCTGCTGGAGCAGGGTTTGTTCCCTTTTGAATGCTTGGAAGTGGAGGCACTAAAACATCTCCTCTGTGCCTTGAGCATCAATCAGTGCAGTGACTAATCCTGAATTTCCTGTCACAACCCTGGCTCTCCAGTGGTCAGGGCAGGGTGGGACAGCCCCCAGCAGGGAAATCATCAGCTCTGGGAAGCTCAGGCTCAGGGCAGACATCAGCTCTGCCATGGAAATGCCACTGTAAAAGCAGGACTCCTCTCTGGAGCCAGGGAAACTTTGCATCCTTTTCAAGTGCAATGGTTTAAATGGCCTGGTTTTGCTTCTCCAAAAATAATGTTGCTTCCCTACTTACATCTCCCCCTGAAGCTGCATGATTTGGTTCAATTAAAACCAAGAAATAATAATAACAATAATTTTTTTTTAAGCCTTTAGGAAGGAACACACTCCCCAAATCCCCTGGAATTGACACGGCAGCTCGGCAGTGCAGGTTTGATTGATGCTTTGTTTGACATGCAGGGTGTAGGCAGCCACCTTGCTGTGGCATGTCTGGCTAAATCAGCTGCTGTCACTTCTCAGAATATCCACTTACCAAAGGTTACATGCTCGCTAAACCAGAGCTTAATTACTCTGCATCACCATCTAGAGAGCAGAACTAAGCTGGGAGGAATCATCACTGAGTGGGGATCCTTTCTGCTTTGGTGCTGTTTGCTCTCCAGAGCAGCCCCTCTCTCTCATTTGTGCTCTGTTGCCACATCTGCTTTGGAACTTTCCATTTTTACTCCCCTTCCATGCAGCGAGAGGCGTTTTTTTGGGTGAATTGGGACAAATAATTGAAAATTCTTCGTGACAACCACCCTAGAAATGAGAGAGTCTGGCTTGGCCTTGTCCCAGAGGGAGGGAGCTGTGATCCCCATCTCGGGAGGATTTGAATATTGCCCGTGGCAGTGCGGGAGCTGTGCTCTGTAATTCACACTGGCGTGCTTTTTCCCGGGTCCCTACAAGAAATAAGGATGTAAGTGACAGATGCTGAGCTTTGTTCCCTCTCTCCAGGAGAGCTCCTCTGCTCTTGGCAGGAGCAGATCAGAAGATTGCTTTTAGTTCCTGGGGTGGAAAGTCCTGTGGGCCAAGATTTCTCTGCAGCCCACTCCTGCCACTGTTGGGAGCTGCTGCGATCGCCCTGTGAATAATGGAACGTTTTCATGTTTTAATCAGATGCAATTTTCCAAATGGTTTTTATGATTTAGCAAGTCCATTAAAAATGACATTTGTTCTGCTCTGACACTCCTAAGGAGCTCCGCAGAGCATAAACACTGGAAATTACTTGTAAGGGGAAGAAGATATTCAAATTCCCCAGCCCTCGTGTGCTTGTCTGAGAAATCCTGGTGTCTCGTGCCGTGCCAGCTTGGAGCAGAGCCACTTGATGTGCTCGGAGTTTTGCTGTGATTAGGGGCAGCTCCAGGCTGCTGCAGAGACAAAACGTTGCTGTTCCTCGTGCTGTGCCTCTCAGATGCTCCACAGGAGCAGATTTGAAGGCTGGAGATGAGGCTGAGTTTTGGATGGGGCGCTGGAGCGTTCAGAGCAGGGGGGTTGGTGAGTGCAAAGCGTTTTATTCCAGGCATGTGGTGGAAAACAGCGCAAGGACCGACTGCTCCTGCCCGTTAGCTCCTGTGTTTATTGACTCGATTCATTCTGCTTCTCTGCTAAACCCGAGGTTTGCACAGTGCTCCGAGCAAATCCCCTTCTCCTGCCAAGTTCAGAGTGAAGGTGGAGCTGGTCCTGCTTCTGCTCCACCCATTTCCCCATCTCCATTTCCCAAAGGAATTCCTGGGGTTCAGCTCACCCTCCAGGTGAGCACCTGCCCCAGCACCTCTGAGCATCATCAGGAGGCTAAAACTACCTCTCCAGGAGCCCTGAGGGGATGTGTTTGGGGGAGAATCATTCAATATTTACACTCTTTCTCCTCCCTCCACCCCAGTGAGGCAGGAGGGTTCTGTTATCCCAATTTTCTGACGGGAGCAGCAGTGCCAGGCTGGCTCAGGGCAGTGTTTGTGCTGTCTGATCACACTGGCTGCAGCTGAGGACCAAAAATCTCTGCAAACCTCCTCTGAGAGGAGCATTTCAGCTGAACACACGGCTGGACAGCTCTCAGGAAGCTTTTTTCCAGCCGTGCTTCCATATCCTGTTCAGGCACTGAAACCCCTCTGAGTGGGGAGCAACTTTCTGGAACTTTATCACAATTGTCTGCCTTGGGTTTGTTTGTTTTTCTTTTTCTTTTTTTTTTTTGTTTCCTCAGCCACCACTTTCTCGCTGGTTTATCTCATGTGCATCATTTAAAATGGTTTTTTTTTTTGCACCTAAATTCTGGATTATTCCAGGCCATACCTCTCTGGGCTGCTCAGGAGTTACAGCTGTCACCATGGGCTCTGCCAGGAAGGGGACCAGAGTGGGTTTTAGGTAGTTAAGCTTCCAATAATTCCTCTGAAGCCCATTCCAAGCTGGATTTCAGCCTGAATGGACTTCCTTTCATTTTCCTTTTCCTCTGCAGCCACCAACCACACACTGGGCCCTTGATGCTATTTCAGATAATTTTTCCAAGTTGAAGCTTTTATTTTGCTAAAGTGAAAAACCTCAAATCAGGGACCATCCAAAGGGAGCAGAAGATATCCCAGGGGAAACCTGTGCCGGGGAAATTGGTCCCCACTCAGAAAATTACTGCTCTAGCCCTGATTACCCATTAATTAGCCAGAGCAAGCTGCTCTTTCCAGCCTGCAGAATGTGTTCCCTGCTGGTCCAGCTTGGAATGTTATTCCCTTTCTCTCCAGCCCTGAATCAGGCATTGATTTAACACCCCCAGCTGGCCAGGCAGGAACTTTGGTTTTTGCAGAAATGCTGTCTGATCACACTGGCTGCAGCTGAGGACCAAAAATCTCTGCAAACCTCCTCTGGCTGTAGATTCTGACCCTTGAAAGCAGAATCCAGGAATGGTTTGGATTAAAGGGATTTTAAATCCCATCCTGTTCCACCCCTGCCATGGGCAGGGACACCTTCCACATCCCCAGGGTGCTCCAAGCCCTGTCCAACCTGGCCTTGGGCACTTCCAGGGATTTTTGGAGACATTTAAAGTGCTTTATTCCTCCTGAGAAGCTTAATCCTTTCAAAGAGGTGGTTCAAAGTTTCTGCCTGAAATATCTCAGTGGGTTCTGGGAGCTGAGCCTGGAAGTCAGATTAGCAGCTAAACCCAACCCTCCCTCTCTCTTTTTATTACTGGAGATCTCCCTGAATCAAATAATCAGCATTTCCAGCCCCAGTTGCCAAGCCTGATGGTGGGCTTAGAATTATTTAGAAAGGACATTTCTTCCTCTTTTCAGAGAAACTGGAGGCAAAGCCAGCCCAGCCAGGCAGCAGCATCCCCTTCCCCTCTCCTGCTCAGATTTAAATCATCCCCACAACGAAGCCACAGGAACAGGGAGACTGAAGAGCAAAGCTGTGTGAGATCTGATGGTTTGTGATGCATTACCAGCCCCCAAATTCACCCTGTCAGGAAGGAACCCCAAGGAAAGGGATGGAATTCCAACCTGGGCAGTGTCTCCCATCCTGCTGCTCCGGCTTTCACTTGGAATTCTGGCAGACAAAGCAAAAGTGGAGAGCACAGTGTTAGTCAAACTGCTCCTGGAGAAAAAACAGATTTATTTGGAGCCTCTCTTCAGTTTGTGTTTCAGGCTGTGCTTGCACAACAAAGGGGAAGTATTTAATGGAGATCAGGGCTGAAAAGGAGCCGCTGTTTGCCAACAAAGTAAACGTGTGGTTATCTTCTCATCTCAGACGGGGTTTGATTGGAATCAAATCCCTCGGGTTGCCCCAGCAGTGACACACTGAGCTTAAAACAGGAGATTTATCTGCTGTGGGAGCTGCTGCTGTCCTGGGGCTGCAGCTCCATCCTGGGTTTTGGTGATCCTGGAGGGATCCTCAGGAATTTGGTGATTCTGGAGGTGCTCAGGACCTGAGTGTCCCCAGCTGGGTTGAGAAACACATCTTAGAGCAAAAGTTATTTATCCTCTGCACTGATCTGATTTTTGTCTCTATTTCTGCTGCCACTGGAGGGTTTATGGGGTTGGGAAACCCAAGCAGTGCAGGGACATGGGGGGTGTGGAGAGACATTCCCAGGAAGGGACAATCTTTCCTCCTGGAACAATTGGAAAAGGGGGAGAAAGTTCAGGAGCTACAGAGGGACGTGAATGAAACATTATAAAAAATGTCTGCAACTGAGGGAATCTGTTATCAGGGAGCTGTCAGTCAGGGAAGGGAAGAAGGGGGAGAGGGGAGAAGAAACAATTTAAAAGAAGAAAAGCAGAGCACAACTCGTTTTATGAAACCCTTATTTTAAGTAATATTTGCTGAATTACTTGGGGTTTTTTTCTTCCCTTTCAAGCATAAAGTAAAAAAAAACATTGCTTCTTCTTTTTCTTTTGATTTTCAAACCTGGAGAATGTTTATTTAAGGAAGGGAGATGCACCCAAAAGGCTTGGGATCCTAAACCCACAGCATTCCTTATTCCCTGCCCTGAGCTAATGGACCCGTGGAGTTCAGAGCCTGGAAGGGAAGATAAATATTCAGCTTTTATCTTTAATTCATCCAAAAGCCTGTGAGCAGAGCTGATATTTCCTGTGTGTTCTCTGCACGTTCAGCTCTGCCCTGGATGAGTGTAAACAACAAAAGAGCCTGGACCTGGCAGAGAGCTGACCCCACCACCTCCTTTTTTTATCCAGGGTTTATCCCAGCCCCTGAAATTGCTCGGTTTGAATGTCAGCACTGCAATAACTTTGATATTAATCATCACAGGAGCTTGGGAAATCCAAAGAGAGTCAAATGAAAAATTAAGCTGAGCTCACATTTTGGGCTGGGCTTAGGTGGTTGGGTCTAAGCTCCAGCACTGCCCTGCTCGTGATCCTCATTTAATTCTTAACCTGCTTCCCACTGCTGGGGGGTTTTGGGGTGCCTTGGTGTGTTTATTTGGATTTTCTTGAGGCTGCACTAAGAGGTGGCAGAGAATTCCATGGCAGTGGAAATGGTGAAAGCTGTGGTGGTTTGGTTCATTCCGGAGGAATCAAAATCTCAGGATTTTACCCTGTTAAAAATTCAGAGTTCTGCACAAATTAAGTTGTAAAAAAGCCCATTTTGGCTGGTGCTGCTCTCCAGAAGCCTCCTCTGCCCAGGAATCTCCTCCTGGATCCCTCAGGCAGGATTAGCTCCGGTCCCAGTCCATCCCAGTCCGAGCAGGGATCATCCCCGAGGTTTGGGGTTCTTTGCACAGCTCCTCCCTTTCCCCAAACCACCCAAACCCTCGGTTTTTAACCCCAAACCAATCCTTAGGCTGCTCAGCTGCTGCCAGGGGAGGGAGGCAGAGGAGGATCAGAACATCTCCAGGTGCCACAGGAAGGGAGGGAATGTTTTTGTCTCTATTTTTCTGCTTTTCCTTTAAAAATCTGCAGCATTTTGGGGACCTCTGGGCAGGCACTGAGTGCTGCTGGCTTTGTCCTGGCCTTCCAGACCTTGCAGGATTTATCCCCTGCTCTCTCATCTGTATCCCCAGCCTGCCCAACTTCTGATTGACACTTTTCCATGCTTTTTTTCCTTAGAATTTTCCAGTGCTTTCCACAGGAAAATCCTCTGGTGGCCTCTTCTACCTTTCTGCTTTCTGATTTTTCTTCGGATAAATTCCTGGAAAATGCAACAAAGCAGAAACTCTTGGGGGGTAGAAGGTGGACTGAGGTGACTTCTATTTCATGCTTTTCTTCCAAAATCTGTGAGGAATGAAGGAAATTTTGAAACAAAACGCTGTGATTGCTTTTTCAAAGCTCTGTAAAGCTCCAGTTCCACGTAGGAGCTGGTGAGGAGGTTGGAACATTTCTTTTATTTAATCCAATCCAACCCCATTCATTCTTGGGTCCTGATTTTCCAGCCCAGCATGAAAAGTCTTTGATGACTCTGGCACAGGTTTGTTATTATCTAATTGCTTTTCCAGAAGGCTTTCACCTGATAATTTGGATATTGTTATCCCTGCTGAAGCCTGATAATTCTGCTCTACCAAAATCTGGCTCTATTTATTATTAATTGTGGTTTGGGAACAACTTAAGGCTCCCCAAGCCCACCATAAAGGACCTTCAGAAAATTTGGGCAAGATAAGTGAAGTAAAGGAATTGTCCTGAGGGGGAAGGAAAATCAGGGGCTCATCAAGGTCACTCCAGAATTACAGCAGAGTCTGAGCCAGGGCCCTGCTTCCTGCAGAAATCCTAAAAATCCCAGCTGGTGTTTCATTCCAGGCGCCACAGAGGGAATCTGGGCTGGGTTCTGTAGCTCTCGTGGCACGTGGAGCTGTCCTGGGTCTCCCACAGCGTTGTGAGGAGAGGATTTCTGTGCAATCCATGGTGACTCTGAGAGATACACCCACACCCCTGCAGCTTGTTAGGAGAGTCATTAACAAATTTGATAATTAAACAGAAGGATCCTGAAGTGATTGCTCAGCAAATCCCTCCCGTTTCTCTTTGACCTGCAGTTAATTCACATTTTTCTGAAGGCAGCTCTGCCTCAGATTTTTTTTTTTTTTTTCTCTGTTCCTTTGGACAATGCCTTTGTTTCCATGAATGGTGCAAGGATAAAATCCAAAAACTGTCTGCAAGAACAAATGGGAACAGCCCCAACCTGTGACTGGGCAGGGACAGCCGGGACTCCAGGGAGAACTTGGCTAGCAGGAACTTTGTAACCCTCACACAGAATTTCCCGAGGTTGGAGGCTTGTCTGGAGCGATCCCAGAGCTGGTCTCCTCTGAGACTTAAAGATTATTTCCACCCCCTCTCTCAAGGACTGATTGTTGAGGAATTCAGGGTGATTGAGTCTCTGACAGCTGAAGCAGCTTTTTCCTTGGATCAAAATTTAGGAAGAAGCTGCCAAACCCCCTGTCCTTGTAACCCTGACAGATTTCCCAGGGTAATTTTTAATTTTTACCCTCTTTCCACGGTGTCCTCTGTGCTCACCCCCAAAATATCAGATTTTTTTTTCCCTTCACAGTCAAAATTTAGCAGCACAAGAGGCTGCAGGGCAGGCCTGGTGTTCCTGAGACTTGAACAAATTACCCTCCAGAACATGAACTGGTGTGCCATGAAGTATTATCATAATTAATTACAACTAAACTGCCGTTGTCAAATAAATGAACAAAGTACATTTCATGATGCATTATCCTTGCTCTTTTATTGTTTGTCCTCTTGCTTGTTAAGCTGGGGATAATCAGTCATTTGCAGTTGGGCTCCTGGGTTGCTAAAGTGGGAGCTCCACTGCAGCCTTGGAGGTGTTGGTGCTAAAAAATACGAAATTATTCATGAGAAAAGCTCAAATGACAGCAAGACTGAGGTCAGAGGAAGTTTTTTAAGGGCTTTATAGGATAACAGGGAAGCAGGAGTTGTTAAAAATGTTTGCATTGTTGTACAGTTTTGTAAAGGTAAGAAAAGAGGTTAAAAAAGAAGTTAAAAAAAAAATTAAATTCAAACAAGCAAAGTGTGGACGGGGTGTGAGAAAAGCAATAAAAGAGGGCCTTTAGGGCACCTGTGGCACCTTTCTGCAGGTAAAGGAGCCAAGATTTTTGCAGCTGATGTGTAAAATGACCTTGCCAAGGGCTCTGAGCTGGATCCTCAGCTCCAGATATTGGCAAAGCTTCCCTGAAGAGGCTTGGGATTCCCTGATTGACTCCTCTCACTCCCAAATTGGCTAAAACAAGGCATCACTTCTATCCCTCAGCTCTTGACAACTGCTGCATGAACCCTAAGTCCCTTTCCCTGGATGTGACTGAGGTTATCTCGTTAAAAAGCAAAAATTGATTGTCTTAGGCCAAACCTGCCAGAGCAGGACGTGACTGTGGGCAGAAATTTCCAAGGCAGACACACGAAACACTGATTTTTAAATGTGTGAGCCATGTGAACGTGCACAGAGCTGGCAAATAGTGGATGTGACCGCCCAAAAAGCTGCACAAAAGTGGAATTTTCAGTATTTTTGCCACGGGAAGCACTCAGGGAAGGAGCAGGGACACCTGGCTGCTGCTCCATTTAACACCTCGAGGTGGGCACTGTAATTCTCTGCAAGGCAGATGCTCCTGTCAGTTCTGTTGTTTCCTTGCCAAGATGCATTTTACCTCTGGGAGCCCTCAGGGGCCCATTTACCAGGGATAATTAATTAAATTAACAGGCTTTTTAGGCTGGCTGGAGGTTGGTGTAACAAGTGTGCTTTGAAAGGAAAGCTGGATTTCCACAGCCCTGGGTAAACAATGTGCAGGTTAAAACTCCTGACCGTGTCTTTCACTGCTATTAATCAGAGAGAAAAAAAAAAATCAAATTGTGCCAATTTACCCAGCTCCTTTCATCTGTGCTTTTCTCTTTCATATCTGCTCTGTCTCTGGGAGGTGTGGAAAAGCTGTTTTTCCATGGATCCCACAGGCCAAAGTCAGCAGCCCCTCCCTGTCAGCTTTGCACGGAGATTTTTCATCATCTTTCACGGAGTGGAATTAAATCTCACGAAAATCAGAGGGAGCAGGGCTTGGCCTGGCTCCCCAGTTTGTGCTGATGAAACAATTCCAGTTCTTCCACCTTGGGAGACAGGGAATGGTGGGAAGGATCAGCTGCCATGGATGGCTCTGAAAAAGGAAACCAAACTCCTTGAAAATGCTCATTTTTAGCAAAGATGGCCCTGTTGGGGTGGAATTTCCCCAGGGATTTCCATGGCATTCCACTGGGACAGCTGCACAACCTTTTCCAAGGAGAAATTCCTGCTGATTTCCAATCTGGCACAGCCTGGGGCCGTTTCCAAACTGCCCCCAAATTATGACAGAGTCAGATTTGAACGAAATAATCTTTATGGTCCCTTCCCACCCTCTCTGGGATCCTGTGAACTTTGCAGTCTGGTTTTGGGAGGCCTCAGGAAGCTGCAGGCTTTGGGTTTGGTTTTTTATTTGTAGAGGATTTGTTTGGGATTTTTTCTTTTTTTTTTACACATTTCTTATGACCCCACCCAGCAAATCATTGCATTTTAAATCAAGGAGAAAGGTGCACCTCTCCAGATTTCATCCTCAAGTTCTGGTTTCACTCCTCTCCATCATCACCTTCCTGGTTTAATACTGCCTTGCATCTTCCCCACAGGGACCTCAAAGTTCAGCTCCCTCCCTGGATCCTCTTCTTCCTTTGTTAATTATGGATTGCAGCAGTCCCAGGAGGGCCCTGACTGCACAGGAAATTTGGAGGAACTCCAAATAAAACCTGGCCCTGGGGACTTTCCTGTCTAACCAGAAAAAATTCCAGGCAAGATCCTTTCTGCTCTGTTGTTGCTGCTCTCCAGGTACAAAATGGGATGAAACTTCCACTAATTAGGGAGCTGCTGATCCAGTGCAATAGTTGAAAAAAGTTTGAACTCTCACTTCTTCCTGAGCTTTAAATTGAGCTGTGGTGTCTTTCTAGAGCAGAAATGACTGCAGAACTTGAGAGTTGTGGTTTATCAAAGCCAATAAAGTGAGTTTGCAGTGAAGGTTGGAAGCTGGGATGTTGTTCTAAGCCTCCCCCAGATGTTCTCCCTCAATTCCAGGTGGCAGGTTGGTGAAAAAAAAAATAATTTGAGGAGATTTTGGACAGATGAGAGTTTAATTGGAGTGGCAGGTTGTGAAACACACTGGACAGGGAATGGTGTCAGTGTGGAGGTTCCTGCAGAGCAGAGCTGAAGGAAATAAATCCTCCCCTTCAAGGTTTTCCCCCCTAAATTCAGCCAAATGATGAGCTACAAACACTTGGGAGCACAGCTGAAGCAGGATTTTGGTTTTCCAAGGTTCAGGAGCCACGATTTGATGCTCTTCAGGATGGAAGTTGTGCTCTCAGCATCCCTGTCAGGCCAGGACTTCCCCAGCTGAGCTCCTTTGGCTTTGGATTTTTCCCTGTGAGGGGAAAAAAAAGAAACCCTGCACCTGTGAGGGATGCAGCAACAAAACCTTCACCTGCAAATATGGACTAGGAAAAGATGGAACAGCTTAAGGATGGGTTTGTGGTTCCCTGCATCACTTCTTACCCCACGAGCCTTGATGAAAGAGTAGAAAATGCAGCTGGGCTCTGCCTGCCACAGGATTCATTTATTCTTATCGAGGAGTCAAATCTTGAGCTCCAAACCATCAATATTTCAGGGCCAAGGCAAAGCCCAGAGGGGGGGAGGAGAGCTCCCTCAGTCTCCAGGCTCTTCTCGTAGTTAAAAGTTCACCGCAGAAAATTTGATGCTTAATAAATTGGAGCCTTCTCTGCTTTAAATCATTTCTACAGCAATTGCAGAAGAAAATATAATTATTACAAACTGGTCATTTGTTACTGAGAAATCTCATTAAATTGACTCCGTGCTGGAAGGTTTGGTGGGGGTGCAAGGGGAGAAGAAGCAAAAACCTGACAGAGGGGTGGGAGAGGAGTCTCTTAATTACAGATTGATTCTTCCTGGTGATTGAATGTAGAACATAATCAGCTCATCCTTTCTGCTGGGCCAGATGGGAGCTACAGGGACCTTTTTGTCTTGCCTGACCTGCCAGCACGGCTTGCTAATGGCCTGGGGATGCAGGGAATAGCCTGGAGAGCTGGGGAAAGCACATTGAGCTGGAGTCATGGATCAGGGCTGCTCTCCTCCCCCGGGAGCCAGCCAGGGCCAGCTTTCATCCAGTGCTGTCTCCTCATCACATCTTCATTTGGTGCTGAAGGAACAGCCCAGCCCCAGCAGGCACTGCCCTGCAGCTCCAGGGAGAGTTTGGGAGCCCAAATCCAGCCCTGGGCAC
>WEZZ01000017.1:38201-65646 GCA_013400585.1 Chloropsis cyanopogon
AGATATACACATTGTATAGTAATATAATAGTATAAAATAAGTTTAAAATGTACAAGTTGTAATAATACATGCAGATTAAATAAATTTACAGGAATGGGTGAGGATTTAAGGTGGAGCCTCTCAAAAAAAAAAAAACCAAACAAGAGAAATTAAAGCTCTGTTATCACTCCCAGGGAAGATATCCATGACCACAAAGTGCCAGAATCACAGGGGGAGATGATTGCTGCTGAGGGGGATGTGATTTTTTAGAAAATGTTCTTTGCAACCAGGAGAATATTGTGTGTTTTGACATCCAAATGGAGCAATTGTTTTTGCAAAATGATTTTTCTCCAGTTTTAGGCCTTTTTAGTGGCTTCTCATCCCGGAGCCTTAAAGGAAGAAATTGCTGAAATCTGACAAATTGATAGACTGTAATGATCTAATGGTGGGATGGTGAGAAAGGAGGGGAAGAAGAGCAGGAGTCTCTGCTAGCATTTTATGGAAATTATTCCTGGACATTTCGATTGTCTCTTCCCAGCACTAAGAACAATACCAAGCACTTACCCAGTGGATTTTCCTCCATAAAGACAGCAAAACTCCCTGCAATGCTGGGTGGAGAAGGTTATCCAAATATTGGAATATTTCTTTCAGATAAATCCAAATATTATGGAAATCAGCTTTTTTTTTGGTCCAATTACCATTGCACGCTCAGGATCTTGGGCAGCAAAGCCCCAATAAAAAATTAATAGAGGCTGAAGCACTCAGGCAGCCCCAAGGGAGCAGTTTTGTCTCACTCATGGGTTAACTCCACATTTGGCTTAAGTAGGAGCAGCAGGATAAAAAAAAATAATTTAAGAAATGAAATTAAAAGTGATTGCAGTGACAAAAATAAATAAAGGTTTGGCAGTTCTGAATTTTTTACAGATTCTGCTGCTGACTGCAAACCTTCCCTCAACTCACCCTGATTTTTGTACTTGCTTCCTGCTGGTTTAAAACTGTTCCTTTTCTAGTTCTGGATACATTTCAGAAGGAAACTGAAATGTCACCCAGCTCCAGCGTTGAACTTTTGCTCCCTTTTTACGTCTGAAGTCACTGGAATAGAGAAGAGATTTCAGCCAGCAAAAAGCAGCCTGTGAAATTAGGGAGAAAAAATTCCAAAACAATACGACCCAGCAAAAGCAGAACTCTTGGATTGTGGCCAAAAGTGGAAATAATTGAGTATTTTAGGGATTTGCAGCAGCCCAGGGACACGGGCAGGGTTGTTTGGAGGTGCCTCCTGTTGGAGATGTCCTGGCTGCTCAGTGAAGGATGAGGAGCAGGGGGGGCTGGATGGGGTTTATCCCCCTTGGGAAGTGAAACTGGCATTTCAGGTGTAGGAAAATGTCCAAAAGATCCTTTTTTTGGTGGTTTTGTGATGTTATCACAGAGCCATGGGATGGTTGGGGTTGGAAGGGACCTTAAAGCTCATCCAGTCCCATGTGCAGGGACAGCTCCCACCACCCCAGGCTGCTCCAAGCCCTGCCCAGCCTGGCCTTGGACACTTCCAGGTTTATCTTACCCTGTTAAAGGGTTTTTCTGGGAATGGTGGCTTTTTGTTTTGTGGTGTTTTGGGATGGGGAGACCCTACAGAGCACATGGGGTCCATCAGAAATCCAGCAGTGGGAGAGGGGGAACAAAGTGGGGACACAGCCCAGATGTCCCTGGAAGAAGGATTTGATATTTATTGGTACTTTGCTCTGTTATCCTGTAGGAATTCTGATATTTTGGGTCCAGTTTGGGAAGATTGGTGCTCTCCAGACTTTGTCTTTCAAGCCTTTTGTTATTTCTTGGTTTGGTCATTGAAGGCTGAAGATTTTTATTTGGTCATTCAGTGAAACAAGAGCTGTCACCTTCCCATTTTTATGGATTTGCACCTTCCAGCAGCATCTCTCCCTCCAAAATCCTTCTGGAGGCAGGAGGAAGCTGCTTCCCAAAGCATCTGGGGCTGCACCGAGCCAGGGTTTTCTGTGCCCTGCCGAATCCTGGGAATCTCCCCAAAATGAGCAGCTCTGGAGCTGGCCCAGCCTCAGAGCTCCCAGGATCCTGCCTGATCCCACCCAGGGCAGCCTGGGGAAGCAGAGAGGGCTCTGAATTGCTGCCAAGCTGCAGACTGTGGGCTGGGGAAGCAGCTCCTAAATATTCAAGTTCTTTCAGTGATTAATCCAGGCAACTCAGACAATCAGGGGGAATCTTGGAGGCTCTCAATATCCATAAGGAAATGGGAAGGTGACAGCTCTTGTTTCACTGAACGACCAAATAAGAATCTTCAGCCTTCAATGACCGAACCAAGAAATAACAAAAGGCTTGAAAGACAAAGCCTGGAGAGCACCAATCTCCCAAACTGGACCCAAAAGATCAGAATTCCTACAGAATAACAGAGCAAAGTACCAATAAATATCAACTCCTTCTCCCACCCCCCAAAAAATTGGTATTCATGTTGTGCTGGCGCAGCAGCAGTGCAGGGATGTGTCTGTGTGCTCTGTCTGATGTTCAGGTTTCGTCTCAGCTGTGACAATCCTATCTGATCATTAATAATACAATAATGAAATAGCAACTGGAGAGACACTTGGATAATCATCTGAGCAAAGGCTCATTAGTGCTGCAGAACAATCACTGCCGTGTAATAACAGATCCCAGGAAATTTCAATTAAAGCTGGAACTCTGTTGCAATTTCATTTTATTTCCAGCCAGCCAGCACATGGTCTAATTGCAATCAGCCGAGGCAACACAAGCTCCTCTAACTCAAACCTTCCCATGGGAATGGAGGTGGGCTGCCTGGCTGGATCCTGGTGTTTTTAGCCAGCATTTCAATTCAATTCTACCTTAACAGAGCAGCCAGAAGGGGATGTTGTTCCTTGCAATAACAAGTGCTCCCTGTGTGCTGAGCTGAAATTGGGATAGAATCACAATCCCAGACTGGCTGGGCTTGGAAGGGACCTTAAGGACCATGGGCAGGGACACCTTCCACTAGACCAGACTGCCCCAAGCCCTGGCCTGGACATTTCCAGGGGTGTGGAGTCCTCTCTGTTGGATTTAGGAAAGCTTTCCCAAAATTCTGCTGCTCTGTAGAGTGTAGTGGAAGAGCTGACAGGCACCTGCCATTCTTCAGAGGCAGCTGGAAGATTTTTTTGAGAGAATCAGGATATCACAACATTAAAGTCCAACCTTTAACCCAAAATACTTCAGCATTTTGTGCTTGGGGAGGGAATGAGGTTTGCACTCCCTCCTTTGATTCTCTCCACAAATCAGTGGATTCCTGTGCTGCCCCATCAGAGCTGCCCTTCCCCTCGTCCTGGGGTTGTTCTGCAGGGTGGATGTCCCCTGCCCACCCTGCAGGTGTCCCTTGGATCTTGGCCAGGACAGCCGAGTGTCCTCACGGACTGAACCAAAGCTCCCCAACCCTTTTGTCCACCCGGACCCGAGCCCTTCCGCTGGGACATTGGCTGGCAAAGCTCCAGGATGAGTAATTGCATCTCTCTTGCCACCTCATTAACATCTCTCAGTGCTTTCAGATGCATGCCGGGCTCTCCTTCCCTCCCTGGCCCTGGATCTGTCCTTGGGTGCTGCTCCACCACTGCCAGCTCCAGCCCGGGGATGCAGGGAGATGGGAGCGAGGTGTGTGTTTGAAACAACAGCCTGGAGGGTGGAGGGGGTGCTGAGCAGCACCCTCATGTCCTTGGGCAGCAGCTGGAGAGGAGTTTGGGAGGGTGGAAGCTAAAACTGGGATGGTTCCTGTGGGAGCACCGGGTTCTCTCCTGCTGGGACATCCCACAGCGCTCCCCAGCGAGGTTTCCCTGCAGGAGTGGGGTCCCTGCAGTCCTGCCACCCCTGCACCCGTCCCTCTGCCCACCCTCAGCTCTCTGGGACATTTCTGTCTGCTCAGAGCATGCTGTGAGCTGGCTGGCACAAAGCAGCAGGAAGGATGGGAGGGACATTTCCAGCGCAGGGATGAGCCTGGAGTCACCACCGACTTCATAGCTGAGGGACATTCACAGCAAATTTGGGGAGGAGTGGAAATCTGACATAAATACTCAGTTTTATTTGCAGAGCTGATGGTTTTGTGCAAACCAAGCCTTGTCTCCTTGGCAGTCATCTGTGGAGGCAGCTCCTGGGGATGTTTGGGATGGAAAGTGGTTTTGTTTTAATACTTTTTAAAAGTTGGTTTTTTTTTATCAGCTTGCATTTTGCTGTAAGCACCAAGATCCTGGTGGTGCAGAACAGCAGGTCAGTGTGTGCAGCAGGCAGCAAGGTGCACTTTGATCTCCCCCACTTTGCTTTTAGCTGGGGATGCAGAAAATGAAATCTCTTGGCATCGTCACTCCCTGCTCTCCACAACCCATGGAATTATGGTTTACATACTGAGTTCCACGGGATTTGCTGGCTTTTTGGGATGAAAAAACGGCTCAAAGGGCTCACAGGAGAGGTCAGCAAAGGCACCCTCGGGGTTCCTCTGCTCATCCCTGTTAGGAATGGAGCTGAATCCCAGATCTGGAGCTCAGGAGGCCAAGAGGCAGCACAGGGCCCCTCCAGCCCCGGGGTTTGCAGGGACTTGAGGACTGTTCTGGGGGAATGTTTCCATAAAGGCGAGCAGCGGCACATTCCTTGAATTCCTGGGTTTGTCCTCCTTTCCCTTGCCAAGGTCCCTTGGGGAGGATTCCGTCAGCTGCACCCTCACAGCCCGGAGGCAAATTCCATCCCATTCCTGAGTGATTCACTCCTGAGCTGCTGGACTCTTCCCACCCACACCTCCCACAGCCCGGAGCACCTTAACCCTCCCAAAATGTTGCTCTCAGCTGGTGCAGACCTTGCAGAGAGTGCAGAACCCCCCGTGCCCCGTTTGCAGCAGCTCTGCCAAGGTTTGGAGAGACTCTGGCGAGAGGAGACAGGAATGTGTGATAGCTGAGGAGCAAACACACCTCGGGGAAGGGAGGGATGTGCTGGGGGGATGAAAGAGCATTCCAGAACAAGGAAAGGAGCTTTTGGCACGGGGTGCTCGGTGGGTGCCAGGGATGAGGAGAGCAGGGCTCTGCCCCAGCTCACCCTGGCACAGCGAGTGACTCAGGGCTGCTTTTCCCAATTTTTCTGCCATTTTCCCCCCACTCCCAAGGCAGGTGAAGGGCTGCACGTTCAGCCTGGCTGCTGAATCCTATCTCCCCCTGACAGGTTTCTCCTCTCGTGTTTTGGCAGTGCTTGTAGTGCCTGTCATGTCAATAAAGCCTTTCCCCCTAATTTGAATTTATCGGAGCATTTGTGCAGGTTTATCCATGTGTGAGAGCAGCTGTGTGTGAGATGGATTTATTTCAAGAGGGATGTGCCAGTGTTTGCCAATAGCCAGGAGTTACAAACACCTTGCAACAGCCGTGCCCTCATCCTCATCTTGTTCTGGTGATCCTCAGACACTGCTGGGACACAATGTTCCTTGTCCTGCTTTTTTTTCTGACGTGGCAGGAGCTGTTTGGCACCTCTGAAAGAATCAATCCTTACACAAATGGCCCTAAAACCACAATTCCCTTGCAGTGGAGCTCTCCTGGCACACCCCAAACCTCCCTGGAAATGTCTGAGCCCAGAGCAGTGATGGATAAAGCAGCTCTGGGATCGGGGCAGGCTGAACCTGTGATTTTTGGGGAGCACTGCAATTGTCACATCTGCACCTGGAATTGTCACATTCCCAGATCCACGCTGCAGCCTGCTGCAGGATTTAGGATCCAGGGTTTAGCTCGACCCTAGGACAGGGTTTAGGCTGAGATTTTGTTCTCACCCCCATGTTTGTTCCCTGCAAGTCTCCTGGATGCTGAAGGCTTCACCCTCTGTGATCTGGGCTTGGCTTTGTCCCCATCTCTGTCAGGCTTTTTGTCTTCTTTCCTGATTTTTGTCTCATCTTCAGTTGTTTCTTTAATTAGCTGCAGCTCTTTCCTCTCTCTCTTTGATCTTGCTCTGGTCTGCTGAGACCATCAATAAGCTTAATGGAGAAAAGGTGCTTTTTCTATTTTAGCTTTGAGATTCTTCCTTTTTTATTTTTTTTTTTTCTTGGAGTCTTTTTTTGGCAAGGAGGGGAGGATGGGGAAAGAACTAAAGAAAAGGACAATTATCATCATTTTACCTGTCTTACCTGCCCCTTCCCTATTGAAATCTCAAGCCTGAGGATGAAGTGGTGCTTCTGGATCTGTTCTTTCACCTCCCTGCATTTCTGAGTGCAGGTGGCAGATCCTTGGGCTAGGCAAATCCCAAATGGGGCCTTGCTTTGCTCAGCAGTCAGGTTTGCTTTCTAATCCAAGCTTTGCTGAGGTTTAGACTGGACTTTAGGAGGGAATTCTTTGCTCAGAGGGCGGTGGCTGCCCCATCCCTGGCTGTGCCCAGCTCTTGGAGCACCCTGGCTTAGAGAAAGGTGTCTCTCCCCATGGAGGGGTGCAATTAAATCGTTTTTAATGTCATTTCCACCCCAAACCATCCCATAATTCTCAACCAAGCGCACATCCCATGTGGAAATAGGTCAGGTTTGCTCCTGGAGCACGGGGAGGGGTGGGTGCCACGTGTCCCTGAGCTCAGTGGCTCCCAGCAGGGCCAGCAGGAGGGGAAATGGGATGGTGCCTCCCCAGGGGCAGCAGGGCAGGAGGAGGGAGAGGCACAAAACCAGAAACTCCCACAAAAAGATTTAATCTGCAGCCTTGGAAGTTTAGATTAATATTAAACAAAAACAAATATTAAACAAAAAAATCATACACTTATATTTCTATAGTTATAACCAAAAATATGCCTTAAATAAGAAACTATACTAATAAGACAGTGAAAAATTATAAGAATGTAGTTATATAGAATAAGCTAAAAGTTTAGAAATTATAATAGAAACATATGTGTGAATGTAAGTTAGAAACCCATTAAATAAAAATCTCCACAGTAAAGTAAGTAAAAGTAATAAGTTAAAAAAAAAAAAACCTATAGCAATTCGCTATTAATTTAAATAAATCTAATCAATATTAATTTAAATTAAAATATTCACAGTACAGCAGAAGTAAGTAAAAGTAATAAGTTCAAAACCAAAATAAATCCTATAGCAACTATTAATTTCAAAAGTTATATATTACCTTATAACAAAGTAACTCATAAGTACTCTTAAACTGTGACCAAATACTCCTCTAAAACCTCACAAGCTCTAAAATTCATATTTATCTGAACAATAAATCGTTCTTAACTTAAAAATAATCCCAGCCTTTAATTTCCAATAATGAAGAACAGTCAGAATCAACAGGGGCTGGGCAGGCCCAGGGAATCTGAGATCTCCAACTCATCCCAGCAAAGTGGAAAGCCCAGGAGCTTTCCTTAATTTTTATTTTAAAATTTATTTATTATTTATTTGTTATGAAGAAGTTTTCTTATCTTCTTCGTTCTAATTATATATATTAGGACTGATTTTTCTCTGATTTTTCTCTGGCAGCCCCATAAATAAATTTATTTCCATTCCTTGGGAATCCCTCTGCCCTTGGGAATCCCCTCAGCTGCCTGAAGGCCACAGAGAGAAGAGGGAGAGGGGATGAGGAGAAGGAAGTGACTTCTCCAGCTCAGGCTTGTTAACTCCAGCTCATCCTGCTCTAATTATCATAATTAGGAGCTTGATGAGAATCTGTTGACATAATGTTCCTCAAGGGAGGAGCTTTGCCCGAGCCATGAAGCTCCAAAATCTGTTACAAACACAATTTTCTCCATCCAGGGGTGAAGGAATGACTGAGCATGGGTAGCCTGGGCATTCCAGGCTGGAAAAACGCAGCTCTCACCAGCCTGGGAGCCAAATGTGCACTGAAATATCCACGATGAGGAGGGTGAAGGGGAATTTTGCATCCTCACCCGCTGAAATCGTTGCAGTTTCTGTGATTTTGGAGTTTTACTACAGCTCCAGTGAATGCTGCGACTCCCAGCTCCTGATGTAATTCAATCAAAAAAGGAAGCGACAGGGAGGTGGGGAAAAAAAAGACACAAATCCTTAAATTCCATATAAAAATAGATAAAAGCAACTGGCTTAAAGGATTTGGTTGAGCCTTATTTAAGAACTTTTTTTTTTTTTTCCTTGAAAGGAGAAGAAAATGAATTTAGCACACACAACCTCTTTTACCTTGCTCATCAAGGGGTCACAAATTTTCGCTCAGATCCAGATCAGAGCAAGATTAGAAAGGTCAGAGAGGGGAAATAATCTGGATGGGAGAGGTGGGAAGGAAGGGCAGCTGCACGATGTCCCCAGCACGCTGTAATTATGCTTCCCTCTGCTTGCCAGCTCTCAAACAGAAGGCAGCATTTGAAATAATACATCCATTAAGACACCTCCAGTGCCTGGCAGATTTGCTCTAAGAGGATTCTGCTTCTTACACACTGGTAAGGTTTTTATATTCATAAAATTCCGTCAGAGCCAGCCAAAAAAAAAGAGGGAGGAAAAGGAAAACCTGCCTCTGGAATGGGGCTGGGCTGGCAATTAAAATCCTGCCCTGTGCTGGCAAAAGACAGGTTGGCCTGTGCCTCTTTGAAGCGATGTTTCTACCGAGTTTGGGCACATCCAGGGAGTGCCAGGCAACAATCCTGAACAAATCTGGAATTGGAGGGAAGGAACGTGGCAGTATCAGGGATATTTGGGGTGCTGGGGCCTCACTGTGGGGTTTGGAGCCACCCAAGGCAGCAGTGCCAGTTTGGTCAGGACAGAAAGGGGCTTTAGGTAACTTAAAGCAAAGTGGGGACACTCCTAGGATGATCTGGGATTTGATTCCTGGCTTTTTGGTTTTTAGTTTCTAAGCTCTGCCTTTGCCAAGCTCTGGGTGTGCAGAGGAGCTGTGGGCAGGGCTGTGCTCCTGCTCCTTGCTGGGAAAAGTCTCCTTCCTGCCTCAGCCTCATCCAGAGCCACCTCCTCATCCTCCCCTCGGCCGTCCTTCCTTCATCCCCACGGCTCTGGGGTTGTTCTGGCTCTTGTTTGGAGTTTGGGGTCTGAAGGTCAGTGTTGGGCTCTGGTTTCAAGGCTGGCCCAGCTGTCCCCCTGTGCTGTGAGCAGGGGCAGGGCTGGGGGGAGGATGGAGCCGTGTCAGGGGGGGATTGGCCTGGATATCAGGAAAAGTTTCTTTCCCCAGGCAATGGTCACAACCCCAGGGCTGCCAGAGCTCCAGGAGGGTTTGGACACCACTGCCAGGCACAGGGTGGGATTTTGGGGGTGGATTGGTGATCCCTGGGGGTCCCTCCCATCTCAGGATGTTCTGATTCCCTGCAGTTGTCCCTATCACAGATGTTCCCCCTGAGATCCTTCAGAGGAAGATTCTGTGTCTCGTGCAAAACAAAACCCTGAGCATGCCCTGCCAAGATGAAAGGGCAGGGGAAAAAGGGGCTGAATTTCTGCTGGGGATCCATGAAATGGCTTTTCTGTGGGATTAACTCTGCTCTCCCTGCCTCAGAGCTGCACCTCTGGCTCTCTGGACAGACACAGAAGCCACCTCTCCCTTCACCTTGCTTTGATTGTTTCAGTCTGAATCTGTCAGCAGAGGAGTGTCAGCAGCCTACACGGGCAGCAGTTTTATTTAACACCATGCCTTTTCCTCCTCACCACCGTTTTTCATTTAATCTTTCAAAGCCATAATTATCTAATATTAATGGTCTCATCATCACAACGCTCACAGGAAGACAGTGGGGCTTTTGTCCACAGAGACAAAGATCTCTCAAATTAATATAATGCTTGTACAGGATTGATTTCAACCTCAGAGTTGCCCTCAGCCGGAGGGACCAATCTGTTTAAAAATATCTGCTGCTAATTACCCAAAGAGCCATCATTCAGCTGGAGGATTGAGTGAAATTGTCCTTCACATGTCACATCCACCTACAAACCTCCCAGCCTTCATTGTTTTTGTGTGGCTCCAGAAACACCGTCGTGGTTTAACCCCAGGCAGAAACCCAGCTCGGCCCCCAGGGTGGGATGGGGGAGAGAAGTGGAGGAGGAGAGGTGAGAAAACTCGTGGGATGAGTTAAAGATGGTTTAATAGGTAAAGCAAAAGCCAGGAAAGCAAAGGAAAACAAGGAATTCATTCTGCAGGTTCCATCGTCAGGTGTTCAGCCATCCCCAGGATGGGCTCTGAACATCCCCTGTGGATTCTCCTTCTCCTTCAGAAAATCAACTCCATTCCAGCCCAAACCAGCACAAAAAATTGAGATATTTTCTATCTATTCCGGGAGGGAAGGGAGGAGCTGGGAACTGAGACCTGCAGAAGTGGGATCTATTATTGCAGGGAGGAATCTGCCCCATTCATGGATAGCGTGTGGAGAATCCTGGTTTAGGTGTCCCTGATCATGGCAGAGGGTTTGGAATGAGATGAACTTTCAGGTTCTTTCCAAGCCAAACCATTCTGGGATTTGGGAAAATGGGAAGTGGTCCCATCTCCACTTTCCTTGAGAGCTTTGAGAGAAGGTGGTGGCCACATTTGGAGGGAATAACAACAATAATTAAAGTGCAAGGCTTGGACCTGGGGAGCTTTGGTTGTGCAGGTGGCTCATGACCACAGAGCTTTAGTCTTGGTCTTGGTTTTAACTGTCCTGTGCTCCAAGAGAGTGGGGCAAGGTGGCTGTGACATCATGAGCTGACACAGGGGAATAGCTGGGATGGGGAAGGGGGAGGAAAAGGCTGAGTCCTGCTCCATGCAGCCCCGAGTGGATGTTGGCACCTCCCTGGATGGCTCCATATGGCCCAGCCCACGCAGCCTGGCTGGGAGCTGTGACAGCCCTGGGCAATGTGAGGCACGACAGAGGCAGGGCCGGGAGCCAGGGCCCCCTCCCCGAGCAGGGGAGCAGCTCCAGGGAGCTGTGCTGGGAGCACAGCCCTGCCCCTGACAAATCCCCTCTTCTCTGGGCTTGCTTCATCAGCAGCCAAGCACTTCCCATAAAACTTCCCCAGACATCCATAAAAATCCACAGTAACAGACCTCTTGCTTTTATTTTTCGTCTCATTCTTTTCTTGCGCTGATGAAAAAGGGTTTTACTGGAGGAAAGCATCTTTGATGAAAAAAATATCGACTTCTGTGCTCTTTCCTGCACATCATCCCTCTTCTCCCTCACCCTCAAGGTCGTGCATCCACCAGAGTCAGTGGAGTTGTGTGGGATGAGGGCCAAGGGGAGGGAATTCAGGAGTTTTACCTGGACAGGTGAAGCTGTGGCTGCTCAGGTGCTCTATTTTAGGGCTGGGTTTTGCATCACCAGCTCTCCCCTGAACCTCTGCAGCTCTGCTTTGGCTCATTTTCCACCTGGGAGTTTTTGGAAGGCTCCACACTGAGAATTTTTCTGCTCCTGACAGCCTTTGCTGTGTCCCTCTCCAAGTGCTGATCATGTGATGCAGCCAAATCTCCATTTTCCTGCCATCCTCCAGCACAGCAGGGTCAATAATTAAAGTCCTTTCTTCTTCTCCCTGACATAACCCAATCCTGGAAGTAATTGGAAGCTCCCACAGGCCACAGGGAAGTCTGGAATGGCTCCTGGTCCCATTAATTTCCCTCACGTGTCATTAAGACAGGTGCAGAAGGAGCTTAATTAAGCTCAAAGCTCCAGAAAATGAAGGAGCTGGGTTGGATTTTTTCTTAGGAATTCACTCCCAACAGCATCTGTCTGATAGGTTTGGAGGGAAGAGAGGTGGGAAATGCTGGATAAGTGGAAATTTCTTGCTAAGGACAGGAGGGAAAGCAGTGGAGAGCAGGAATGTCCAAGCCCCTGATGCCTGAAAGTCCCACCCAGGTGACACCATGGATGGTTTTGGGTTTGCAGCAAATTTTACTGCAGAAAAGGGAGGGAAAACAGCAAAAAACTGCATCCCTGCTGTAGGAGGGAAGGGAGAGATCCCTGCCTACCCCAAAATTGCATCAGAAGGTCTGATTTTTGTGCCACTGGGTGAGAGGGCTTGGAAAAAAAGAGCAGCACTGAGAGGAAAATCGAGGAGCGTGCAGATTTTGTGCTTGGAATTGTGGCAGATGAAGATTTGCCTTGCTCTGGGGATCTATAGCTCCAAACCCAGGCTGTAAATGCCCCAGCCTGGTATTTAGGGACTTATTTTTACCTCAGTATATAATCCTAAATGGGACACGATCACGGAAAATTACGCTTTTTTGGCCTGAAATGCTCTTTTTAAGGGGATATTTTTGCCTCCCCCTTATTCCTCCCCACCTCCTTCATCCCCAGTAGCAGAGCTGCCTCTCCCCAGCGTGACTCAGCCGCTGAATGAACCAAACCTTCCCAAAAAAAACCCCGCAGTGCTTGGAGCTGCTGCTGTTTGATCAATCAGAGGGGAGTGAAAAAAGCAGATTTGCTGCAGCACTGCGAGCTGGGATGTGCTGGAGCTGCTCTCCCACATCCCAGCTCTGTTTGGAGCAGCTGCTCCTGGCTCTGGGAGTTCAGGAGGAGCCCTGGAAGAGCAGCAGAAGCTCTGAACAGCCCGGGCACCACGGGAGAGAGCTGTGGGATGCTTTAAGATGAGCCCTTAATTAATGAATCCACGCAGAGAAGCAGCAACTCTGTGCGGCCTCCCCAGCACTTTGACTGAGTCAAATTCTGGGGAATCCTGTGGAAATCCAGCTGCTGGCTGTGAATTCCTGCCTTTTGTCAAGGCATCCTTGCCACAAATTCGTTCTTTAGCAGAGGGATCCTCGCTGTGCCTGTGCTTAGCAAGGCCGGGCCTTGGCCCAGGCCTGAGGAGCTGCCAGGGTAGGGTTGGAATCCAGAGAATCCTAAAGCTGCATCCTTCCCTCACCCATCCTCAGTTCCCAACCATCCAAACTGCAGTTTTTAGGTGGGATATTGGGGAGGAATCCTCCCCTGGGAGGCTGGGGAGGCCCCAGGATGGATTCCCCAAAGGCCTGTCGCCCTGTTCTTCTACAGTTTTCAAAGCCGCCTGATTGTTTTCATTTTTGTAGTGGAGTTTCTCACCCACTTTCATGTAAACAAAGATTGTTTTACGTTCTTTTCTGGAGGAGGAGAGAAAAAAATGGACTTTTAGATTGACCAGTGTGGTGGGGGAGGTGGAACTCCACTTCTCCAACCCCTGGTCACCTCTGTGACAATATAAAAACCTAAGTCAAACATAAACACCCCTTCATTTTCTACTTAGACTTTGAAGTGTGTGTGTGTGTGTGTTATTCTGTGTCCTACAGCGACAAGGCCCCATCCCTGGCAGTGTCCAAGGCCAGGTTGGACGGGGTTTGGAGCAGCCTGGGATGGTGGAAGGTGTCCCTTCAACAAGGAAATCTCTAAAATCCTTTCTGAGCCAGGCCATTCCATGACACCAAGAGGGGGATAAATGGATGTTTGTGTTTTCCAGAAGAGCTGCTTTGATGGTTTTTTTTTTTTTTTTTTTTTTTGGAGATGACATTAGCACAACCAGTCAGCTGTAACCTCTGGGCAGATCAAAACCCTGCTCGAGCAGCTGGCTGGGAAAAAACAACCACTGAGGTGTTGCTAAATGCTTTTATTTCCTTGCCACTCCGTTGTTTGGAGAGCCTTGTCAATGAGGAAAGGGAAAAAAGTTTAATTTGCTCTAAACCCATGTTCAATATCTGGGTCCCGGTGTATCTCACCAGCACAGACGTTCCTCTGTTGTTCTCCCTCCCTTGAATAACTTTGTGAATTAAATTGGGAATTGGGTGATTCACAGCGTTTAGAGCCTATTTTGGGAGGAAATGAGCGGGGCTGGCGGGGCTGTGTGGGCTGAATTCACACCTTTGTGTGCCTCTTTCCTCCTGTCCCTTTGCTGTGCCTTGGAGTGGCTGCTGCCACTCATCCCAGCCCTCCCAAGGATGCCTCACAGACATTCAGGCACTCAACACCTTCCCAGCACAGAATTCACTCGATAAATGCCAAAGTTTTGCCTTATTTCTGCAAAATTCAGCTCCATTTTTTTTTGTTTCCTCCTTCTCCCAATCCCACTTGCTGCAGAATGGAGATTTTCTCCTCTTTTTCCTAAAAATGATCCTGTTCCCTTTTCTCTGCAAGGTTGAATTGGTAAAATTCAATTTTAAATGGAAAGTGTTGTCACTCAGGGAAGGACACCCAGGACACATCTCTCCACACCTCCACCTTTTATTTTGGATGTTCAGGGCTTTTCCTTTTGGAGTTTATGGCCTGGCAAACCCCCTGGGAATATTTCCTGGCACTGTGACACCTCCCAGACAGGCCACTTGAACTTTGGGTGGCCACAGATGGCATCAGAGACAGGAATTGTCACCAGGGACAGACTTTTCCCTTCTCCCTCCCCTCTGGGGATGAATTCAGGGAGCTGGGAGGGACCAGCCCCAATCTCTGCTGGGGGAATCTGTTCTGAGCTGCTTCTGCCCAGCTCTGCCCATTTAGCTCAGCATTTTTGTCACTTTTCAAGGGTTTGTTTTTTTTTTCCAGGGACCTCTGTCAAAAGCTCTGTCTGTACCTTTGTGCATCCTCAGGGCAGGAGGAGGGGAAGGAGAAGCTCAGAAATAAGGGGAAAAAAGGAGAGTGGGATTCCCAAACCACAGTTATTTAATGCTAAAAACTGAGCCAAGCCAGTTCCTTCCCATTTTACTGAAGCATTTGGCCACTCTGGCTATTTGGGTCAGGAAAAATATCATATTTTTTAGGGTAAATATCACATTTTGTAGGTTGAAGGCTGTGGAAAGGAGGAACAGCCCAGCACAAGCAAGGCAAACACACAAAGCATCCCTTGAATTTCGTCTCAGAGTTTCAAAGTGGAGGAAGGGCAATGAGTCCCAAAATATTTGGATTTTTGAAGCAAAATCCCTTTGAGAACTTCTCCCAGGATGGGTTTCCCCTGCAAGCAGCTCTGGTGGGGTGCTGCTCATGCTGCAGATGACTTTTTGCAGGTCCCAGCCCATGTCAGCTCCTCTCAGCTAAAAAAGGACCCAGCAGATGGGTTCATGCATCCATTTAGCTCAGACACGAGGAGGTTTTTATAAGCAGTGATTTAACAGGAGCAGATAAAAAAAAAACAAACCCTCGACTGTTTTTTGGTCAGCTTTCAAAAGGGAACAGGTTTGCTTCAGTGTTGCTGTTTGTAACCTCTCACATGATAAATTGCAATTTAAATCATCTCCCAAAGCCACAGCAGCGAAATTATTCCAAAACTGCCAAAGCAGAACACCTCATCATTGTCAATATTCTTTTATCCCCCTCTGGTCAAAATTAGCACAATTTCACAACATAATTTGCTTGGGGATGAATGACATTTTCAAATGGAAAACAGGCCCCATTCAGCTGCTCATTCCTTTGATTGGAAATGAATTTTTTAGTGGCAGTTTCACACACTTTGCTTTCTGTGAATACTCTGTGATTGCAACTTTCTCAGACGTGTGTGTTGGCAACAACAGATTCCAAAAAAGAGTTTCTCCTGATAAATCTTGGCCTAAAGCTTGTCACTTTTGGGTGTCTGGGAAGAGTATTTGGAGCAGCTTTGATTCTTGTCTGTGGCATGTTTGAAATCCCTGATTGGATGAGCATAAATCATTTCCTGTATAAACTTTTGTGATTATCAAGCTCAGATTTGGTTTTCTGCTTAAAACGGTGTCAAAGACACTTTTTTTTTTTTTTTTTAACAATCAATTTACTTTGATTCTTTACAAAAAAACCCAAACCAACATGAAGAGCCTCTGGACACTTCTTATCTCGAGAGCTTTCATCCATTTTCTTTCATTCATTGCCTACATTTGTTTGTTACTTATCCCAGTCGTGCTTAATTCTGCTTGAGATCACAGAGGCTTTTCAGCAGCATTTATCTCCCCATGTGAACACACAATTTCCAGCATAAAAGGAGCCTGTTCTGCTAATAAATAGCACTGGAGAAATTAGATTAAGGTGGGATATTGGGAAGAAGTATTTCAGTATAAAGGTGAGGTGGGACTGGCACAAGGTGCCCAGAGAAGCTGTGGAAGTGTCCAAGGCCAGGTTGGAGCAAGATGGGACAGAGGAAGGGTTGGAACTGGATGAACTTTAAGGATTCTTCCACCTCCAACCATTATGGGACTTTTATGAAATAATATTGCCCATTATTGTAGTGGTTGTGTTGGGGAGGGCTCACCTGATACCCCAAACTGAGTCTGCTCCCGAACTTGAGGAAGGTAAAAATGGTTTAAATTATCTTTAATGGTTTTAAATGGTCTTTCATTCATTGTAATTACTTTTTTTTTTCCTGGCAGAGGTTCTCTTAGCTGTAAAGCTGGATCTTTTCATTCTAGAGCAGAGTTGAGGACATTTTTCCCTCTCTAACTGTCACCACATTGCCACTGGTGGGTGCCACAACCCAGGGCTGCAGTTTGAGGGTGTCAGTGCCACTGTGGCCAGGCCAGAAGTTATTCCAGGTCATTCCCTTCCATCCAAAAGCCGCTGTGGACAGGGAAAAGTCCCTCTGGAATGAAAGTGAGTCCTCAGGACAACTTCCCTGAGCTTCTCTCTCCAAGGCAGGGTCTGTATCCCCTTCAGATCCTTTCTCCCGAAGAGCTGCAGATGTTCTGCCTCTGGGAATGTTCCTTTTTTCGGGACAATTCTCTCGATCCGTGCTAGATTGCCACTGCCTAACTGCTCTGCGTGTGGAAAGAGAATTTCCTTTAATCAGCTCCAAATGAATCCTCTTTTAATGTAACTGCATCCCTTTATTATGGAAAGTGACCCCCGGAGCCTCCAGCTGACCTTCCCCGTGCCATTTGTCACCTCACACCCCTCTACCAGCCTAAGGGTTAATCCTCGCCTGTCCCAAACCATCTCTGCCCTTGGTGGATGCCTCGCTCTTATTTCCCAGTATTAAATCCAATTTTCCCTTCTCTTCCCTGTCCACATCCATAAATCCTTAATGGTAAGGGATTTATGGGACTAATTTGAACTGGTCTGGGGTTTTTTTGGCAGGGCTGTTCTTCTCTCTAACTCCAAACAGAATTCCAAGTGCTCCCTGTTCTCTTGTGCTGTTGGGTTTTATTTTAGAGGTCCTTTTAATTTAGACTGAAACATTCTGTCCTGGATGCACATCCCAGGCTGGAAGGACCCCCTGCAGGAATTCATCCCAAATTTCACCGTTCCCATTGAAGTCAGAGAGGTTATTCCAGATTTTTGATGAGATAATTGGTGTTCAAGCCTGGGGATCTTCCCAGAGAAACAACCCCAGAGGATCCAGGCACTGGTCTGCCAGAACAATGTATTTAATCCCAAAATAAATGGTTCCAGATGATGCAGAGGAGGTCACCAGTTGATAACTGGAAGTGTTTCCTCCTGGGGAAAACACCTCCTAAGAAAAACATTTCTTCTCCCTAACATCAGGATTGATATCCTCAAAAAAATAGGAATAAAAGCAGATTACTGAGCTGTCCCCTTTATATTTAAGTCACTTTTACCTTGAGGCTTAGTGCTAATTGCCCAGCATTTAATTGTCTTGTATTTTTATTTGCAATTCATTTTTCCCAAGGATCGATGCAGTAATTCACATAAAAGATTGGGAATCAGCTGCTGAGCCACAGAGAATTTATCATTATGTATCGATTCCCATGGCACCAGCAAATGAAACTCTTGTCCACATCATGAGAAAAATAAAGCCAAGTGGGATAAATAAAAAGAGTGGACTCTTCTGGACTCTGAGAAAGCTCCAAAATGCCACACAAATGATAAAATAAAACATCAGATGTCGGGGGTCTGGGGTTGAGAAGACCCCAAAGGTGACAAAAAGTCCTTTTCTCCCAGCCCTGCTGCCAAAAAGTCGAGATTCTCCTGGCCAGAAGATGAAATAATTCCTGATTCTCTGTGTTTGAACAAGCCTGGATGTGGCACTGGGTGCCAGGGTTTAGTCGAGGTGTTGGGGCTGGGTTGAACTCGATGATCTTGAAGGTCTCTTCCAACCTGGTGATTCTGTGAATTCTGTGAATTCTGTGATTCTGTGAATTCTGTGATTCTGTGATCCTGTGAATTCTGTCAATTCTGTCACTTACAGTGCTAGAGGGTTTTATTTCCCCCCAATTTTTTGGTGGAGGTGATGCCAGCAGGGCTGAGCTGTTGTGGGCGGGCTGCAGACCTCACCCGCTGTAAGAACAAATCAGACCAGAGGTGATTTACTGTAACTCCTGAGGGGCATTAGCAGCTCTAGATCAGCATTTTAACCTCCCTTCAGTTCCTGTTTCCTTGGCTGGCCTCTGGGGACCATCTCGGAGCTTTTAGAACAATAATGGGAGATTTAAAGTGAGACAAGGCGGCTGCTGGTACAGAGTAGGAGATGCTGCCCCCAAAAAAATGGGATTTTCCCCGAAGTTTGCTCAGCTCTGAGCTGTGATCAGTCTGGGAGAACCTGCCTGGCAACCCAAAATGCAGACACAGCTCGATTTGAGACAAATCCCCCCCCTGCCAGCTCCAAACTCTGCAGAAAGAAAACCTCCCCTCCTTCAAAGCAAACCCCAGGTTTTCCCAAATTGGCAGGAAATGACTCATCCCACAAATATAGACTCGGAATTATTCAAGGCCTCATCCAGGTATGAAAAAGCACTAGGAAATAAAAATCCCTTAATTAGGGTTTTGTGGGGAAGTGTTTTGGAGGTCTCGGGTGCTCTCTGCTTGTCCTGGGCTGGTTGTTGGATTTCCATCTGGAGAGGCTTTTCCTGGGACAGCAAAATTGCTGCCCACACCACCCAGCCCAGCAGCAGCTCTCTTGCCAGAGTGGTCCAGCTAATTAGACAGGTAATTAGACAGGCAATGTCCAGGTAATTAGACAGCTAATTAAGCAGCTAAACTCTGACTGACAGGAAACTTGGGCACCCCTTCCTGGGATCATAACTCGGGGATGTATTTCCCACTGCCTCAAGAAAAGGGATTTTTTCCAGGGTATTTCTCTACTATTTAGGCTCAACTAAAACCTGTTTTTCCTTGGCAATGCCCAAGAATTCTGTTCCACTTCTATTTTCCGTGGGGGGAAATGGATAGGGAATGACAGAAGAACAAAACAAATCCCAAAATAATCCCCTGCCCTTGCTTTTGTTGTGTCACTGGCTCCCTTTGGCCGTGCTGACATCCTCTCCTGGGCATTTATTCATATTGATTACATGGATATTGTTCTGTAGGCTTTGCTCTGATTCTTGGGAAAACAGAAGCAAAATAAAACTCTGCTGGACCAGGGGCAGCTGAAGAGTTTGGGGATGTTTTCCACCACAAACCCTCCCAGGTTTTGGATTTGGGATTTTTCTCTGGCAGCAGAGACAGAGGAAATACCAAGGTCTGTGTGAGTTACTTTGATTCCCATCCCTTTGCTCCCTTTCCTGCGTCCCTGCTGGGGATAAATTCCAGCACATCTTCATTCTGGTGCTCCCATTCCACAGGGAATTCTCTCCCCAGCCTCATTAGGAAGGAAGCAGGCAGGGAAGGCTTTGCTGAGATAGAGCCTAGTGGGGTGATATTGGATTTTTTTTGTTTTGTTTTTGCTCTTCCTCAACTCAGCTGTGGCAGTTTTCACCAAGGATGTTTGGGTTGAATTTTCCTAATATATTAACCCCCCAGATTTGGGGGATTTCTGTTATTGACACCCTAAAGACAACATGAACTGTTGTCCCAACACCAAAAATAAATCCCAAATAAATAAGCACAGCTCAATCTCCTCTTCCCCATTTTAGTGCCTCCCTTTTTGGGGATGTGTCAGACACTGAGCTCATCCTTCCAAGCACTGTGTTCATGTAGAGGAGTTGTTCAAAATACCATGTGTAGGTGCATTAAAAAAGCTTGATCTGTTTGTCTGGTGGGAGGAAATGTTTTCTCTTAGGAGGTTCCAAGCAAAACTTGGTCCACTTTTCCCCACTGTCTTTCCACTGAACTGAAAAAAAAAGATGATTTCATCAGATTTCCTTGATTTTTTTTTTTTTTTGGGGGGGGGGCTTCTCAGGCTCTGACACCTCCATGAATCATGTGTTTATCTTTAAAATCAAAAAGAAAAACTCTCTGGCTCCCCCAGCCTTGCAGTGCCATTAAAAATTCTAAAAGCTGTGTAGCCTTAGAGAATAGCCTTTCCAAAGACATGAAAAAGAATTGCTGATTTATTTATTATTTATAGAGCTCATTATATTTTAACTCCAGGGGGTGGCAAATATAGGATAGGCTCCTTCAAACAACTTGTGGGCCCTCCAGTGGTGCTCTCCATGGTTCCTGTGCTGGGGAAGGGAGGGAAGAGCAGTTCCAGAAGAAAAGTGAAGTAAGGATGGGCAGGGTGGGCAATTTTTGGGAGATTTGATGGACTGGTGTTGGATTTAACCCTTTTCTGACCCACAGATGGGGCAACTGAGAGGTGTTCTAAAAACTTTTATTCCATTTTCAGTCTCACGTGCAGGGTGAGACAATACAGATGTTATAATTCACACCATCACCATCAGAATTCAATTATTTCCTGGTTACAATACATTATAAATGTTTCTTATATCAGCTTTAGCCACACCATGCTGGAAATGCCTTAAAGCCAATCATCTAAAATTACCCCTCGTGGGTCCTACAGTGCATCTTTCACAGTTCTAGTTCTCCAAAGTATCTTATTTGTAAAACCATCCTTTAAAACTTGTTTCCAGCTCCATTTCTCTCTCAACAAAGTCTGTCCCATTCCATGGCATTTCTAATTCAGCATTTTTTATCTCAGAGTTTACACACAGATACACACTGTGTGAGCTTTCTCTCAGGCTCTGAGAATTTCCTACAAATCCATTCCCCACAGACTGGGATCGGGAATAACTGGGCCAGTTGGGCCAGAGCAGCTGGGAATTATCTGGAATGGGATGCAGAAAGTTGGGAGCTGCCACAGGATCACCCCAGCAGTGCATGAAGGGTTGGAGGAAGGGAATATTTTCCTTGAGAGTGCTGGCAAACACTGAGAATTTCCAGCTCTTCTCCCGTGTCCCTGCTCCATTAAACTCCTTCAGGGAGGAACTGCAGATGGGTCTCAGATGGCAAATGAGCCCTGGGAGCAGGAGCTGACAGCGTGGAGGAGACAGAAAAATGGCCTCAAAATCCAAGGCTCTGTGAGGGGTGCTCTGAGAGGCAGCTCCTCCTGGAAGCTCAGCAAACACCCCCCAAAATCCCAAATTCCCACGGGATATGGGGATGTTCCCAGCAGGAACAGGGCCTGCAGAGCCTCTCCTGATCCCAACTTTGATTTCCCCATGGAAACTCACTCTGTGTCCTCAGCAGCTCCCAGATTGTTTTCTCCTTTGGGAAAAATAAGGATTCACATCTTGTTTGTCACTGTTGTCTTGTTCCTGCCGCTGACCTGGGGATAAGGATCTGGCAGAGAACATTTTATCAGCTGCAGTAAATGTTCTTTCTCTATTAATTCCATTTGGGATCAATAATTAATGCTGCTGTCTCCTTTGCAATCCCCCTCGGTGGGAGAGGAGGTCAGGATTTCATGGCTTGTGGTGCTTGAAGCCCTGAAAATCCCAAAATACACAAAGATTCCTATAATATGAAAGTTTTTTTCCCTTGTTTAGGGGTCAGCAAGATCCCAATTTATGAGGACAAGGTGGATAATTGGGAATAGAATTCCCAGCCCAGAGAAAAGGTAGCAAAGATTGAGCAAGGATCATCTCACCCTCCCTGGTCAGAGCCAGAATAATTCAGAGAGACTAGTGGGGCAGAAAGTGAACTTGAAATGGGTAGGAAGAGCAGAAACAGAGAGGATTTCTCTGCCCACCACAATCTCCCCAGTGCTGAGAGGTTTTCTGAGCAATTCTTTTGGCAGAAATCACCAAATCCCAGGTTTGGGTCAGTGCAGCCCAAACTTCACGTGCCAGGGGCGATTCCAAGGTGGAAATGCTTTGTGGTCTCTTGAGCCAAGGCACATCCCTGGAGCATCTCTTACCTGAAAAATCAAAGTGGTTTGGGTTCCAAATTTCACAAAACAAACAGGGCAGGGCTCAGGAGCCAGAATTTCTCTTGGTTTTAGCTGTCTTTAGCTATCAGCTCCCCTTGGGCCAGTCCACAGCACATCAGGGCTCTTTCTTGGCTGCTTTTCTCAGGCATGAACCAAGAGCAGATAAATCCTGAGCTGAAGTTTATTTCTGGAACAGCAAAATGCCAGGATGGGATCTCTGTGCCAGCAGCACAAATCCCAGCCCCACTGGTGGCTCTTCACCCTGCTGTGGGTAAAAAGAGAATTTCAAGAGGTGGCAGAGTACCTGATAAAGGCTCAGTTAATCCCACAGGTCTCAGTGTGAGAATGGCAGAGGGATTTTGCACACCCTGCTGAACCAGGAGATGTTATCCTCCTTCCACCTGCCAGGGAAACAGAGGCAGTGAGGATAAAATTCCTAAGCCCATCTTTTCAGAGGATAAAATTCCTAAACCCATTTTTTAGATGGAATGAGGATAAAATTCCTAAACCCATTTTTTAGATGGAATGAGGATAAAATTCCCAATCCCATCTTTGCAGAGGGAATGAGGATAAAATTCGCAATTCTATCTTTTCAGATGGAATGAGGATAAAATTCCTAATCCCATTTTTTCAGAGAATAAAATTCCTAAACCCATTTTTTCAGATGGAATTAGGATAAAATTCCTAATCCCATTTTTGCAGATGGAATGAGGATAAAATTCCCAATCCCATCTTTGCAGAGGATAAAATTCCCAATTCCCATCTTTTCAGATGGTTTCCTTCTCCTGCTGTCTTCTCACAGCTTCTTCCCTCCCCTTCCCCTTTGCCCTTAGCCAGACCCAAGTCATTTAAATGAAAAAATGGGGTTTGAATGCATTTCCCTGCCCAGGTGCCAAGCACCGAGCCTGGCAGCAGAACTGGGATGGATTTTCCAGGGCTGCTCCTCCTGGCAAGGTCTGGCTCCTGTGCCATCCTTTCTCCCAGCCACGTTTGCTCCAGTTTGGCCAAAGCTGCACAAATTCAGGGAGATCTGGAGGGGCTGAGCCCCTTCCCTTGGCTCTGTGCCCCACGTGGAGCAGCAGCAAACCCCAGCTCTCACTGGGTGGATAACCCAGATCTGCAGAACCTGCTGGGAAAGCTCCTCCTGCCCGTGTTGTTGTCATTTTTCTGATGTTTTCCCCTTGCATCCCCAGATTTTTGCCAGTGGTGGGTTTGATTTCAGTGCTCGAGAATTTCTCCTGGTGTACCGTTGTTATTTCCTGGGTTTTTTTGCAAAAGATCTTCAAACAGAGATCTTAAACCTCAAATTCAAAAATTATTTCACTCCGGTGGTTGGTCTTTGCCCCCTGTTTGAACCCATGGATGCTCTGTGGTATAAACTGAATTAAAATTACCTGGGCCATCCTCTGCTTTTGCAAAAAACTCACTGGAGCATTCAGTTTTTTGCCTCATCCTCCACCAAAGGAATAAATGGGATTATTCCACAGCCCCAAAACAATGGAGCTCTCTGCCAACAAAAGTGAATATGGGATTCAGGGCCTAATTAGATGGGGAGACTGGGAGCAAATATGTAAATACCAGGATGACAATTGTAAAGAATATTTTCAGTTATTTGTACTGCAGGATTTCTTGATTTGCTGCTGGGACTGGGAGCTTTATCTCCTTGGTCTCTTAGGAAAAGGGAGAAAAAATGGCTGCAGAAAATGGAGCAAGGGATGAGGCAGGAGGGAGAAATGTCCCTTCTGTGAGGGGATCAGGTTCAGGTGGGACTCAGGGCTCTGAAAGCTGCTGGAACCACAGCCCCAGGCAGGAATTTGTGTTCTGTGGTGGGAAACAGAGTTTGTGATGCCCTGAGTGGCAGAAAGAAAGGCAGCTGAGATTCCTGGAAATGCAATTGCCATCTCAGATCCACAGAACAACCTGTGGAAAAGCAGCTGCCCGGAGGAGAGCCTGGCCTTTGAGTAAAAGCTGAAGGAAATTGTTCTGGGCCCTCAGGGGAGGCTCTGGAGAGCTGATTTAAGTTGGGTCAGAGCAGTTCTTAGCCCAAATTGCCCTCAGTAATTTCTAGTCTGCCAGCTTTCTAGAGTGCCAGCCCATCTAGTTAACCAAATCCCAACATCTCTGTTCATCCCCCTTGCCTGAACTCTGAGCCCATCTGCTTTCAATAAAAGCATCTTCCCCTTCTCCCCTGAAACACAGACTGGAGATTATCCCTGCAGAGGAAGCAGAGCCTGGCACCAGAGGGTTTCTCCCCTGCTGGAGCTGCAGCTCTGTCTCTGCAGCCCACCAGGGACCTGCTTCCAGACAGCCAAATGCTCAGCAGCTGAGCTGCAGCCCTCAAGCACAACTGCAAGTGAAAAGAAATAATGATAATTAAAATCAAAAGGACAAAACATCCTTTCAGCTGGAAACTTTTGCCCCGTGACCGTGTGTTTTCTCTGTGGCATGATTCCTTCCAGGGAATATTCATGGAATTAAAAGACGATTCCATGCAGAAACCAGGAACTGGCCAGAATTGTGTTGACTGGCATTTGTTTACCAGGGGTTTAGTTAACCTCATTAAATTTAATCTCATATAACACTGGCAGTCCTTTAGAGCAGGAAATGCAGGAACTTCACTTCTATTTTGGGGTTCTGTGCTCCCCACAGAGTCCCTCAACATCTGCTCACTGCTTCCCTCCTGTGCCTGGGCTTTCACACCTCCCTGCCACTCAGAAATTTGATGCTGGTGCCTTCCTCGAGAAGGGCTCTGAAAAGTGCCACCCAAACGTGTGGCCAACACATTTTTTTCAGGCTAAACCTGCCCAGATCCTGTGAATATTTTCTGTCGCTCCCTGACTTCTCCACGCTGAGCTTTTAGGTGCTTGCAAAGGGCAGAAAAGGAGAAATTCTTCCTGGCCACAAGTGGCAGGAGCTGTGGGATTTTCCCCTCCTTTCACCAGGGAAAGTATGGGCTACTTAATGAAATAATTGCTCCTTTAACAAATTGCCCCTCATTAGCCAGGCCAGTGTGGCTGTGCACCCTCTGATCTACGGAATGAGAAGATATTACCTCAAAAACTCTGCTAATGATCAGCACGGCTGAGCTGCCAGGCCACTTTTATCTATCAGCAGCTGACAAGAAGTCATGCCCTGTGCTGCTGACAGCTAGAATAATAATAATAATAACAATAATAATCACAACACAGCTTTGAACTCTTACCTAGCTGGAAAATCTTGGTTTTTCCTGCAGGCTGAGGAGTTTGATCCTGAGATAGCAGAAGTTTTATCTTGGGGTAACCCAGAATTGCTGTCCTGGCTCAGATCAATGAGAAACTCCCACTAAACCAGGTCCATGCTGGCCTTGGACATCTCCAGATCTCCAGCCTTGTTTTATATTTCATCAGTCCAAGCCAGCCCTCTGTCCTTTATTTAATTCTCTACATTCCAGTCAAACTCAGAAGTGATGGAATTGGGGCATGTGGAGAGGTTCAAACGAGGATTAATAATTTCTCTGGGTGATGAAAATACAAAGTTATTGTGTTAGTTGTGAAGGGCAGGAGTCCCTCATGCCTACTGAACATGAGAGGATGCCAGGATGAGATTTTTGTTCTTGATTTTTTCCCTCTCCTTCCAGTGCAGCTGTTCTTTTAGCAGAAGCAAATGGATTTGGGAATATTCAGTCATTACTTCTCCCTGAAATTATTTTTCTTCTAAGTATATCAAATAATAAGTGTTTCAGCAGGGAAAATTGTCATTTTATTTTACTTTTTTTTTTTCAGAAAATGCATTATTCTGTTTAGCTTCCTCTGCTTCTTTCATCGTGTGTGTTATTCCATCTCCTCTCTGAAGCATCCACACATAAAATATTAGAATTATTAACTACATTTTGCATAGGCCAAGGTTGCCAGAATAGAGAGAGATTTTAGAATAGATATTAGAAAAAAAAAAAAGGAATCTTTACTGTGAGGGTGGTGAGGCCCTGGCACAGGTTACCCAGAGAAGCTGTGGCTGCCCCATCCCTGGAAAATATTCCTCTCCTCATGGTCCTGCCTTGCTCCAAACTCCTTTTCCTTAAGAAAACCTCAATTTCTCTGTGTTTGGTTCTAAAGTGGGGATTCACATTTGCTGGGAAAATCAATTCAACAGAGATGCTGATGCTCAGCTGTTCTGCTAATGGGCAGCCACCTCAGGTATTTAAGGTGGTTAAGATGATTTAAAAGTGTTAAAAGTGGCATTAATTAGGGCCACAAGCCAAGTGCTCACTGATGGGACATCCCCAAAGGTGTTCCCCCACATCTGGAGCAGCTGCTCCTGCCAGATGTGCTCCTCAAGCAGCTGGCCTTGCTCTGCCTTCCCCCTGGCTCTGTTCTTGCACCTCCTGACGGATTTTCACCCCCAAAATTCTCCCCTTTTCCATGTGCAGGGTGTCAGTGGGGAGCAGAGCACAATCCACGTGGAAACCTGACACACACAACAGGCTGCCTTGGGATTGAGACCCTTTCTTCCCCCTAATAAAACTCAAAATCATAAATATTGCTCACCTCTGCAAGCCTAGCTGGGAATTTTTCCAGCCCAGCCAGGTTGTTGCCACCTGAGGCCTGGCTGGAGGGAGGTTCTGAGGATGCTGCTCAATTCCCTGAAAAATTTCCTTGCTGATCACTAAATTCTGGTAATGGATTGAGGCAGAGTTGGGCACCCTCAGTGACAAACTGGCCCAAGCAGAGCCAAAATTGACTGGCCAGAGGGAAATAAAGGCCAGAATTCAGCACGTGCTGCCTGGGAGATGGGGCAGAGGCAGGTCTGGAAAAGCAGAGTCAGGCTGGAGGGCTGGCACTGCTGTCCCAGCCCCACACAGGTCCTGACACGCCTGTGACACTCGTGCCAGCTGAGTGTCACACCAGGCAGAGCTGCCTGCTGGATTTTAATTAGGCTGAGACTAAATTACACAGGGCTCGGCGAGCTCGTCCTTTTCAGCGTGGCTTGGGGAGAATGAACAGACGAGCATTTTCAATTTAAGGTTTAGTTAGATAATGCCTGTTGGTGCCAGTAGATTACAGAGTGGATATTAAATCCTCCAGGATTTGCAATGGCAAAGTAGTCACAGAATCCATAAGCAGGAAGGAGAGCAAGGCTGTGGAACTGTCGTCCCCTGGAGGAGCCGAGCAGGAGCAGAAAATGGGAAGTAAATCTTGCTTTTGTAGGAAGCTCCACGAAAAGAGCACTCATGGGCAGGCTGTGGCCTTTAAAGGTTCCCTCTTAAGGAGATTTCCTGCTCCTGACAGGGGCCAAATGGCAGGGAAAAGGAGATGGGGTTTGTCAGACTGCTGGAGCAGGGAGAGGCAGGGCTTGGTCCGGAGTGCCGGAGCTCCTGCTGGGGTTTGGGGCCCAGGATCCCACAAAAGGATCCCACAAAAGGATCCCACAAAAACACCAAAACACCTTCTGGGAGTGTCCCTGCAAAGCCAGCCAGCTGTGCTGTGGTGTCTGAGCTGCAGAGACCCCACAGCCAACTCTGAAATATTGAATAGAACCCCCCTGAGCTGATGCAGGGGGTGATGAGCAGCTCCTGGGCAGCAAAGCAAACCCAAGCAAGCCTTG
>WEZZ01000017.1:70744-104776 GCA_013400585.1 Chloropsis cyanopogon
ATATCTTAAATTTTAAAACTTTAAACTTCTTTTTACTTTGTTTCTACTTTAAACTATAAATTTACATTCTCACTTCTAACACCTAAGTTTAAAAACTTTTTCTAATCAAATCTTATATTTAATTTTAAGCTTTGCCTTACAAACCCAAAGTTCTAAAATTTTTCTACATCTCAAATACCTCCAGCTTTTCCTCCTGGACAGCAGCACTGCCTCTTTCCCCTCCTGGAGACATCAAATGCAAATAACTTGGCTTATTTTTAAATTTTTTTTGATTTACACACGTGCCTTGCATGGCCCTCACTGCTGAGCTGAATGATCCTCATGTAAAACCTCAGGCTGGGACTCACAGCTTTGTGAGAAGGGTTTTTTTGGGGGGGGAAAAGGGGAATATTTTTATTTTACCTTGATTTTTCTGCCTGTGTCAGTGTTGAATTGCCCACACTCAGAGGCACACACACACTTATGAAAGCCCTGTGGGGTTTTTTTGGTGAATCCCAAACTTCTGTGCACGGGAATTCTCCCACTTGGGTTGGGCCTTGTGTGTTGCAGCACCCAATGTTTGTGTAAAGGGAAACAGAAATGGAGAGATGGGGCAGAACCAACAAAAATTGGCATTTTCTGCCTCTCCAGCTCTGTTTGCTGCAGTCCCTGAGTGAATCTCGTCCCACCAGGAGGCGTCCCTGGAATTTCACTCTGACCTGCCCCACTCCAACCAGCAACAGTTTCTGAATCTCACTGGCTGCAGCCTGGGTGGGAATATCCTCCCACCACTGAATAACCAGGAAAAAATGGGGATTTTAATGTCCAGTCTGTCTTAGGTGTGTTCTCTCGTGCAGAAGGTGGGAAAAACCCACTAAAACCCCTTTTAGTGCAGCCCTATTTAATACCAGGAGCAGCAGGAAACACAGGCAGAGCAACCCCAGCTCAGCATCTCCTGCTCAATGTTCCCTTTTGTTGAGATTCTTTTCATTTTACGGCTTTAATTTCCAACAGAATTAAGATATGAAAGAGGGGGGCTTCATTTAAAAGAGCTCCCTGGGTGTGAAAAAGACCTTCCAGCTTAAACAGCACAATCCTTTGTGAAAATTCATATTTACAGACCTTTTAGGATGTATATTACTTAAATACACATTTAAGGCTGTTTTAAAAGCCAGATTATTGGCCCAATAGACCATAAAAGCTCCTGCAGAGATAGTGCAGCCTGCAGTATGTATTTCTATTTTGGTGCTTTTAAATGCTTATATTTATCAGCTCGCTTGTTGGGTTCAGGGCTGTGTGGTGAATATTGGCTATAAAAAGGAAATGGTCATTGTAAATGTGTGCACAGGAGAGGAAGGGAGGCAGGGAAGGGGTGCTGGGAGAAGTTACCCAGATTTTCTCTGTGGGGATTAAAGAAAAATCACTGGGAACACAATGGATGTGGGTGGTGATGTTTTAGAGGGTCAAACCCAAGGCAGAAGTCTCACTTCCACAGAACATTAAATCCTCTCTCACAAATGTGTAATCAGAAATGACAAAAAAATAAAAATAATTTAAAAAACTGTTTCCTTCGTGGTGGCAAAAGCTTGACAATCTTAATTCAGATCATGCAAGGCCTTAATGCAGCACAGTGTGAATAAAAGCAGATTATCTTGGTGCTGCTGAGGCACTGCATGAGCTGGTTGTGTATTTGAGACTACAAGCCCTAAAACATCACTGCCCTGTGCTTCTTATCATGACCAGTGTGACACCAGTGGTCTGGAGATGTTGTGGTGATTTCTGATCACAGCCTGAGCCCTCATCTTTGATCCTGCAGGACACCACCAGCAAGGCTTTTATGTGGCTGTCTCTGGTGTCATTTACACATTGTGGATGTCACAGAGTGGGGGGACACCCCTGCAGGCAGGAAAAGTGCTATCAGTGTCACTTTGCAGGATTTGCACAGTTCCTACCTTCTGCATCAAATTTGAGACCAAAACCTTTCCAAACATCATTTTTGCAGCGTTGATTAGAGCTGTGAAAGCTGGGGGGTTAATCTGCATCCTGAACAGGAGCAGTGGGGTGGAAGCTTTTATTGCCACACTCCCAAAGGACCCATCCTTATTCCTGAAGCCCCCCTGGAACAGGCTGAAGCTCTCCCAAGAAAAATTGTTCTTTTTCTTACCAATACAGACTGCTTGGAGGAGGATTTCCACGTCTGTGGCGTCACCTTTGCAGACTGGTGCCTCACTATGGAAGGGTAGGCTGTGACAACACAAAACACAGCCAGTTACTGATCTGTCCCTGCCACTGCCACCCCCGTGTCCCCTGGCCAGAGCCAGGACCAGCAGCAGGACTGGAAGTGCCACCTCATTAGTATTGCATTGCTCAGCATGGAAATGCAGCCATCCCCGGGGTGGGACACACAGACAGCCATCAGACAGATGCCTCTTCCACCACCCAATCAGGCAGGAAAAGGCAGGAAAGAAGGTCTGGCTAATTAAAATGTCTGAGGAATGCAGAGAGGTGGAATGCAATCAGACCAATTAAATTCAGGCCGAGTCCCACAGTCAGCATTCTGGCTCTTGCAGAGAGCACTGCAGGCTGTTTAATTAGTGCAAAGAGCTGAGCCTGGGCTTCCTGCACTTCCTCTGGCAGCTTGATAAGCCCTCACCCCCTTCCAGCAGGCCAGCCCTGCTCTGCCCCGGGCTGCAGCAGCCCTGCAGTGCCACAGCCAGTGTCAGGCCATCACACCAGGGCCCTGCCCACCATCCCCGATTAACCAGACCTGACTCTGCTCGGCAGGTGCTGGTGCTCTCGGGTTCCACTCTCAGGGTGGTGAGATGGTGAATGGGGGTTTGGTTCTGGTGAAGGAGGACAGGCAGCTCCTGCATTTATTTATTTATTTTTTTTTAAGGTTGTGCTGTTTGTGTTATTTTTCAGTGATGAAACTAGAGGTGCAAATGGTGTCTTCCTCGAGAATCATCTCAAATTTATCCCTACCCATTACAAACAAAATTTAAAACCCCTCCACCTGTTCCCTAGATAAAACTTTAATATTTTTGTTAATATTGTTAATATTTTTTAACAATTCTTGTTGCCCTGCCTCAGCAGAGTCGCTCCTGTGCAGGTGCCTCAGAGATTGGCACTCAGGCCAAGGCACAGGACTGCTCCAGGATGCCAGAGCAGCATTTAGGGGTTTGTCACCTCAAAAGGGGCGGGAGGAAGGGGAACACTCAGTTCCTAGTACCGGTCTTAGTGAAGAGGCTCCCATCAGACTGTTTGCTGAAGTCACCGGGCGGATTCTGTCCCACCGAGGAGAACTGAAAAGGCAGCTTAGTGCCATTGCCTACTGGAAGATAGAAGAGCTTGTGTTATTCCACGGGGCTGCAGGGGGGCATTCCCAAACACAGCTGGGACTCTGCCTTGGCCTGCCTCGGGGGCCCTGTCCCTTTTTTCTCAGGGACAAGAGGCAGAGGAGAGCAGCAGCTGTGTGTGGGCGTGAGGTGATGCTCCAGGCAGGGCCCAGCCTTTCTCCTGAGAGCCCCAGGTGTGGCTGGAGAGCAGCAGCTCCTGGCAGGAGAGGTGACTCCAGCACTGCCCTTCCTCCCAGCACTGCAGGCTTCATTCAAACCCCACTGCCATTAAAGCTTCCCCTCCTGGACTCCTCAGGGTCAGGCCCTGGCTGCCAGAAGGAATCTGAGAGCAGGGAGATGAGAGGGACACAGCCCTGCCTGTGGAAAGCAGGAGGGGCTGAGGTGTGGCTCTGAGTCACCAGAGCTCCCCAGGCAGGGTGGCCCTGGCTGCTTCCAGCACCAAGGGAAAGGCTGGATCTTGTAGGAACGAAGCAAAGGAGGAAAATGTTGGAAAAGGAAAACGGGGATCTGGGAAGAAAAGGCATGAACGTGGGCCAGGCTGTGTCTTTGAGAACTTCTTAATAAAAGGTGTGATAGAAAGAAGCACCTTGTGCTTCTCAGACTATCTGAGAGTGTTTGGGGTCTCCTCCTGGTTCTGCCACAACCTCCTCAGAGTGCTCTGAATGTTCAGGGTCTGGGGATCTTTGCAAACTGCCTGCTGTGTTTTGCACCTCCTTTCTCTGTGAACAAGAACCAGGGGTGCCTTTCCCTCCTGTGAGCACGGATTGCCTGGGCTGGGGTGTGTGCAGACAGGGCTGATGGCCCAGCAGGAGCTGGCTCTGGGATTTTGGGGTGCCAGGCAGCTGAGAGGGGCAGAGGAGAGGGGGGTTAGTCAGGCAGAAAGCTGTGGCACGGGGGGTTAGGTCCTCTCAAGCTGAAGGCAGAATTACCCGTACCAAGTGTTTCCTCGGTCGCTTGGAAGGAGGAAAATTCCCATGACCGTGGGTTGAAATTGGCTGTAAAACAAGAGCATCCAGTTCAGCAGTCGGCTCCTGACGAGCTGCCTCAGAGGCCTGTGCCTGGCACTGCTCAGGGAAAAGGTCCCCACCGAGTTGGGAGCAGCCCCAAAACAGAAATCCAGGCCCAGGCAGCAGAGGAGAACCTGGGGTTTGTCCCTGGGGAGTGGGGAAGAGGCTTCTCCTGCAGTGAGCACTCCCTCAGTGCCACAGAGCTGCAGCAAATGGCCAGCTCAGGTTTGGGTTCCCAGCTGCAGGCAGAGCTTTGGGTTCAGAGCTCCAAAGACACCAGGACAGGAACATTTCCCAGCCCTGGGCCAGGTGTGTGCCCCAGGCTTCCACCAGCACAGACTGGTGCTGCTGCAGCCCCCTGGGGAGGCACTGGGCTCCCAGTAAAGCAAAAAGAAGATGGATTCTTGGAGCTGCTCTGCTGCCATCCTGTGGGCTGCCTCTCTGTTTGAGATGTTTCTGTTTACACAATTCTCTCTCTGTGTGCCTGGGTCCCTTCCACTCTTCATTCAAAGACCTTCAAGATGAGTTTTCCAAACTCCTCCTGGATTTGGCCAAACTGTTTGACACATCAGGAGAAGAGAGCTTAGTGGGAGAGGACAGAAAGGAGCGTGGAGCAGTTGAACAGATTGTTTCTCTGAGGCAGTGTTCGAAATGTTTTATGCCACTCTGCCTCATCCTGTCATCCCTGCAAGCAAATATTGGACCACAGAATGGTTTGGGTTGGAAGGGACCTTAAAAATCATCTCATTGCAGCCCCTGCCATGGGCAGGAACACCTTCCACTATCCCAGGTGGCTCCAAGCCCTGTCCAGCCTGGTCTTGGACACTTCCAGGGATCCAGGGGCAGCCACAGCTTCTCTGTGCCAGGGCCTTACCACCCTCAGAGGAAGAATTTCTTCCTAATATCCCATCTAAACCTCCTCTCTTTCAGTTTGAAGCCATTTATTATGAAACTCAAGAGCAGTGGAAGTCTTGAATTTAAGCAGGGCTTAAAACCAAGAGGTTCAGCTGGGATCCAAGCAGCTCCTCAGTTTGGGCTGCTGTAATTAGCACAGAGCATTCCTCAATCCAGCAAACAGACTTTCCACTGTGGCCTGGGGCAGAATCTGCAGGGACCCAGCCGAGGCAGAAACAGGGTGTGTAGCAAAGCTGCCATGAGATATTGAAGGATTCCAAGGGTGTTACACAATGCAAAGGGTGGTCCTCGTTTTCCCCTCCTGTTTTTGGGATTCTTGAGCAAAGATGCAATCAGCTGCACTGCTGGACTTGGATGCCACAGGGACAGGGCACAGAGAGCTCCAGAGAGTGAAATGATGATGGAGATGTTGCATTATTCATCCTTGGCTAGCCAGCCTGCCAGCCAAGTGGGTCACCCTGCTTTGCCTACTGATTCATCCTGCTCCCCACGTCCCCCCCAGCGTGGTTCCAGCAGCTGGATCCTTCCTCCAGCCTGAGCCCTGACCCTGCTGGGCTCTGCTCAATCCCCCTTCCAGCACAGGCTCTGTGTGCAACCCTGGGCTTGCTTGTTTTGGCCACTGTCACTTTGTTGATAGAAAACACAGAATGAGCAATTGGCAAGGCAGCATTGTCTGTGTTTCCAGGAAAACACGGATGGGGAGGTGGAATAAACCATCCCCAGTGTCTGACAGTCAGCAGGCCATTGCAGGGAGAGGGGGATGCCTTACCTTTGGGAGACAGGAACATGGAAAATCTCTTCAGGTTGTCAGGCTGGTTCCACTCGTAGTTGTTCATCATGAACCGGTGGTCCCCTGCAGAGGCAGAGCAGGCCATGAGCTCAGGGATGCACTTTGGGGGTCTTAATCCCCCTGTGGCATCTCTGCCTGGGAGCTAAAGCAGTTCTGGAGCTGGCCAGGGTCTAAAATTAAAGGTTCCCTCAGAGGCAGAGCCCAGCTGAAGCATTCAACCTCACAGCAGACACAGGATCTTCTAAAATCCACAGGGAGATCTGAGGGTTGAGGCATTTTCTTACCAAAATTCTGTTGTGTGGGTAAAAGTGACTCCAAAAGTTGGAGTTTGGCTCCTTGTGTGTGTTCACCCTGAGCACAGGGCTGCTGATGGAGAACTGCTGCTCTTTACAGCTCCAGAAATCACTTCTGGGAGGGTTAAACGGGTTGGCTTCTCCAGTTTTTAGAGAGAGATGCTAAAGCTGAGTTGCAAACAGCTCTAAACCCTTGGACAAGGGTGGTTGGTTCAGGTTTCATGGATCAAACTGACTCCTACACAGCCTGGCTTTGGATTTCTGACCCTGATTCGCAGGAAACGAGGCTTTATCACTACACTTGCTCATAAAAACATTCTTTGAAGGCCTCTATAAACCCATTGTTCTCTGTGAGGAAGTAAATTCAGTTTTCATCTTTAAATAGCTCCCTTCTTTGATTCTCAAGTCACTGAACAAACTTTTCTTTTATTTCTCCCAATTATTTCAGTGCCATTTAAGCTCCCTGATTATTTGTCTCCTCGCCACGTAGGTACCTGTTATGACAACTAAAAGGACTTGGATTCCCTTTGGAGTCTGCTATTAAGCAGCTTTCATTCCATTAATATAATATTTCTTCCTGGGAAGTTTTTTACAGTAGAAGATCAAGCCAGCTGCAAATAAATTTGTTGCAGTGACTCAGGGGGAGTCTGAGTTAATAACTCCACAGTTCCTTAATGGATTTAATTCCCTCACAGCCACTGGATGCAGAGAGCTGCCCTCTTTCATCTGGAACCATGGCTTGGGGAAGGGAGAGCTCTGAAGCTCCTGGGACTCACCATAAATAACATTTCCCACCTGTTCCCAATTTTTCATTAGGGCAGAATCCAAGCTGAGTCCCTGGTAAAGCTCCTGGAAGCAGCTGGCAGGAGTTAAAATTGGTTTGGCGCTTGATTTCCATGGATTTCAAATAACAATGAGGGCTTCTGGCATCATGGAGGAGACCCCAATTAAAATAATCAAGAAGTAATCAGGGTTTATCCTGAGCTACCAGAACTAACTGCAGAACCTTGTTGGGTTTTAAAAATACCCAAGGAAAATGCTTCAGGACTGGCAAAACCTAGCCCAGCAGATGGAAATTCTGCACAGCTTCAGGTGAACAAAGAAAGGAAAATGCACAGGAGCGATTTTTGGATCTGTTTGTCATCTACTGATATTGAGTTATTGTCAAATTTCTCGGTAATTCTGGGGCAGGTGGAGTGTTGAGAATTTAAATAGGAACGTTGCAGTGATGAAAGATAAGTGATGTTCAATTTCTGGTGCTACTTTAAAGGCAGGGAGAGTTTTAAAACCTGCTGTGCATCCTGAGCACTTTGGGATCCCTGACCTTCCTGAAAGGTTGCTCCAGAAGGATCTGGCCCATTTAATTCATGTCTGATGGAGAATGATGGCTCTGGACAGTGTAATTATTCACACAGGAGGGGTGTCCAGTAAATACTGGGAATTTGAGGGGATTATCAGCAAATTTGCAGATTTGCAGCAGAGTTCCTGTGCTGTAGGAGCTGTCCTTGAGGTTATCCCTGCACCTTTTGGGCTCCCACATCCTCCTGGAAGGGCAGGGTGCCATTTATCCTCACATCAGCCTCTGCTGTCCTGGCATCTGGGCTTCCTCAATCACTGCGAGGTTACATCCAGGTGAGATAACCACTCACCCCAGCCCTGCTATTCCTGCTGCCAGAGGTCATTCCCTGGGATTAGGCAACGTGCCCAGGCTTCCAAAGGCAGCCTGTGGGAGAGCTGGGGAGTGCAGACAGCACAGCCCCATTGTGGTGCCCTGTCCTGATCTTAGGGGTGAGCCTGATGCAAGACAAGTGCTTTATTCACAGCTGATGGGGAGGAAGTGGGTTAGGAACTCAAAAGATTAATTTTGCTGCTGTGGTGTTGGCTGTGACCTCTCTGTTCACCTCAAACATCTCTGAAGCGTGGGGAACACCCTGGATCAGGGCAGGAAGGGAAGCTCTCCCAAGTGGAACAGGGAGCATGATCAGAGTCAGTCCAGTTCGAGCTGTGGCTGAACACCAAACTGGAACCCTTTTCACTTGGAAAATTAGATTTTCAAATATTTCCTTTTCAGTGACAGGTGCTTGCAGGGTGTTTCATGTTCCAGCCAGGGAAGCAGAGGCTGAAACCCTGCACTTGTAATATTTGATGTCACACCAGCACCCTACATGTGCTAACTGAGTGTACAAATAGGATTTCAGACTTGCCATCCCACATTCACCTCTGTGCCACTGCCTTAAGCCTTTACTGAGCTGCCTCAGCTGATCTGTGGAGTTTTCCCTCCTGGAAAATGTCCTGCTAAACTTCCAGAGGTTGCTGGAGCCTGGCACAGGGCAGGAGGGAAGGGTGGCTGCTCCTGACTCCACACAGGAGGTGGCTGAACGCACTAAATCCTAAACATGAAACCCTAAAATGAACCAAGAATCAGGGAAGTGCTGTCCTAATCAGTTTGGCGTCCTACCTGAGATATCCTAAATCCCTGGCAGTTCCACTGATTCCACCCCCACCCAGGAGGGGTAGGATAACTCTGACATTCCAGAATTCATGTTCTAAGAACTCTCATGCTCCAGAATTAATTCCAGCTACAGGAGTTGTTACTCCCACTGCTCCCCCAGGCCTTGGCTTTCTTTCTTCTTCATCAGGAGTACTCATCATCCTCATCACCCCTGACCCTGCACTCCAGGGAAGCAGGGAGGGAGGGGAGGGGGATATTTGGGATATTTTACCGTTCTCCATGTGGTTCCTCTCGATGAAGTTGCGGCCCAGGTCTGCCTTGCAGATCTTCTCCACGTGCCTCATGCAGACGTTGAGGAGGTCATCCCTGAGCAGCCCCATGGATGGGCTCATGCTCTCCCCTTCCAGCAGCACGCTGTAGGTTGGGAGGGATGGAGGGGGCACGTAATTCCTCATCAGAGCCCCAAATTCCTGCCAAAAAAAAAAAAAAAAAAAAAAAAAGGGATTGCAGTTAAAGATGAGCATAAAGATGTGGAGGCTGAGTCGGAGGGAACTGGTTGATGTTAGACTCCAAAAGTGCAAAGGAAAGCAAGGAGGATGGGCAGGGAAATGTTCTGTCTGTGGTTTGCATCCATCCACAAGAACCAAAGGCATGTCCAAGTCCATTCCTCACCTACCAGAGCAGAGACAGCTCCAAATGTCCAGTGAATCCCTGCCATGGATGTGCAGTGAACTGGGGAAGGTTCATACTGGGGCACTTGGGACCTGATTAGCATAAGAGATCTGATAATTAGGATGCCTTGGCCAGAACAAACAGAGCTTTGAGGGTTGAGACAGGAAAAGAAGAATCAACTTCTGCAAGCAAGAGATGTTGCAAAATGTATAAATTTGTTTATGTGATGATTAACCCAATCATTGCAGTAAAACATTACAGAATAGTATACAAGCATATCAATAAATTTGGATTCTGACCACCACTCAGTCTCCCCATGAGAGTTCACACATCTCACACTTCTTTGGGATTGCCTTTGGGACAACTCCCACCCTCACAGGGACAAAGGAAAGGGAGGTGAGGTCTCTGTCACCTGCAGGAAGAGCACGGAGTCGCTGATCTGGTGGATCTGCTCCCTGTTCTCCTTGTCCTCCCGCAGCAGCTTGGCCCTCTCCTCCAGCTCATCCACGATCTCCTTCACGTTCTCCGAGGCGATCTTTTCTCTCTGATCCAGGGCAGCCTTCACCTCATCCCTCTGCCTCTCCAGGTCACGGATCAGCTCCTTGAAGTGCTGGTCCACCGTGGCTTTCTCGTTGGTGGTGTAATTCTGGATGGGGAAGGGGCAGAGAGAGGAGGCAGCAGGAAAGAGGAGCAGGAAAATATCAAAATTTCACTGAGTTCTTTGCTAACGGAGAGACACAGAGGGGGATAAATCCAAGGATTCGGCATTTAGGGGATGGAAACTCCAGCTATGCAAGTCTCAGCTGCAGGAAAGTTGTGCCAAGAGAAGCAATACCTGTTCCTGCAGTAATCACGTGGGTACAATCCAAAAGGGCCACTGCCTTCCCAGCGGTGAGAGCATATCCCCTGTTCCAATTCATGCACTCACAGGGGATACTTAAAAACACTCTGTAACCTTCTCAATCAGCTTCTGGCTCCTGGACCATTTGAGGACCAAATTCCCACCATTTCAAAGGATGAAAGGTGCTGAAAGACTTTTTACAAGCCTGACCTCAAGGTGCCTCTGAAGTATTCCTCAGAAGGACTGGGGATGTAACTATGTTGAGAGTGAAAATTTCTAGGTCAGGTTTCCAATAATAATAACAATAACAGTAATAATAAAGCAGATGAAAAGCAGAGCTGGTGAGCCAATGTGCTTGCACCACATAAAAGGGAGAAGAATGGCTTTGCCTGTTAATATTATGCAAATTTTCTGGGGTGTCTCCAACTTGTGCTTTCACTGCTTTATTCAGTTAGGCTATAAATGAAAAAAAATAATGCCATGACTCCATTCCAACCCTTACCACGGTGCAAGAATTACAAAGGAGCCCTCTCTCAGCATGGAAATAAACTGTTCCACCATAACTAAGATGTTTGTTGGGGTAAATTCATCTGCTCCTGCTGTCTTATCTCAGTTTGGGCAGCCCAGAGCCCTCTTGCAGGTTATTTGTGGATTCTGTTTCTAAATCTGCCTGGCTACTGGTGATGGAAGGGCCATAAAGGACCTAAAAAAGGAGCCAGAGCAGGGAGGTGCCTCGGTTTTGTATCAGGGCTCAATCTCCCCGCAGGGAATGTCGCAAGATGACTTCAGTGGGAGTTGTTGTTTCCAAGATTTGGCTTGGAGTTTGGGATAGGGATGAGGTAGATGCTGGGGAAGGGATGGAGTGAGGAAGAGCTGGAGGGAAGGAGAGGGGAGAAGGAATGAAGGTGAACTGGAGATCTCAAACGCACCTTGATGCGGTCCCTCTCCTTCTGCCACTTGTCCACCTCATCTTCCACCTCGATGATCTTCAGCTGCAGCTGCTCCTTCTGCAGCGACAGCTCGGTCTGTGGGGAGGAGAGGGGTGAGCTGGCACTGAGGGTGGCCCCTTCAAGCAGCCTCGAGCCTGCCCTGGTGTGCTGAGAACAGCAGGGGAGGTCCAGGCTGCACTGGGCATCACGTGCTGCCAGCGGGCACCAGCCCAGCAGATTCAGCTCCCTCAGCAAAGAAGCAGCACCCACCTCCCAGGCTGTCAGGGTGCTGCTTTTAATCACATGGGAGTCATGAGCTCCAGGGGAAGGGAGCTGTTTCAAAATTCAGCTGTGTGTGCAGAGCAGGGCCCAGCCCAGGGTGTGCCTGTACAGCAATAACAGTTTTCATGTAATTACGGAATGACGTTTGACGAGTGTTGCAACAAGAGGATGATGCCTCCGGCAGGAATTCTGTTTAGACAGGATTGTGGATTAATTTGCTCTGAATTGAGAGCTTTCATGTAGCGATGGTGCTGGGGAATGGTTGGAAAAAAAAAAAAATTGAAAAAGAAAAAAAAAAAAGCCAGGAAAGGAGGAGGGAAGAGGTGTAGTCAACCTGCTTGGCTGAGATCAGCAACTTCGCTGGGGTTCATTTGCATTTTGTTGTGCACTGGCTTCCCAGAGAAGCTCAGAACTGAGACCTGCACAGGAATTCGTGGCAGTGCAGACCATGCACTGTTTCCCGGGATCATTTTTTCCCTGGATCAGCCCTGCACCTGGATGTTGGCAAAGCCTTGCCCCGTTAACTCCAGCAATCCCTTCCCTGGCTCGTTCCCATTCTCCATCCCTGTCCCACAGATCCTGCCCCAGCCTTTGCTGGTGCATTTCTGCATTTTGTGTAGGAGCAGGCTGGTCTCAGCCACGGCTGGAGGCAATCTGGCTGTGGGACACCCAGCCCGGAGCTGTTGAGGAATTTCAGAGTTGGCAGAAATTCCCTGTGTTCTGTCAGGTTAGGAGAGTCCTGAGAACCTGCTGGTCGTGTGGGATCTTCTGAAAAATCGTTGCATTAACCCAAACCACTTAAATTCAGGCCAATAATTAGAGGCAAGGATGGATAAATCCACTCTCACACTCCAGCTGTCCACCCAGGAACGTAATGGAACATGAAAATCTGGGTCTTTATTGATCAGAGTTGAAAGGTTTTCAGCTCTCCACTCAAAATGAAGAGCAGGGAAGAAGCTGTGAACCAGCCCAGACAGGAGCTCTTGTCCTGATGCCAATCAAGTGTCTGAACACCCTCTGGAGCTGGAATCCAGCACAGCTGCTCTGAGAGCCAGCAACCCCAGCTGTTCCAATCTAGAAAATCTGTTTGTGGAGGGAGAGAGATTGGATGGGGGTTTTGTTGCCTTTCAAAACACAAGAAAAGTGGGCAGGAAAAAGGGAAGTGCGCTCAGAGGTGTCTCAGTGCCACAAAAACTGCATCCTCACATGGTTTTTAGGAGTTAGGAGAGCACTGGCTTTCTAAATATTATCCACACAGCCCCAGCAGTGGCCTGAACGCTGCCATGAGCTGATTGTCACCCTCTCCAGGGGTTCAGGGCACACAGGAAAGGATTTTATGGCACAGCCTCCCCAGGGAACCCACATTGGCTTCCAGATGAGAAAATCTGCTCTGCTGCTGAGCGAAAGAACAAAGACAGGAGTTTGATCCTGTAATTTTCACATTTTCAAGACAGTGACTTGGAGGAATTCCTGCTGGTTTCCATTCCCACGTGCAGTGGGAGATTTTCTGTGCATCAAGACTCTGCACAGTGGGGAAATGCAATGAGATGGAAATATTTGAGATCCATTTATCCACTGCATTAACCAATGTGAGAAATTACACCTAAATTCCAGTTGTTTCCTTGAGCCACAGAGCTGCATCCAGGTGGCATTGTAAAAAACTGATCTCCAGAGCAATTATTATCCCCAAAAATCAGGACATCCTTATAAGAATGTGAGTGAAATCCTACAGAGAAAGACTGGAAGGAATTTTTGGGGAAGAGCAGAACTTTCACAGCCATGTATACACTCCCAAACTCAAGGGATTTACAGAAAAAATGTGAGGGAAAAAAAAATCAGGTGATGGCTGGAAGGTGGTGATAACAATATCATGCTTTTGTAGCCCTTTCTAATTAAGATGGGTCTCCAAGGAATTTTGGGAACTATTATTTGTAAAAAGGATTCTGACTCTCAGTTCAAACACCCCTCAGAAAGGTGGTGTGGGATGTAACAGCCATTTAAGAGCAGAGGCAGACAACAATTTGGAGCCAGATTTATGACTTGCAAATGGAAATTACAGAGATGGTCCCAATAGCCAGGATGCAAATGCCACACTCAGCCAGATTTGGCAAAGGGGAAACACCAACACAGACTGCAGCAAGGGCAGGGGAGGTGTGATTGTGGGGTGCTGCAAAAAATTAAATAAATACTATAAAAAAACACCCTAAACATAGGAAAAATATTAAAGAGAGGTGCAGGGAGACTCTGGAATGGTGGAAACACTGGTGGCATGGGCAGAAGGGTTCAGGAAGGGTGCTCTGGAGGTGGAGCACAACATCAAGGGTTCAGGAGGTGATTTCCTGATGGTTTTAAGACTCTTTTTTTGTCTGGAAGGTTGCTTTGGCTGCCCATGTATATCACAAATATACAGTCACAGTATAGGTGTTAGGGACAGGCAGTGCCTCAGCTTCACTCCCTAAGAGAAAACTCCTACCTGTGTTCATATTTCTCAGATTTTCCAGGGTCAAAAATCCTTGATGGACCATCTAGAACAAATCCATTGGAAGATTTGGGGTACAGAAGATCCTAATGAGAGATAATACAGCAGCACCCCCATTGTGGGGTCCCTCCAGAGCAGAAAAAACAGGAACAGTGGGGGAAAAGCCAGGAAATCCAGATTCAGACAATTTTTGAGCACAGCAGGCTGAGAAATGAAAGCACTGAGAACCTTCAAGCTAAGGCTGGATCCCTTATTACAGCCTGAGTTAATTAGGGCAGTTGAGAGGCTTCAGTGAAAGTTCAGAGTGTACATCCAAGTGTGCACAGCCCTGGTGCTGGGGAGGACCTGCAGGTGGGAGATGGTGAGCCCTGCACGATGATGCAAGTGCTTTGTGCAAGGCAGCAGCAGCAGCAGCACAAGCAGCATCATGCCCTGAACGCTCTGGGAACACCCCAGTGGCCCCAGCCTGGCAGAGCTCTGCTGAATTAACCTGTCAGCAGCGGCCAGGGAGCTGCAGAAGTGCTGCTCCAACTTGTTGTCCCAGTGCAGGGCCAGGGTGTTGTGGCTGAAAAGTCAGGGGGTTGTTTAAAACTTGATTTCTGCTGGGTTCACAGCTGCGTTTTCCCATCTCAGTTTTTGTTAAGCAGAGCTGGGTGTCAGAGGGCTGAAAGCTCTGGAGACCCTGCCAGCATCCTAAAAAACACCCCTGGAGAAGTTGAGTTTCCCTGCACAGCTTGGAGAATTCCTTGCTTGCAAACAAGTGGATTTTCCCTGGATTCTGCCCTCAGTGTAGAGGATTGATGCAGAATTTGGGCAAACAGACAAAATTACTCCGATTTCCAGCTGGGAAGAGTGTCCTTCCTGCAGGAAACTCTGGGGAAAGAACATCTACTTTGAGCTGTGTCCACAGAGAAACCACCGCTGGTGTAGGTAAAACCTCACAGCCACGCTGCAGCAGTGAGAAAGGCCCCCAAACCCTTCCCAGGTTTAATTTTGTTTGCTCTCTGCTCAGGATTTTCCCTGGATTCTGCCCTCAGTGTAGAGGATTGATGCAGAATTTGGGCAAACAGACAAAATTACTCCAATTTCCAGCTGGGAAGAGTGTCCTTCCTGCAGGAAACTCTGGGGAAAGAACATCTATTTTGAGCTGTGTCCACAGAGAAACCACAGCTGGTGTAGGTAAAACCTCACAGCCACGCTGCAGCAGTGAGAAAGGCCCCCAAACCCTTCCCAGGTTTAATTTTCTTTGCTCTCTGCTCAGTGAAAGTGGTGCAGGGATGGGAACCCCTCTGGATCCATCTCTGTGGATGGTTTTCTTCAAAGCCTGGCTTAGCCTTTGTGAAATCTCCCCCTTTTCAAAGCAGCTCTGTGGGAAGGAGGAACACCCAGCTCCCCTTCCTGTACCCACAGTGAACTTCGCTTTAAAAGATAAAGAATTAGAGAAAAAATCCAAATCAAAGTGGTTTTCAGCAGAGCTGGCCTGGCATGCTGAGCACCAAGGCTGGTGCTGGGAGGAAATGCCAGCTCATTTCCAGCTCTGGGACTGGCAGGCAGAGGTGAAGCTGTCTCCTTTGCAGAGCAGCCCTGTAAAACAGGTTTGGGATGAAGGATCCCCTTTCAGAATGAAGGACGCAAGGGGGGCTCTGGTTCTGCCGATAAATCAAGGCTTTTATTGGACTGTACAAGCTGCTGTGGAGCATTCTCACTTTTCAAGTGTGAGTGGTTAATCTCACAGACTTTTTCCTGGCTGTTTTTTGGTACTGGTTCTGGTGCAAACTGTTGCTTTTCCTTTAAACCTGCAGCAGGAAATGAATGCAAAGTGGATCTGGGGAGAGCATTAAAGGTTTGCTGGGTAAAATAGGCAAATAGCACTGGGTGGGAAGTCAGGACAAATGTCTCTGTCTGAGTCCCTGTGCCTTCCACTTGTGTCTGCTCAGCAGGAACAGGGGGTGAGTGACTCTCACCCCAGGCTCCTGGAAAGTGGAAGATGCTGCTGTGCTCTCTGTCTGAGACAGAGATAGCAGGCTGTGCACTGCCCTAACTATAGGTGTCTGTGTTCTGGCTTGTTTGCATTCCTCTTCTCTGTCTGCTCCGTGACACAAGCAGGGTTTCCTGATTCCTCAGAAGGAATTTCCCAGCTCTAAAGCACAGCCCCTCTCCTCCCTACGGGCCCACAGCAAAGACAGGCTGAAATCTGCATTAATTCTGCAGAACTGAAGGGTGGATGCACCTAAACCAAGCTCATTCTGTGACACTTCTGTGCCACCAAATCTCTGGCAGTGCAGCAAAACAAACACCAGTTCTGGAATCCTCTCCAGCTCTGGAGTCACACAGCAGCCAGGGGTGAAGGAAAGCCTTGCAGGTAAATCCTGGACATCCAGGATGTGTGAAAGGCTCTGTCAGGACACAGCTTTCCTCTGGCCACCAGTGGCAGAGTGGGTTTGGAGGTTTCAGAGCTACTCTGGAGCTGCTGGGGTGCCAAGATGGGAAAGCAGGGCAGGGGTAGGGATGACCTGGTTGTTCCTTATCCCTTCCAAAGGGCAGCAGCGCCAGCCACCCTCCCAATTCGTGGTCACAAATTCCAGCTGGGCTGATTTGATAAGAAGAGGTGTTACACACCAGGGGCTTGGAAATATTCATTGCTCTTTGTGGCTCTCGCTGAGGCTCCACCTCTGGTGAATAAATCAGGGGTGGGAACAAACATTTGTACAAACAGCTTTCCTGCTAATTGTTTTTGTCTGAGTGAATGCTCGCTCGAGTTACAACATGATCAAACTCTGTCAGGGGAAACTCGCACATGGGCATGATTCATGTTGATAAATCCTAAATCCTTTAGGCTGAGCAGCAGCTAAAGGTGGCACAAGGACTCAGAGAGAGGAACCAAACAGCATTTAAATCCCAGTTCTCTGCTCATCCATGGTCGTGTCTTTAAAATCAAGGTGCTGGAGGTGTCTCCAGCCACAGGAGGAAGGATCTGAGCAGCTTTGCTTCCTCAGGAAGCAGCTGCTCACTCATTCCAGGCAGAATTGGACACCTTGGCAGGCACCAGGCACAGGTTTATGTTAGAGCTCTGCAGCGTTCAGGGCTGACATCAAAACCACGAGGACAGGCAATTATGGAACAAACAGCAGGCTGGCAAGCCCTGCAGGAATTTGGGAAAGGCTGTCTGAGACATGGAAAAGGCTTTGTCTGGTTTCAGCGAGGCTGCAAGCTGGACATGACACGGCAAGAAAAGACCAGAGATAAGCTCTGCACAAGATGCTCTTTCAGCCTGATGAGATCAATCTTCCCAGCTCCTTGGAAAGAGTAAAATTGTTCTTCCCATTAGGGGAGCTCAAGAATTTCTCACAGCAGGTACCTGTGTTTGCCTGGTCACCACATCACAGCGCTGGTTTGGGGTTTAGGAGATCTTAGTGCCCTCTCAGGTTCTGACTGTGTGACTCCAGGCACGTTGTTTTATATAATTATTATTTTACAGGTCTTCTTGTTGGCATCTCTCCTGCCCTGTCTGCTTAGAAAGTTTCTAGGCCAGGTCCTGCTCTTACCACGGGGATGTGCAGCAGCAAACGTGGTGAGGCTCTGATTTTTTGCTAGAACAAGTGAAATCCTCCTCATCCACCCAGAAAGCAAACAACAGGAGGCTTTGAGCAAACAAAGGTGAAAGACATTTCATTAGTGAAATCTCCCTGGGTGTCCATCCTCTGAACCTGTTGCAGTAACATTTCAGGGGAAATGATCAGGTTTTGTGCTTGCACCAGGGTTTGTTGTTTTTTTTTTTTCCATCTAAACTTCAAAAGATTCTTTCCATAGGTGTGGCTCAACAGAAAAGAAAATACCCAAAATCTAATCTGACTCTAAGGAGCTGAGATAGCAATTTTCAGTAGTTATTAGCACTCATGAGTAACTTTAGCAGCCACTGATTTGACAGTTTGTATTCTGGAGGTGCTGACCCTGAGCTGTGCCCACCTTTCTGTGGGTAACACCACACTGTCAAAACTCAAGAATATTTTTAAAAACTTTGCATTTAGGGCTTTGATTGAGCCTCTGCTGTGCTGGAGCCAGGTTCTCCATCCCTAAATCCAGCCTGCAGCACGGCTCCAGCGCTGTGCTGCTCCAGCCAGGATCAGGACGACAATCCCATGGAAACAGCACCCAGACAATATCAATTCTCCACTAAACACTTCCCACCACCACCACTGCATCTGGGGTTCCATCCCAGCCATGACCTGAGGTGGGATTGCAGGCTGGGGAGCAAAGGCTGTGGTGTGACACGGGGATCTGCAGGCTGCTGGGAACATGAGGAATAAAAGGAGGAATAAAAGGAGGAAATAAAAGGAGAATAAAATTACCTCTTTCCCCGCCTTCTCGATCTCCACTGTCACCGTGCTGTGGTTCTTGTGCTCCTGGAACATGCAGAGGTAGCAGATGCACATCTGGTCTGTCTGGCAGAACAGCTCCATGGTCTTGCCATGCACAGGGCATTTTCTGGCTTCGAAGTCCCTGATGGGGTCCAGGAGCTGGTGGTCCCGGAACGCCGCTCCCTCCAGGTGGGGCTTGAGGTGCAGCTCGCAGAAGGAAGCCTGGCACACCAGGCAGGACTTCACAGCCTTCTGCTTGTTGTCGATGCAGGAGTCGCAGAGAACATCCTCCAGCTTCACGCGGGGCCGCGAGCCCGCGGCTCTGTCGGCCTTGTTGAAGGGTCTTCTCAGGTCCCCCGTCTCCACCAGAGGCAGGGAAGATTTCTTCAGGTCCCCCATCTGCCCTGCAGAGAACAAGGATTTCCTCCCTTCCCCGTCGGCGGGCAGGAAGCTCTTTTTGGAATCCAAGGAGAAGAGGGACTTCCTGAGGTCACCTTTCTCCGGGAAGTTCAGGGCCGGTCTCCTCACGTCTCCGATCTGGCCGCTGTTGAACTGCATCTTCTTGGAGTCTGCCGAGTCCATGCTGAAGTACGTTGACCTCTTCTCGTCGGATGACTCCACAAACTGAATGATGGGCCTCTTCCAGTCACTCCCAGAGAAGAGAGAGCTCTTGATTTGCCCTGTCTCCAAGGCAGCGCCGCCCGTGCCTTTTATAGCTTCTTTCTCACCTCCGCCAGGGCTCGTGGCCTTCTTGGCTTCCTCTTCTTTTTTGGGGGCAGTCGGGCTCTTGACGTCCTCGGCCTTGCTGGCGGTGCCGTTTGTCCTGGCTGCGCTGCCCGTTTCCATGGCCTACACAGGGTCAGGGGTTTCTCTGCTCGCTCTCTGCTCCAGCTCCCGTCTCTCAGCCCCCTCCAAGGCAGGCAGGCTCTGCCTGGTCCTCGTCTCAGCCAGCAATGGCTCTGGAATGCAGGATGCAGGGAACCTTTCTGCCCCAGTGACGCACCCCGAGCTCCCGAGGAGGAGCAGCGCGCCCGGATCGCGCCCAGGTGGATGCAGGGGGGAAGAAAGGAGGAAAGGAAGGAGCAGACGTTGAGGGATCAGAAGCTCCAGCTGTGCAGTTAATTATACAAGGCAGTCCACACCCAGGAACATTCTTGTCTAACCAGGTTGGGGAGGAAGGGCTGTTTATATACATAGAAATGTCTCCTTAAAGAAAAAAAAAAAAAAAAAAAAAAAAAAAAAAAAAAAAAAAAAAAGAAATTTTCATGTGCGTGTGTTTCCCCATGACTCTTTTATACCTGTATATTAAAAGGGAGGATTAGGAATAAACAGATTTTGTTTGTTTGTCAATTTTTGGGGAGGAATTGGCCATGAAATGCTCGGAGCCTTGCCAGGTCAGTGCCCTCCTGTGTGCAACTGCCCAGCTNAGTCATTTTCATTAAGATGTAGCAACCAGTTCCACCGCTTGTTTCAAAAATAATTTGGCCAGCAGCTGAGGTTGCCTCCTTGCAGAGATGGGCAGGGTCGGGGAGACCACGAGATGCCCAAGGTGGGTTTGTTAACTGGGTCATAGCCATGCACCAAAATAATTTGGGTTGTAATTAAAATGAACGCCTAGAATAAAGCATTCTTCAAGCAAGCTCCCCCCAGGGCTTACTGCATTCAGGAGGGAGGAGAAATTCATGGTTAATACTGAGTTTAAACAGCCCTATTATCTTTATTTTGATTTTATTTTGGGTTTGTTCAAGGTCTGTCCACCTAGACCTGGAAATAACCCAGCCATGGATCAGACCAGGTAAAAATTGGCTGGCCTTGCTTTTCCCACAGGCCACGCAATCTCCAAAAGATGAGTGGTGAAATAAAACCCCCATTGTGTGCTCTGAGATAAAGGTTCAGGTGTATCCTATGCAGCTCTTCCCATAAATGCCCTCAGAACTGGAACAGAACTGGAAGAGGAACCATTGTGCAGCTTAGATGGCCAAAATACCTCTTGCCAGAGGAAAAAAAGTGAGAAAGTTTTAAAAACTATCTGTCTCCAGCAGCTGAATTCCTGGGAAATGTTCACTTGTTGGAATGACAGATGATTTCAGGAGGAAAAAGCTCCTGGTGAGCACTGGTGGATTCCAGTGACTTCTAGAGGATGAGGCTGATCTTCCTTTCACATCCCTTCAGATAAGACTCGGAATTTCAGAGAGATTTCTCTGAGGTGAATGCCCAGGGTGCAAATCAACCACGCCAGAGATTTGTGCTTAATTGAGTTTTCTCAGAACGCCCCGGTGGCGCTGCTGGAGAAGGTGATTTTTACCTGTAAAAAATCTCCTTAAACATCCACCAGGAACCCCCTGTAGGAAGGGATTTGAGTAAAAATCCAGCTCTGCATCTTCCAGCTTCTTTTGAGGTGTAGAGGGAACGGAGGCAAAGCAGGAACAGCATAAATTCTAGATCTGATAGGAGAAGGAAAGAGCCTGTCTTAAAAATGCAGTTTCTAAAGGTCTTGTCTGTGCAAAATGAGAGAAAAAGAAAGTGAAATTCTTCTTCTGGCCCCCGGCTGATAGATCCAGCCCCTCTCACTGCCTGCATGACTTTACAACTCTCTCTTTATGAAAAACACCTCAGCATTCTGCATTTTTTGGATAGCAGTTGTTGGGAAAGGGCATTTCTTTCATTAATAATTTTTTATTAATAGTCCCACAGCCTTTCATGAGTCAGAATTCATTCCCTGGCGCAGGAAAGGACAATGCTGATTTTTAAGCCCCGATTTCATAAAGGAAAAATTTGACTGACATCAATGCATTTCTTTCTCCCTGGCTTGCTGGGCTGAGCTGTTCTTCAGAACATCAACAGTCCTGTAAGTCTCCAAGTAATTAAAAATACTGCAGGGTGGAGGCTCCTGTTCTCACGTGTACTGAGGAGACTCAGCAGAGCTGTTCCAGCCAAGGTTAATCCTTGGGGAACAACAAAACATCCCAAGGAAGAGGTCTGGCTTGGATAAGGGTGGCCTTGGCTTGTTTTCCTGAGGCTTTGGTAAGGTTTTGGTGTGGGTAAGGCAGATAAAAGGTTAAGGATTGAGTGTTTGGATCTTGGTTTTACTGATGCAAATCCAGAATCACAGGATGGGTGATGGAAGGGACCTTGAAGCCCATCCAGTGCCGCCCCTGCCGTGGCAGGGACACCTCCCACTGTCCCAGGCTGCTCCAACCCTGTCCAGCCTGGCCTTGGGCACTGCCAGGGATCCAGGGGCAGCCTCAGCTTCTCTGGGCACCTGTGGCAGGCCCTGCCCACCCTCCCAGGGTACAATTCCTTCCCAAGATCCAACCCAAATTTCCTCTCTTGCACTTTGAATCCATTTCCCCTTTCGCAGTTCCTGATCCAGAGCCCCTCTCCAGCTTCCCTGCAGCCCCTTCAGATCCTGGGAGGTGCTCTGAGGTCTCCACACAACCTTCTCTTCTCCAGCCTGCCCATTCCCAACTCTCAGCCTGTCTCCAGCCCCTTTATCAACCTCGTGGTCTCTTCTGGACCTGCTCCAACACTTCCACGTCCTCCTTGTGTTGGGGACCTCATATTCCAGGTGCCAATTTGTGCACACGCACATTTCCCAGGCAACTCAGGAGCCAAAACAGCCCAGCCTGGACATCTCCTTATCTTTGCCCCTCCCAGAGGTGGCTCCTGCTGCCTCCAGCATGAGTTCATTTTTGTAGAGCATCCCTTGGGATTTTTGCCCTGGTCCCTGCTCAGGACAAGTGTCCCCTGGCGGGTGCTGGCCCGGCACACAGGTCCCTGGCTGTGCCTGTGACTCAGAGCACACACCCACGGGTGGCATCTGCAGGGCCTTTCATCTCCAGGACTCGGCAGAGCTTTTCAAAGGTTCGCAAATGAAACCTGACAACACCTTTGCAAAATAGGTCTGGGCTGGTAACCCCACGTAGCAATTAGGGAAACTGAGGCATGCACTGGGAGCTGGCAAATTTTTCAGTAAAATGAAAGTTTTTTCCCCCCTGAAATCACTGTGCAGTCTTTTTGCCATCTCTTATTTTTTATCTTTCGAATTCTCTTATTTTCCATCTTTTACACCCTCTTATTTTCGATGGTTGTGACCTCTCTAAATCCTTGCTCTTTTTTATGAATACCTCATGATGCTGCTGTTGTTTAGAATTTCAATTTTTTGTCACTGTACCAAAAAGTTTGGGTGCTTTATTGCTCGTACCAAAACACTTCCACTCCACAACATCGCTGCACACGCTCGCTGTTGGAAAACCAATCTCCCCAGGATGAAAAAGTGAAAGAAACTGGGTCCACCTCAAACTAAATAGAACAGAAACAGTTAAGCCAACCCCGGGGCACTCCTTTAGACAGGCTCCAGAGCAGGTTTTCAAACAGCAGCGAGTGATGAAGTCATGGGGAGTCAGGGAGAATTAGCTCAGCCAGCCCATGATTCACTGGCCCTGGTTCTCACAACAACTCCGAGCCAAGCAGGAGCAGGGAACCTGCCTGGTAATTGCCTGCTCCGTGCTCTGCCCACTAATCCACAGAGCCTTGCACATCCCACATATTTCCAGCCCTTTCTCATTTCTTCCACCTTTACATGAAATAAATCCCCGGCCCAGAAAATGTGACGCCGAGGCGCAGCCAGGGTGTTCCTGCTGATGGAGAGCTCGGAGATCAATCCAGCAGCTGTGTGGGGAGCATTGGGCAATGGCAGGGCAGCAAAGCAGCTCCCAGGGTGACAGCAGAGCTGGCAGAACGAGTTCAGGGCTCGTGCTGCTCCCACGGGGATCAGGTTCAGGCAGCAGCACATCCAGGTGGGTCACTGGGGCTCTCCTGGAAGAGAGGGCAGCTCTGCAGAGACTCTGGGCTGTGATTTTGTGTTTTGGGGCGGAAAGGACCTTAAATCCCACCTCATTCCACCCCTTCCATGTTCACGGACACCTTCCACTATCCCAGGTTGCTCCAACCTGGCCTTGGACCCTTCCAGAGATGGGGCAGCCACAGCTTCTCTGTGCCAGGGCCTGCCCACCCTCTGAGTAAAGAATTTCCTCCAAACATCTGTTCCAGCCCTGCCCTATTTTAGTGTAAAACCACTGTCCTGTTGTTATCTACCCATCTAAAAATCCCTCTCCAGACTTTTTTATAAACCTCCTTAACACTGGAAAGGCACAGTGAGGTGTCCCTGGAGCTTCCCTTCCCCATGAGATGGGGAGATGGACTCAATGGGAGATAGACTCAGCTTAGATGAGATGGACTCAGTTGAGATGAGATGGACTCAATTTCGATGAGACAGACTCAATTTCGATGAGACAGACTCAATTAATAGGGCATAAAGCTCAGCTCAGATGTTTGTGAAGATCTGACCATCAGCTGTGTGTCTTAGATTGGGGGATGAAGGGAAGGAAAGCTGAACCAACAGCATTCAGTAATTTGGGAGATGAATTTGGTTCAGTTCTGGTCAAGTCCTGCTCAGGATTTGGCTTCCTACACCAAGATTTGGACTTTTAGGGTGCTGTGAGCGTCCAAGGAGCTCCTCCAGGGTAGCACACAGGCCAAACACCCTTCCAGGGTTTAAACCAGGCCTGCAGGCTATGAGCAGGACCATGGGGAATCTTAATTCTTGGCAGAAGTTGCAGGCAGGACAGAGTGCCCTGTTGTGTAAGAGCGATACTGGGCGAGGCACGGCAGCAGCCACAGGGGTGTGACAGCACAGAGGATTTGTGCAGCCTGGGGGACAACCCCTTCCCAGGGCTTGTGCTGAGTCTGGAAAGGATGAAGGGCAAAACAACAGCTCAGCACTAAATTAGACTAATTAATAAATTAATAGACAGAGGGGAGTCTGAGTTAAAGGCCAATGTCAGATCAAAAAGGGTGAATTTCCTCATTGAAAATCCAGCCTGGGAATTAGGGGAGCACCACAGGGGCAGAGGCCGAGCTTTGGGGCAGCCTTGGACCCCAGAATGCAGGATTCTGCAGCCATCAGCACGTTGCATAACTGTGCAGAGGATCCTGCATGCCTTCCACGTGCTCACAGGGCTCGTTGCACCACGTTCACATGGTTTAGAATTAATTAATTAACGCTGCGTTTCAAGGCTGCCTGCTGAGGCCAGGAAGGATCCCCCCACACTTTGATGATTAACTTGCTTTCTGTGTCATTGAGTTTTGAGGTTTTATTTTCTTTCCCACCTCCTTTTCCCTGGAGATTGGTCTGGTGGAGAGGGGGAGGTTGGGTGGAGCTGGCTGCACCTCCCAGGTGTCTGCTCAGCACTGAAACACCAGCTCCAAATCTGGGACCAGAGGGGACATTCCTCAGCTGGATGGACAAGGACCACTGGAGATTTCTTGCCGCCTGCTTTGGCTCTTTGGGACTGTGGTCACTGGCAGTTTTCAGGCTCAGTGACTCTGGAGCTGGGATTTCATGGATGGTTCCCCACCCGAACTTGGGAGATGGAGATTCTGCTCTGCTCCAACCCATTTGAAGTGCTCTGGGATCTTTGGGAACAAAGCAGACTGCTAGAGAGAGAGATTATTTCTGTGAAATTGATAGTTTATAGAATCTTATGCTCTCGGGGGGCTGTAGAAATCTTATAAAACATCCTGCTCTTTTTATTGCTTATTTATCCTTTGTTTATCCTGCAGCTGGCAGAACTGACTGTATTGAGATCTGGGTGGCTGCCAGAGGTTTTATTTCCACAGAAATGTTTGGTCCTGAGGTGTAGCTGCTATCAAGGGTTGTGGCCCCCAGGATCTCCTCTGAAGATGCTCTTTTTAATCTGAAATTCTAACTTTCAGCATAATTTGCTGTTGCCCCCAGCAGCAGGAATCCCTTTGTTAGTTTTGTTCTCTCTGGATTTGCATCCCAGCAAGAAATTCCCTGTGTCCAAGGCTGCAAAGCCGGGGAATGCCAACTCCATCTTGTGCCTCAGGAAACTGCAGCCTGCCAAAGCTGGGAAACTTTGGCTTCCCAGAAATCCAGAGACTGGAAATCCCCAAACAGAGACCTTTTTGTCTCTGTCCCACTGCTTAAAAACTTGATTTTCCCCCTGGAGCTTGTTTTCCTGCTCTGCGAGACACGCTGAAGTTCTGCAGCAGTGCCAGCAGATGGGAAAGGCTCCCAGGGCACATCTGGAGCAGGGCACAGGGACAGCTTTGCTCCCTCTCAGGAGTTGTGCTGGTTCAGACTGGGACAGAGGTGCTGTTGGACAGAACCCAGCTGGGAAAGGGCTGAGGGCATCACTCTGTGATGGGAGGGTCTAGAGAAGCCCAGAAGCTGTTTGATGATGGAGCTGGGAAAAGCTCTGGGTGATGAGAGGGCTGCAGAAGGAACATCACCACTCACTCCTCATCAGTCTCTTGCTGAAAGTCCTCCCTTCTCTTCACAGTTCCCTGTCTGCCTCTCCAGGCATCTCTGCTGCTCCCCAGTTCCCTCTCAGAGCAGCCTCTGCCTCCCCAAAAGCCAAGTGCAGCTCCCTGGTGAGGTCAGGGAGTGCAGCCAGCAGAGCCGATGGCATTTGTGACTCAGAGCCCAGCCTGGAGACAAAGTGGGGAAACAGCAGAGAAGGAGCAGCAGAACAAAGGCTGGCAGGGAAAGAGGGGAAAGGGCAGCCNCTGCAGCAGTGCCAGCAGATGGGAAAGGCTCCCAGGGCACATCTGGAGCAGGGCACAGGGACAGCTTTGCTCCCTCTCAGGAGTTGTGCTGGTTCAGCTCGTCCTGCTGGGGTCCTAGACTGGGACAGAGGTGCTGTGGGACAGAACCCAGCTGGGAAAGCGTTGAGGGCACCACTTTGTGATAGGAGGGACTTGACAACCCCAGAAGCTGTGTGATGATGGAGCTCTGGGTGATGAGAGGGAGTCAGAAGGAGCACCACCACTCACTCCTCATCAGTCTCTTGCTGAAAGTCCTCCCTTCTCTTCATGGTTCCCTGTCTGCCGCTCCAGGCATCTCTGCTGCTCCTCAGTTCCCTCTCAGAGCAGCCTCTGCCTCCCCAAAAGCCAAGTGCAGCTCCCTGGTGAGGTCAGGGAGTGCAGCCAGCAGAGCCGATGGCATTTGTGACTCAGAGCCCAGCCTGGAGACAAAGTGGGGAAACAGCAGAGAAGGAGCAGCAGAACAAAGGCTGGCAGGGAAAGAGGGGAAAGGGCAGCCAGATGTTCACAGAGTCTCCTGTGAAATCCGGTGAAATCCTCTGGATTTGGCAATCCCAAGCCAAGCATCCCTGCAGGTCCAGCGAGAGAGCTGTGCACTCCCTGCCCTGGGCTGCCCTGGGGACAGAAACTGTGCCTCTGTCCCTCCCGAGCCACCCAGGGTCACTGGGCAGCCTGGCACCGTGGCAGGGACAGAGGTCAGGTGAGGATGAGGAAGGGACAGTGCCTCCTCCTCGTGCTGGTGAGGAGCTGGGGATGTTGGCAAAGTCCAGGATTTTGGGGTCAGCTCTGGGGTTTTGGCCAGCATCTTCACTGCTCAGAGCACTTCTGGTGTCCCCCAAATGTTCCTTCACCTCTGGGAAAAGCCTCCAGCTGGATCTGACTCCTGAGAAGGCTCAGAGGGATGGGGGACATCACTCATTCAGCAGCAGGGCTGAGCAATCCATGGATGTGGGAGAAGCCCAGCAGAGAAAATCCTGCTCCCGTGGCTCCAGCAGTGGCTTTGGAGCCAGCTCAGCACCTGGGGAGCCTTTGGGTGGGCTTTGGGCTCCTGGAAATCAGGAAAAGGAGGGGAAAGTCCTGAGGAGCGAGGCCACCACGCACAGCAAAGCAGAGTGAGCTCAGCCCTGATGAGAGGAATTCTCGCTCTGAAAAGCCCCTGGGAAGTGAAATGGGAAAACGTGTTGGAACAAGGACACTTATTCACCCTGTGACTGAGCAAGACAAATATCCAGCCCATGTGTGTGCCTGCACGTGTGGCTCTTGATTTACTCCCCTCTCCCGTCCCACCATAAATGCAGAATGAAAAAATAAGACAGCAAGAGAAATATGAGACAGGGGCGAGGGGGGAGAGAGCAGGGAGAGGGAAAACACTGGGAAAAGGATTGAAAAAATCAGAGCAATTCTGGGAGATAAACACAATATAAATACAAAATCTAGATAAGAGCATGAACTTGGGGCCTGAAGCTGCTTTAAACACGGCAATAAATTCAGAATAAATTCAGAATACTGTGTGTATAACGTGACAGGAGCCGAGGCAGGTGGAGGGTCAGGACCAGACCTCGGGGAGGGTTTTGCATCCACCACTCTTACTCAGCAGCAGCAGCACCGAGCTGCCTTGTCTGGGCTTGCAGTCCTGGGTCAGCATTATCCCTCTGAGGCCCAATCCCACCCTCTGGCTTTAGGGTGGTGGCAGCTGCCTGGGAAACAACTCTGTGTGTCTGTGTGTGTGATGCCATCTCCTTTTCCAGGAAAAGCCAGATCGGTCAGCAGGCTGCAGGCCAGCCCAGCGAGGCTGCTTTTCTCCAGGCAGCAGCACAGAGAAGGGTTTGGTGGCTGGAATTTCGATGGAAACGGATCAGGTAGTCCTTGACACAGCTCCTCTTCCCAGCTCCCTTATCTGCTCCTGCCAGGGCTGCTCTGTGGTGGAGGCTGGAAAGGGATCTGTAATTCAGCAGGAGCATGTGGACACCAGCCCTGGCTTGCAGGAACGGGAGTGAAATTTGGCATTGGAGGGAAGCAGCGTTGGATGGAAAATGTCTGGTGTTTGCCTTGGAGAGGAGCTGAGAGGCCGCCCTGACGTCAGTGGCACTGAGCTCATGGGCCTTCCTTCAGCACCTGCTTGTGTCTCTTCCAACCCCACTGGGAGGTGGCAGGGGCTTCACCTCTCATCCTGCTCCAGGGGCTCCATCCCGGACAGCTCCCTGCAGCCCAAAGTCCCCTCAGCAGCCTCCACATCCTGGCAGCACTCTGAGGCCTCTTTGCCTCACTCCTGCCTGCTCTGGTGGCACAAAAAGCTCCTCCCAGCCAGCAGAGCAAACCTCTGAACGTTCTCCAGCTCCAGGAACCCCCCAGCAGGACCTGACTCAAAGTCAGGGTAGGCAGTGAGGTTGTGGGTGGCACAGCAGTGACCACCCGCTGCACCCCTGCCTGTCCATCCCTGTCTGTCCATCCCTGTCCATCCCTTCTGTCCATCCCTGCTGTCCATCCCTGTCCATCCTTGTCCATCCCTGTCCATTCCTGCTGTCCATTCCTGTCTGTCCATCCCTGCCTGTCCATCCCTGTCCATCCCTGTCTGTCCATCGCTGTCCATCCCTGCTGTCCATCCCTGTCCGTCCCTGTCTGTCCATCCCTGTCCATCCCTGTCCATCCCTGTCCATCCCTGTCCATCCCTGCTGTCCACCCCAGCCTGCCCAGGCCCTCCCCAGGCCCTCCAGGACAGGATTTGCCGTGTGCCAGCTCTCTCTGGACTCGGTGGCAGCTCTGTCCCCGCAGCAGCTCTGTGTGGGCAGTGAAGTGCCCAGAACAAAGAGCAGGGAGCAGGCTGGGCACTGCCAGCAGAAGTGAGGGCACAGCCCGAGGCCTGGCATCGCCCACACTGCCACCCTGCACGTCAGGGTGGCCACCGGGGCTGCAGAACTCCTGTGCAGCTGCATGGCAGCTTTGGGAAGCGCCCAGAGGGCCCAGAACTCCTGCACTGCTGCCTCCCACCGTGCAGAGCCTGCTCCTCCAGCAGGATCCCACCCCCTCGTGGGTGGGAGGGTTGTGAAAGAGGGGAAAATCACGGGGGAGATTCCCAGGCAGCTGGGCAGGAACGCCAGGGAGCGGGGAAGGGATGGAAGGATGAAGGGAAGAAGAGATGAAGGAATGAAAGGATGAAGGGATGCTGCTCGTTGTGCACGGGCAGGGAACACCTGGGCACGGCAGGGAGCCCGGCCTGCTCTCCTGCCTGCCCTTCATTACATTAATTGCACTCATGCTGGAGGCTCCACAGAGTCCCAGCACAGCCCTGGGTGGCGTCCTGGGGCTGGCTGGCACCCAGGGAGGGGAGCCAAGGGCTGCAGGAAGGTTGGGAGAGGAAGCTGCAGCTCCCTCCTGGAGCAGGGAATGGCCTGGCCCCGCATTTCAGGGCTCCCCTGGCAGGAGGGACACACTGGGGACACACTGGGAACACACTGGGTCTCACATCTCTCTCCTGAGGCTTTGGTGCTCGGATTTTACTGCCCTCAGTGCTCACATCCTGCCCGTGCAGTGAGGGAAAGTGAACCACAAGTGGAGATGTCCCTCCCAGGGCACTTTTGGTGCTTTTTTTTTCTAGAGCGGGACCCTCTGAGCATCCACCCAGGCCCCCCAGGCTGGTTGTACAGCCCTGCTGACCACCCAAATCCCTCCTTCCTTGTGCCACCTCTGCCAGGCTCCTCCAGCACCCTCTGGCCCATCCTAGCTCCCCTCATCCTGCCCATCCCCATGCCCTGGGAGCACACAGGAGATGCTTATTCCTCCATATTCCCACCCCACAGAGTGTTCCAGGGATCCCCCACACGTCCTGCTGGGGCCAGGCCCACCCTGGGAGGAGCCCCTGCACCTCCCCTTTCAGCTATGGAACAAGGACAGTCATCATCCCTGTCCCGTGGATATCCCGGGACCTGGGGTTTCTGAGTGAGCATGGGGGATGGAGATGGAGAGGGGAGATGAAGAAATGAAATGGAAATGGAGATGGAGAGGGCAGATGGAGATGGGAGAGAGGAGATGGAGATGGAGAAATGAGATGGAGATGGAGAGGGGAGATGAGGATGGAGATGGGAGATGAGGATGGAGAGGGGAAATGGAGATGGAGGAAGGACACAGAGAGGGGAGATGGAAAGGACATGGAGAGGTAAGATGAAGATGGAAAGGGGAAATGGAGATGGAGATGATGGGCTGGAGAGAGGGGAGATGAGGATGAAGGGGGAGATGGAGAAATGAGATGGAGATGAAGAGGGAAGATGAGGATGGAAAGGGGAGATGGAGATGGGAGACGGAGAGCAGAAAAGGACATGGAGAGAGGAGATGAGGATGCAGAGGGGAGAGGCTGGGGAGCCGTGCCCAGCAGAGGAGGTGCTGTGGGGTGGGGCAGGACACCTCGCACGGGCTGCCAGCCACTAGGTGTCCTCCGTGGCCCACACACGGGTGTCAGGGGCCCCAAAAAAAACCTGGGCGAGCTGGAAAATCCCTCCAGAACACGGCAGGTCAGTCCCTCCCCACCCTGGGATCGGAGCGGTGCCCGGAGCTGAGCAGGGGCAGGGGGTGTTATCATAATAATCACAATTTTTTGGTGGGATGCCTGCACCTGCAGGGATGGGTCCATCCCTGGTGTATCATACTGGGATGATAATCCTGGCTTTTCCATGCTTTGGGAAAAGGGAAATCCACTGGGATTGCGGTGCTGGACCAGGTTCTCAGGGGCTGCTCCCTGCTCCGTGCCCATCCTGCAGGTCCCGGCAGGGTCAGCACCCTCAGGGCTCCTTCCCAGCCCTACCGGGGCTCCCTGGGGCTTTGATAATCCCCTTTGATTATCCCCTTTCCTCTCTCCTCCCCGCTGGAATGCCCCGCATGCTGGGAAGGGATCCGTTGGGTTTACAGCAGGGTAAACACCCCGGATCCCATCCCGGGGGTGAAATCCTGGAAATCCCAACTCTCCGAGTTCTGTTTTTCTGCCCTGCAAAGACCCTGGGAGAAGGGTCCGGAGGGAGCAGCGCAGGAGGGTATTTCCCAAACATTTCCCAACCATCCCGCAGTTCCCATCCCGGCTGAAATCCCCGGCTGCTGCCTTATCTTATCAGCACACTCATTATCCCCTCAGAAGCACCGTGTCAACATCCCTCAGCAAACCGCTCTCCAGGACAATTTCCTCGCCAAACAAAGGAAATCACCCGGCTGGAGTGATGCTGGAGAGGGAGGATTGCTGTACCTGCCGCTGTTTGAACAAGGCAGGAGCAAACACAGCTCCCTTTTCTGGGAGCTCACCGTGCACCTGCTCGGCCGAGTTTCATCACAGGAAACATCCCAGAGTCTGTGGGAGCTGCTCATTAAAATCCTGGCAGCTCAGCTCGGCTGCTTTGTGCAGCTCCTCACCTGGAATTTGGCTGAGGGAGGGAGATAAGGCTGGCAGGAGCTGCCAAGGGAGGTTTTTTTTTTGTTTTTTCACGCTCCAAGCTGTCAGGCAGCCGGGTTGATGTCTTGTTCCAGAGGATGGCACCTCTGGTGGGTCCTGGTTTAGGGCAAATTTGGGACAAAACCTCCAAAAGGGGCCCCCCAGAAAGCAAACCCACACGGCCTCTCCCCTCAGCCGGTTCAGGAAAAATTTCCAAAGAGGGAAGTGGAAAAAACCTGTTTATTTGACAGGCAAAGCACTCCCCAGCACAAAAAATGAACAGTAACAGATGACAAACTCATTCTCTGCTCTGAAGAGATGACAAATTCAGAAAGTTTCTCCTGGGGGTGGTCGCTCTGTTATCAGTCCCTTGGGCACTGGGAGAGGCTGCCCAGAGCTGGCCCCAGTAGGCCACAAAGTGCCACCGAGCCCTCAGAGCTTCCCCGGGTCCCCAGCCCGGAGCAGGCTCCAACAGCTCCAAGAAAAGGGAAAGAAAAACAGTCCAGGGAAAACTTCTCTGCCTCAGCTAGCTAAAACTAACTAAAAAGCAAAGGAGAGCTCTGCTCTGCTCCATCCGTGCCCAGGCAGAATGTGGAGGAGTGAGAGCAGTCTCTGATAACAAACTCCGTGTTTCTTCTTCTCCCCGCCTTCGCTCTCAGAACCAGTCTTGAAGGCACAGAATATAATATCCAGCATAAACAGGACAGATGATTTGGGATCATAAAGCCACCCTAGGACATGGTGGCACAGCAGGAGTGGCAGGGCTGAGTGGGGAAGGGGTTGCTTGTGCTGGGATCACAAAATCGTGGAGCTGCTGCTGGGCACCGGTCAGAGAGCAGAGGAGGAGAGGACAGAACGCTCAGTGTCCTCAGCTCCTGCTTCTTTCTTCTTTCATTTCTTCTTTCTTCATTTCCTGCCACTGCTGTGGGGTTTAGAGCAGTCCCCCCTGCTCCACTCCACTCCAGATAATGCTGGAGACAGCCAGCGATCCTGGCAGGGATTTCAAGTGCTCTTCTTCCTCAGCTCAGCCTGAGGAAGCCCTTCCAGCTTTCCCTGGTGTTTCCTCCTCCTCTGAACGACCCAGCCTGGCTGGAGCAGAGCCCTTGGCCTCCTTCCTCCCTGCCTGAGAGAGAGAAAGAGAGAGGATGGGGAGAAAGGGGCAAAGAACAGAAACTAAATTAGTCTCCCAGCTGGTGGCAGCGATTCCAGGAGCCTGTCCAAGCCCTTCTCCAGCAGCAGGCTGCAGTGCAGCCCTCACCTTCTGCCCCAGCTCTGTGCTAGCTCCTCGGTGGGCTGGGGTGTCTGCTCAGCTCCCACCCCGCTCCCCTCAGCTCCTATTTCACAAAGACACATTTTCCCTTCCTTTCCCCGTGTAAATAACAGCTCATTTGGCCCCAGCCCGGGTGTGCAGCCTGCCAGGCTGCTCCTGAGCCAAGCAAAGAGCATCCCCCAGCAGCCTGGCCTGCTGCCCACCTGGGGAAAAGCTCTGCAGCTCGGGGAGAAGCATCAGCAGGAGAAAGGGAAGAGTTTTAGACAGGAACTCGAATAAAACGTGGGAGAAAACCCCCCTGGGTGTTGTGCATTGATTGCTTGGGTTTCTTGCAGGGATGTGATGGTGCTGGAGATAATTCCTGTATCCCTCCACAAGCCCTGGCACACATTAAAACGAGGTGCTGGTGCACAGGATGCTTTGCACTCATGCCCTGTGTCCACACCAGCTCTTTGCATTTATCCAGCAGCTGTTGAACGGTGACTGAGAGGAAAATTTAACTGCAATCTTGGGGTCTAACTCTGGTTTGTTTTGTATTTTTTTTGTTTGTTTGTTTGTTTTGGTTTTTTTTTTTAATTTGGAGAGATTAGAAGTGAGAGAAAAGGTAAAGCCTCGTCCATTCTGGGCTAATCCTGGTTTCAGAGAACTGCATTTCCTCTCCATTTGCAGCCTGCCTGCTCTCAGAGGATGGGTTACACCTCTCTGATGAAGTGCAGGAGCACTCTGAGGCCAGATCTGCAATAATTACAATTCCCCTGAGGGATGTACAGTAAAAGGGGCAATACAGAGCTTTAGAGTGAGAATCCTCCAAGTCCTGACATGCTGTAAAAAGCATCTATAACGCTTAAGATCAGTGGGGAAAGAAAGCTGGGCTGGTCCTGGCACTGTCAGGGGGGGTTCTGTGCATTCCCAGGGTCAAACTGGGACGTGGAAAGAGAATTCTGCAAAATTATTCACGTGATCCAGCCCGAGAAAATCTGTTCTTAGGGAGAGAGTCTCTTATCCTGGAAATCGATGACATTATAACAGCAGGGAATCTGTTCTGGCGTGGGATAGAGATGAATTTCCTCGGCAGTGTTCACTGAACCAGTGAGGAAAGGCATTGCCCTGTCCTGGGGTTTGATCAGCAACGAGGGCACCACGCTAAGAAAGCAACCTCGGATTCAGAGATTAACTGCTGATTCAATGAAAATGAAATGGAAAAGCAAACAAAGCCTGCAAACGAGATCCTCCATTTCAAACAGGCAAATCCTCGTTGGTGGAGAGAAATCCACAGGAATGAAAATTGGACTCAGGAGCTCAGAGAAGCGATTGCAATTTTCCTAAAAAAAAAAAAAAAAAAAAAAAAAAAAAAAAAAAAAAAAAAAAAA
>WEZZ01000017.1:121586-144836 GCA_013400585.1 Chloropsis cyanopogon
GCGGGTGCGGCTGCCCGGCGGGCAGGTGACGGAGGAGAGCCTGCAGGCCGACAGCGGCGCCGACTGCGTCAGCCTGGAGCTAAGGGCGGCCGACGGCGCCCTCGTCACGCTCACGGCGGATTTCAGACAGGTACGGGTAGAGGGAGAGCATCCCCGGGGGGTTCGGACAGGGACTGNAGCATCCCCGGGGGTTTTGGATAAGAAGGGAGCTCGGAGAGCATCCCCGGGGCCCGCGGTGATTCCCGGCGGGGCTGGAGGAGGGTAAAGGCTGCGGGATGGGAGCGCTGGCCCCTGGCACCTCTCCGGAGGGTCTGGTCAGGGCTTTCCGTGCACCCTGTGAGTGTTTTTTGTGGGATGAGCGCTGGGGATGGCGATCCTTCCCGTTCTTCTTCCAACTCCGAGTCTATCCCAACTCGGAAGCTGGAGAATCTTTGACTGGGGAGTCCAGGAGCCAGAACTGTTCCAGAGGCACGGAAGGACCCTCGGAATGCAGAGGGGAAAGTCCATCCATCCTCTCGCACCGTCGGGGGCTTTGTTTGAGGACAGTTAGCCAGGCTTGCTGTCCCCACCGGTGTCACACCTGTGCCCGGGGCCGCCTCCACGCTGGAAGCAGCTGGGGAAAGATCCCAGTGGGGACGGGCAGCAGCTTCCCAGCTGAGCCCAGCAGCTCTGATGCTCCTGGCTGAGTTGTGAGCAGCTCAGTTTTACACAGTTCTCACAGTTTTACACAGTTCCTCACGGTTTTGCACAGTTCCTCACAGTTTTTCACAATTCCTCACGGTTTTGCGTGGCAGGCTCCGCAGAGCCGGGCAGGAGAGGCTGGGCTGGGGAGATCTCAGGTTCCAGGCTCCGGTGTGGGGGTGCCTTGCTCTGCTCTAGCTCTGGGATCTCTCTCTCCATGATGCCGTGGGGTACAGTTAATTCCTTCGGTGGGCTCCTGCTGTCTTTGGGGGCTCCTGTGTGGTGTGGGACGTGTTTGACTGGCAGCTGTCAGCGGGGCTGAGCACAGCCCTGCTGTTCACCCCCTCTGCTCCCACCCTGCAGTGCAGGGAGCTGATGCTGCTGAGCTGAAGCCCCAAATCCCACATGTCTCCTGGGCACGGAGGTGCCAAGCCTGGCTGGATGCAGGGAAGAGCAGTTGGCCCAGGGTGGCACGGCTGTGTTATCTCATCCCACCCCCCATCCCTGTTTGCTCAGGTGGACTTTGCTTTGCAGCAGGAGGAAGCCATGAGATAGGAAGGTGTTGTGTCACAGCCTGCTGTGAACCTTGGAGCCTTTTTGCCTGGGATTGTTCTGGTGCCTCTTCCCCTTTCAACCTCCCTGCGAGCCCCTCCGATGTCCCTTTTCCTCTCTGAGGTGCCAGCAGAAGCCGTGGTGATTTTGGAAGTGGTGGCGTGTTTCAAATACTGCAGGGAAGCAGCCCTGTGACTGCTATTAAAGAAAATATTAAATAATTGCAAGCCAGGGCACAGCAGGGACGTTAGGAAGGGCTCTGAAGCCGTGGATTGCAAAGTTGCACATTCCCAGGCGAGGGAAATCCAAACTCACTGCAGACACTCTGGGCAGATCCTCTGGGAGCCTGGGATGTGACCTGTGCTGAGCTGGTGAATTTTCAGCATTTTTCACTGGCTTCAGCCCTTCCTGGGAGCTCAGAGCTCACCCACAAACCTGACTGAGTGCGTGTTACATCTTCTCTGCCTCCCATCCTTATTAGAGCTGAGTTTCTTCTGGGTTGGAGTTCTCTGGAGGTGTTTTGGGTCCATAGGTTAAATCCTGAGCTCCTGCTGGAAGTGATGGTCCCTGGAGGGCTTTGCAAGCATCCAACTTGCAGAAGTGCATTCCTGATCCTCAGTTCTAGGGCAGCTGGGGCCTGACTCCCTCTGCTCCGTGGATTTGCTGGAAAAATAGCTGGGAAAAGCCAGGGGAACATAAAGGAGCAGGGAGCTGGCTTTGTGGTGAGGTGAGTAATGTGTGAGCAGGCAGCAGCCTGGCCGGGCTTCCCCCTCTGACCTGCTCCAGCTGCACCCAGACAGTTCCCTGTTCTGCCCTGCTGCTCCTCTCCCCGAAATTACACAACTTCTGCCTGCTCTGGAGGTCGTGGGGCTCTGGGTGTTCCCAAAAGCAGCTGGGGTTGTTGATCTGCTGCCCTTGAGCCTGATGATGTGGCCAGGATGCTGGGGTTTTTCCACAAATGATTTTTCCATTCCTCTGGCTTCAACTGCAGGGGGTTCATCCAAAGTCAGGGGTTTATTTACTATTTTTTTTTTAATTTTTTCTTTCCCTCTGCTGGCAATTTGTGGTTGCCAGACCAGGGGCTGGAGAAGAAAGGAGCTAAATGAGATCATTGTTCATTGCTTTGCTCTGACACTGGTGGGACTTGAGCAGTGCCTGGGGCTTGCACAGGGCTGGGATTTTCACTGCTCCTCCATCCCTGCCTGCCCTGCAGAGCTGGACCTGGAGGAGCTGTGTCCTCAGAGCACACCAGGTTGTTTTCTCTTTGGTGCAGCACAAACTGGTCAGTGCAAGTTCAAACTGGGACTGGATGTTTTCTGGCCAGAGCAGGGGTGACCCTTTCTTTTCTTGCAGCTTGAAAGGAGGGAATGAAAACGCTTCTTTTTCAGTGGTCAGGCATAAAATGTATTGCAAAAAATAATGAGGGGGCTCAGCAACCCTGAGTGCTGCTTCTGATTGGAGTGGAGTGATGTTGCCAGTTGTGGGTGGGTTTATTTCAAGGTCAGCACAAAGATACAGAGAATTTTCTCTTCTCTTTCCATTGCTGGAAAAGTTGGGGTTGGAAACACAAGGGAGGAAGCTTGGGTAGTGCTTTAACCCTTGCACTGCCAGTCCTTTCAGTGTTTGATGCTTTTGGGGTGGTGGTGTCAGAATTTCCTCGTGCCAGGGGGCCACGTGTTAGGTGACAAATCACCAGGTGACACAGGAAAGCATCTGAGCACGGATTTTATCTGTGTGCTTTGGAAAGTAGATTCTTCTCTGAACAGATACCAAAAATAGGGAATGAGGGACATTCAGGAGGCTTTGGGAGGTCTCGTTAAATCACCCTGGTGTTTGTAACTCCATAGAATCTTATTTATTGCTCAGAAAATGTGCATTTTATTCCCCTCTCCCTGCACATCCTTGATTTGCCTTAATAGATACCTGAACATAAGAGGCAGAACTCCCAAATTCTCCATTCCAGCCACTTCCAGAGACAGAGGGGTTAAAAACCATAATCCCCACCCATTCAGGGCAGCTCAGCTGGCTGGACCCCGGGTGTGGATGCAACACCAAGATCCCCGTGCTGTGCAAACTCATGGAATTCTGGCCAGCTGTGCTCCTTCCCTGGGGCAAAGGCTGCTGACAGGGCGCAGAACTGGGCCCAGCAGCACATCTTCCTTTGCCTGTGCCACTGCAAATTCAAAACTGGGTCCCCACAGCAGCCCTGGTGTCCTTAGGGGAGAGAAATTTGGCAGCAAAGCTGAACGGGCTGCAGGGAGGAAGGCACTGAAATGATTTATTTCCCTGGGAACTGGTTTGCTCCACTCGGCGTGGAATCGTTGCTGGGCTGGGAGCTGGACCACACAAGCTTGTAAATTATTATTATTATTATTATTCCCTGCTGGAATCAACCCCAAGCAGGGGGGGTTGAGCTGCTCTCACCCCCCAGATGACAGCCTCTGGCTGGGGATGGGGTGAGGAGGGAAGGAGTTGGATGATTTCCCTGCTCCTCATTGGGAGTGCCTTGGGAAGGGACAGGCAGCAGTGGGATTTTGGGAGCTGGGAGCAGTGGTTTCAGTGCTGGAAGAGCAGATTTTGGGAGCATTGATTTCAGTGCTGGAACAGCAGATTTTGGGAGCTCAGAGCACTGATTTCAGTGCTGGAACAGCAGATTTTTGGGAGCATTGATTTCAGTGCTGGAACAGCAGATTTTGGGAGCTGGGAGCACTGATTTCCCTGCTGTAACAGTGGGATTTTGGGAGCTGGGAGCACTGATTTCAGGGCTGGAACAGCAGATTTTGGGAGCTGGGAGCACTGATTTCCCTGCTGTAACAGTGGGATTTTGGGAGCTGGGAGCACTGATTTCAGTGCTGGAAAAGCAGATTTTGGGAGCTGGGAGCCCTGATTTCAGTGCTGGAAAAGCAGATTTTGGGAGCACTGATTTCAGGGCTGGAACAGCAGATTTTGGGAGCTGGGAGCCCTGATTCCTTGCTGCCTTGAGGAGCTCCTGTGGCCTTGCTGCAGGGCTGCTTGTCCCCTGGAGTGTTTGTCACCCAAGCCCAGCCCCAGCTGTCACTGCCCCCACTCAGGGCTGAGGATTCCCCACGCCCCAGCCCTGAGTTCACCTGGAGAGTCCCTGCTCTGCCCTGCCCTGCTGGGACTTGTTCCCTGCTGGGAAATTCTGCAGGAGCCCAGAGTTAAAGGTGCTGTTTGCTGCCTTGGCTGGGTACCCACCTTGGCACTGATCCACTGCTTTTCCTGCCGGGAAAGAGGTGAGGAGGATGGGGAGGGGAAGGTGCTCTGTGAGGGGGAAAGCTCTGGTGGTTCTTTGTTACATACAAGTAGAAATAATATTAAAAAAATATTTTAAAAAATTTGGTTTAGGCCCTGCTAGTCTAGTTAAGTTAGCAGTGGCTTCTAAGTTCCCATAAGGAAAAATCATAAGAATAAAGGCAGTTAACAACATATTCTAGTAAGAAAAATAAGTTTACACATGCATGAACAATAAATCTGTCCCATGAGAATCAGTGAAGAAAATATATAAACAAACCAAATATGGAGAGATTTGACAGATGTACAGCCCAGCCATTTACTGACCAATAAACTGAGTGTCAGTGTGTTGTTAGCCAATTAAGTCTAACACAGTGCCTTCTGATATTTCCTATAAATATGAGTTTTAGCTTTTATTTTAGCTTTAAATATGACTAAAGAAGGGGTTTTTGTGCAGGAGGAAACTGAGTCTCATCTGCTTATTAATGCAACAGCTCTTTCCTTGTGGAGTATTTTTTTTTTAAGCAGCATGGTTTGGTTCTTGCTCCACCTGGGGTTGCAGGGACAGAGGGATCAAAGCCAAGCATGGATTTGGGACAGAGCAGGGAAAAGAAGAAACTGATTTTGCTCAGGGCAGAGTGGTCACTGCAAGGTCCACTCTGGCTTTGCTCAGAGCCAGGTAAAGGTAGGATTTCCCCTCAGAACAACAGGAGCCAGATCCTTGAAAAAAAACCTCTTTTAGAGCTGTTTCAATGCTGGCAACCCAGCCCATTCCTGCCTGTCCCAGTGCATCTCCCTTGGTGTCAACAAATGCTCTGGAAATCCCTGGCACCTGGAGTTTGGGCAGAGGGAGTTGTGAATTCTTCCTCTGCATCAGCCCTGAGGAGGAAAGAGCTGGCTGGCTGAGGGCTAATTCTTAAAAAGATGGATCAGGAGGATTAATCAGCTGCTCAGCACGTTCTCATTTTACAAAAATTGCCTCCAACCTGGGAAGTGCTGCACTGTTTTTAATCTCCTGCCTGTGGAGGTTTTCGGCCTGAATGCAAAACGTGGCTATCCCTGCTTGCTTTTCCCAGGCTGTTCAAAGGGAATTAGAATTAAATCCGCAGCTGAGGAATATGCCAGAGTCAGCTCCTGGTTTTAGTCCACTCATCCCTGGGCCCTGCATGCTGTGGGAGCTCCCAGCTGGAAGCTGGAAGGCAGCTGGACCAAATGTGGATGGGGACTGTGGGCTGTTCCAGTGCCTCAGTGGGACACCTCCCCACGAAATCTCTCGGAAAAAATGAATGATTCCATGGCAATTCCACAAGAATTTTGGGAATCTCTTTCTTCTCAAGCCTCCTCAGTGCCCTGCTCTTTGTTGTGCAGTTGACAATTGCAGCAGCAAGATGATTTCTCCCATCCTGGGGGTGGAACTGCTGTTCTTGCAGCTGCCCAGATGTGCACTGGATGGCATTCCCGTTTCCTTCTGGGCATGGCAGAGAAGGCAGGAGATAAATAGTGGGCTCAGTGAGGAGGAAAGCTCAGCTGGAAAAGAGAAATGCTCCCTTCTGGGGCAGAGGAGGGTGGGAGAGGCCAAGGCAGTGAGCCATGCAGCAGAACAGCCCAGAGGAGAGGGATCTGAGCAGCTGGCACAGCTCTGCCTGCTGCTCTCCAGCCACCAGTGCCTGCCCAGCTCTGTGGAGAGCTTTGGCTGCAGGAGGTGCCAAAGGCAGGGATCGCTCTCCCTGTTCCAGCCCTGTTGGAGTGGGATGGGTTGGCACCAAGGGGTGACACATTCCCACAGAGGGCACCGATGGCCCTGAAGCCAGAGGCAGGGATTGATCCCTGCAAAGAAATCAGGGTTGGTGCCAGAGCAGGACGCAGGGTCCTGCTGTGACCAAGGAATTCTGTGACTCCACATGAAACAACTGTGACTGATTTCCAGGCTGGTTCTGGAAAGGACTGCAATCCATGTCAGATAAAATGACAAAATTAGTGACCTGGACAGAAAAGGAAGTCAGCTGCAGCTGATCATAATGGCTCCTTCTGCCTTTAATTTCGTTTTCACTTCTGTTCCACACGTTCAGGGATGAGTAACTTTTTCTCCAGAATGCCACTTGTCAAGAAGCAAGTGAGGGAAGGCAGCAGAGGAGGTTTGGGGCTGCTTGCTCAGTAAGGCATGAAGATAATGGCTGTGTGATATTTGCTCAACAAAACCAAACGAGGCTCCTTGGGGCTTTGCTTCCCTTCTTGGGAAAGCACACAAACCCTCAGCCGTTGGATGTGGGATGTGACCTGGCAGCAATTTGTCCTTGCCACAGTGGGATTGTGAAAATCCTTCATTCTCTACAGACACCAGGGGTTCTGCTGCAGGCTTTGGGCTGGGGTTGGAGCTGGGACCACAGCCCTGTGCTCAGGTAGCACAAGTAGGAGACCTTTGGCTTTGTTTTAGGGCCGGAGCCTTTCTCTTTGACCCCGACCTCTCAGTTCACCTCACCGATGCCAAAGATTTACAACTCTCACTCTTGTTATTTCTCTCTCTGTCAGGAGGTGAAGATTTTCCGTGCCTTGATCCTCGGGGAGCTGGAGAGGGGCCAGAGCCAGTTCCAGGCCCTCTGCTTCGTGACCCGGCTGCACCGCAACGAGATCATCCCCAGCGAGTCCATGGCGAAGCTGCGGCAGGTACGGGGCTCCCTCCTCCCGTCCAGCCAGGAATTCTCATTTTTCCTGCCTGGCTGCCCTTCCCAGGCTGCTGCCTGGCTGCTCAGCTCTTTGACCCACCCCTGAGCACCCCTCCTGCGTCAGGGATTTGGCATTAAACTGAGTTCATTGATCCTGTTCTAGCGACACACTCGAGATTTAGTTGAGCCTCGTTTGTGTCGTGATTTAGTCGAGCCTGATTTGATTCAGGGGTGGGTGAGTGGCTTTGAAAATCGCTGCCCCTGTGAAGCCAGTACTGAACTGGGACCATTTATCAGGAGAAAACACGGAGAAACCACCACAGGCGCTGGTAAAACGTGGTGGTTTCAGTACCAACAGGTTATTTGAAGGTGCCTCTCACCCAGGCAGGATGCACACCACACCTGTGAGGAATAAGATGCAGCCAGGATTGAAGTGCTGATGATTTCCTCTGCAGAAAAACCCCCGGACAGTGAGGCAGGCAGAGGAGGTGAGAGGCCTGGAGCACCTCAGCATGGACGTGGCTGTGAACTTCAGCAAGGCGGCCCAGCTGAGCTCCCACATCCACAACGTCTGCGCGGAGGCCAGGGAGGCCATTTACACCCGGGAGGAAGATGTCAAGTTCTGGCTGGAGAAAGGTGATTTTCCCCTGGGTTTCCCTGGAGCTGCTCCTGTCAGAGGGCTGGCACGGTGCTGGGATGGCTCCTGCCAGCTGTCTGGGATCAGCAGCCGTTGTTTTGGCTCTGAGGCACGTGTGTCACCCTGCCTGTGTGTTAGCAGATCTCACTCCTCCTGCTGGCACTCCCTGAGTGAAACTAATTTGGCATTTTAAAAGTAACTTTTCACCTGCTCCACCACCCAGAGGAAAGAGGTGGTTTTGTGTCTTTTGGCTTACTCTGCCCAGGATCTTTTGTCCTCCTGTGGTTCCTGTTCAGATTTAAGTCCCTGGAGATGCTCTGTGCAACCTCCTCCTTGACCTGGGGACTGTGCAAAGAGATCACTGCTGGTTTTGGTGGCTGCTTCCTTTGGCTTTATCTCCTGGCAGCACCCTGAGGGATTTCTGTTCACCCTGAGGGATGTCTTTTCACCCTGAGGGATGTCTGTTCACCCTGAAGGATCTCTGTTCACCCTGAGGAATTTCTGTTCACCCTGAGGGATCTCTTTTCACCCTTAAGGATGTCTGTTCAAATGCTGCCAGACCTTGCTTTCCTTGGGATCTTTCGCTCTCCTGTCTCTCCCATTCAGATTTAAATCCCAGCAGCTCCTGGAAGCATTGTCCAACCTCCTCCTCAGCCTGGGGATGGCTTTGGTGGCTCTGTCCTTTGGCGTCCCTCTGTCCTGAGGGCACTGTCTGTGCTTGCTCCCACAGGGGTGGACAGCTCCACATTTGAGGCAGTGCCACAGAGCTGGGACCTGCCTGACCTTGCTTTCCTTGGGGTCTTTTATTTCTCCTGTGATTCCCATGCAGGTTTAAATCCCAACAACTCCTGGAAACATTGTCCAACCTCCTCCTCGGCCTGGGGACTGTGTGGGGATGGCTTTGGTGGCTCTGTCGTTTGGTGTCCCTCTGTCCTGAGCACTGTCTGTGCTTGCTCCCACGGGGTGGACAGCTCCACATTTGAGGTGCTGCCACAGATCTCGGACCTGCCTGACCTTGTTTTCTCCAGGTTTTTTTAATTCTCCCGTGGCTCCCATTCAGATTTAAATCCCAACAACTCCTGGAAACATTGCCCAACCCCCTCCTCAGCCCGGGGGCTGTGTGTGGATGCCTTTGGCAGCTCCTCCCTCCTCGCTGATGGCCCTGTGTGCTTTCTCCCGCAGGCGTGGACGGCTCCATGTTCGAGGTGCTGCCGCAGGGCTCGGACCTGCAGGACCTTGCTTTCCTTGGGGTCTTTTATTTCTCCTGTGATTCCCATTCAGATTTAAATCCCAACAACTCCTGGAAACATTGCCCAACCTCCTGCTCAGCCCGGGGGCTGTGTGGGGATGGCTTTGGTTGCTCTTCCCTCTGTCCTGAGAGCTGTCTGTGCTTTCTCCCGCAGGCGTGGACGGCTCCATGTTCGAGGTGCTGCCGCAGGGCTCGGACCTGCCCGAGCTGCAGCGCTGCCGGCTGTGCCCGGACCGCTGGAAGCCCTGCATCTGCAGCTACTCGCTGAGCATCGAGTGGTACCCCTGCATGCTCAAGTACTGCCGGAGCCGCGACGCCGCGGGCAAGGTGTCCTCCTACAAGTGCGGCATCCGCAGCTGCCAGAAGGGCTACACCTTCGACTACTACGTGCCTCAAAAGCAGCTCTGCCTCTGGGATGAGGAGACTTAGAGGCTTCCCAGGGGTGGCTCTGGCCCAGCGAGGAGCTGGCTGCTCTGAAGAAGGAGTGATGTTCACAGCGGTGCCTTGTGCTCTGTGCCTTTCCTGGTGGCCTCCTGTGCCTCCCTCCCCGCCTGATGCTGCCCCGGGATGTGACGAGCAGGCTCAGCTGGCTGGGTGGGTGATGCTCTGGCTCCCTGGAGCAGGAGGTGCAGGTTTTGGGGTGAAGCACAGGGAAAGGGGTGTGCTGCCCTGCTCTGGAGCTCAAAGGGCACTTCAAGCCTCAAGCTGGGCGAGGATCTTGCTGACCCGGGTTGCCAAACGTCTCTGCCACTGAAGAACCCCCTCTGCTGCCTTCATCACCTCCTGGTGACACAACCTCGGGGAAACAGCTGATTTTTGGGACCACAGCCCCTGAGCAAGGAGGGTTTGAAGCCCACCCAAAGCAAGAGCCCGCCTGTAGCTTTTCCTAGTGCCTGACTGGCTGTTATATCCCCCTGTGGACGGAAGATACACCAGGGGGGTACAGCCCAGCATCTTGTGCCCCTAAAGGGCTGCTAATTAGGGCTTTAATTAATCCCTATCTAGCCTAGTGAAGGCCCAACTTTTTGTGTTGGTCTTGAGACTGCTCCACTAAGAAAGAACCATCCAGAGCCTCGTGATTACTCCCTGTGGCTGCAAGGGGAGAGGAGGATCCCAGGTGGGCTTTGAAGAAGACAGGATTCTACATCCACGTCCAGTTTTGTGTCCTGCTCTGCCAGCTATTCACAAGAAGCTCTTAAATAACTGTACTGCTTTGCTGTGCCTTGGTTTTCCCCCATATGTTAAACAAGGATGACACTGAAGTTGTCCTTGGCCCTGGAATTCCTGGAGGGATCAGACTAAAAGCACTGGAAGTGCTGCTTGGGTCTGTGTCCTCTTCCACTTAAATTAGGACCAGCACAGAGGGGAGAGAAGCTCTTGGGGTCTTTAGGAACCCCTGTGCCTCCTGATGAAAAGCCTTCACAATGTGCCTTTTTGCCTAAAATACAGGAATTTTTGCGAAAGAAGAAAAAAAAAATAATTTGGTCACAATTATTTTTGTATCGATCACTTAAGGGGGTGGGGGGAGAAGGGAAAGGTATTTTAATATTGGAACATGAAGTAAAACACACTTGAAATGATTTTTTAAAAAAAACAAATTATTTATCATTTGTAAGGTAAAATAAACTGATTTTTTAAAGCATCCTTGGCCTGAAAGTTTCTCTGGGCATGGTACCCTGTGTGTGAATTCAGATTTATTCCTTTGTGGGTGAGTCTCAAACCTGCACTTGGTGAAGAGCCACGGATTGGGTGAGAACATCCAGGAATTTTTGACTCAGCAGCCTCAAACACCCCATTATTTCAGACCCTCCACGGGGTTTGAGGCTCACAGGGAGACAGGTTTGAGGCTCATAGGGGGACAGGTTTGAGGCTCATAGGGGGACAGGTTTGGCTCATCCCAAGCAGCTTTGGGAGCTTTGGGCTGGAGCTCTGCTGGATAAACCCAGCAGCAGAAGCAGGTTCTTGGGGCTGCTCCTCTCTCCCAGCGGTCCCATGAGGCTTCTCCGGGTGCAGAAAATATTCCTGGTAGATTCCTCTGCAGCTCCAGCTGATGAGGGCGGCGCTTGGGGCCAGCCCGGAGCTGCTGGAGGGAGAATCGTGGAGCTCTGATTCCCTCTAGTGTGGGGAATGCAGGATGGGCCGAGCGCTCCCAGCCTTTCTCCGCTTTGCCCACCAACATTTCTCCCTCTCCGGGGCAGGGCGAGCAGGGGTTCGTTCCCTGCTGTCCCGGCTCCTGCTGCAGCAGGACACTGAGGGGTTTTGTCCCTGATTTGGAGTTAAACCCGGCTCTGGGGCAGGCGGGCTGCGAGCAGGATTCCAGGGTCTGCAGCCCGCTCCCACCGCTGCCGCCCGCACAGGGATGTTGGGATGGACACGGGGGTGGCTCTGGGAGGGTCGGGACACATCCCAGCGAGCCCCCGTGGGCTTTATTTTGGGATTCCGAGGATCTGGAGCGGCCGGTAGCCGGTGCAGTTCCCCGGCCTCCGGCAGTGGGTGCTGGCGGAGCGCGGCTGTGCCCGGCCGGGCTCGGGATGTCGGGAGATCGGGACAGGGATGCCGGGATTTCGGGATATCGGGATGTCGGGACAGGGATGTGGGGATGTAAGCCAGTCGGGATATCGGGCTGTCAGGATGTCAGGATGTCGGGATGCCTGGATGTCGGGATGTCGGGATGCCGGGATGTCGGGACAGGGATGCTCNCTCCCACCGCTGCCGCCCGCACAGGGATGTTGGGATGGACACGGGGGGGGGCTCTGGGAGGGTCGGGACACATCCCAGCGAGCCCCCGTGGGCTTTATTTTGGGATTCCGAGGATCTGGAGCGGCCGGTAGCCGGTGCAGTTCCCCGGCCTCCGGCAGTGGGTGCTGGCGGAGCGCGGCTGTGCCCGGCCGGGCTCGGGATGTCGGGAGATCGGGACAGGGATGCCGGGATTTCGGGATGTCGGGACAGGGATGTGGGGATGTCGGGATATCGGGATGTCGGGATGTCGGGACAGGGATGCTCGTGGTCCAGCCGGTCCCTGCAGGACCGCAGGATGTCCCCAGCCCTGCCGGAAGGGAACGCTGGGGATTTTTGCAGCGTCTCCCTGCAGTTTGTGCTTCCAGGGCCCGTCCCGGGGCTGTATCCCATAAATCAGGTGCTACCTGCAGAGTTTGTCTCCCTCCGAGAGGGGAACGATGCTCGGTAGGAGAGGAAGAACACGGTGCCTGCAGGGAGGAGGAGAGTGGATAGATCACTCTCCTCCTTTTTTTCCACACGGAACAAAAAGAGCAGCGCGTTTGGTGGTGTCTGGGAGTGATTTTAGAGTGATCAGAGTAAAACCAATCCTGCCTTGCCTGATAACCTCATTTCCACAGCAAAAAAGAAGTGGTGATGCTGTGATCCATCCCCTAATTTTCATAAGGAGGGCGTGTTCTCTCCTGCACATCACCAGAACTCAGGGCACCCAAGGGGATGGGCTTGGCTGCCGCAGCTATTTGGGGAGAAAACCACCTAAATATTCAAATTTTCCCGCTGATTCGTTGAGCACAAAAGAAGAGCCAGAAAAAGTCATTCCCAGCTGTGTCCGGGGCCAGGAGAGGGCACTGGTGCCCTGCCCGTGGCCGGGGCAGCATCCCTGCCCGGAGGATGCCCGGGATTCCTGTCCGGCTGGAGATGCCACCGGCAGAGCCGCCTTCCCGGCCGGTTCTGGAGAACGGGAAAAGCGCCAGGGAGAGAAGGGAGAGATGAGAATCTCCTGCTCGGTGAACAAAAGGTGCTGTGATGTGGGGGAAGGAGAGCTCCCGTGGTCGCCAAGCTGGCTGGGAGCCACCAGCAAATAAATTCCTGTTTGACGCAGTGAAGGCACCCGATCACGTCAGGCTTCAGGATGGGGAAAACCCAGAGAAAAACACTCGAAAAGAGGGCGGCAGCTGCCCAGGAACGCCCCAGGGCTCAGGGGCTGGACGGGTGGCAGGAGTCCAGCCCCTCCAGGAGCTCCTGTGCCACCTCGCTGCTTCCTGGAGGCTGAAATTTCCCCTGCCCTGGAAATAAATGTCAGTCTGAGCCGGGAACCCCCAGCTTCCCTCCACTTTTTCCTTGCTGGAGTTTGCCTGAGCTCCTCCGCCCTCTCCTGCCGCCTCCCGGGGATGTCCTCGCTGGCCCCAGCGCTCCGGACCGGGCTGGAGGTGAGGCTGGAGATCCTGCCCGCCCACCCATCCCTTCGGAGAAACCTGTCTTTCCAGGGAGGGAGAGCGGCATGTGGGAAAGCCGAGAGCCCTGGAACGTGAATTACCCGGGGAGAGATGGATGTGTGATAGCTTGTACCTGGCAGCTACTAATTGAGCGTTAACGCTTTCAGCAGGGCTCCGAGCGCCGCTGGAGCCCGGCCCTGTCACACCGGTGTCCCCAGGGCTGCTGGGGTCACCGCGGTGGCACATGGAGCCTGGCTCCGTCGCGGTGGCTCGGTCCCTGTCACAGCACGGAGCCTGGGCTCAGGCTCTGGCCTCTGGCTGCTTTCTGCAGAAGAAGCCAGCGTTAGGGGATTTTTCCTTGTAGGGCTTCCCTGGAAGTTGGTAAATCCTGCAGGGATGAGGAGGAGGAGGAGGAGGCTGGCTGCCACTTCTCTCCTCTCCTTAGGGGAGCACATGCCAGGGGAGCGGGGTCTCCATGTGCCAGCCCCAACCCTGCTCTTCACCTCCAGCCAAGACAGATTTCTTCCATGCTTTTCCCTTCCGTGCTGTTCACTCAGCATCGAGGTCCAGCCCAGCCTGCGAGGACACAGCCCCAACCCCACAGGACTACCAGAGCCCCCCAAAACCTCTGTCCCTTCACTCCCACACCCTCCCTCGGAGCCGGGGGTGCTCAGGGCCGCCAGGGGGGACCAGCAGAGCTCCGGGGCAGGTGCTGCGGGTGCTGCCCGAGCTGGGCGGAGCGCAGCTCCTTCCTTCCTGCCCTCCTTCCCACCCCACCCCGCAGCCTGGCAGCGCTGCAGGGACTCATCCATTCCCGAGTTACTAATATGCAAATGGCAGCGTTTGCATGGGCCTGACGCCAGGCTGCTGGGTGTCAGGGCACCCGAGGGAGCCGGAGGTGGGGCGAGGCGTGGCACCTCGCCGCATGCTCACCTGGCCCTGCATGGCAACAGGCAATGGAGCTCTAGGTCCCTTCGGCTGCGGACCCACGGCCGCTTCGAGAGGCAGCGGGTGGCAGAGGAGGGAGGGCAAACTGGCAGCCCCTGGCAACCTGGGGCTGACGGCAGGAGGCTGGGCACACCGCGGATTTCCCCCCGCCGGCAGGATGGTGAACCTGGAGTCCGTGCACGCAGGTAAAGGGCACGGAGCGCCTTGCGGAGCCGGGGCCGTGGGCTCGGCCAGGAAATGGGTTTGCTCTGATTGCCGTGACCTTCCCTGGCTGCTTTCCCTCCTCTTTTTCTCCCGCTGGGGCGCCCCACGTTGCTGCCGGGGGATGGATGCTGCCCTGATGTGTTTAGGGGGCTGCCAAGCCGTGCCCACAACGTGGGAGCAGCGCTGCCGCTGCCAGCCCCAGCGGGGGTCAGGCAGCAGCTCTCGGGTGCCTGGAAAATCAGTATTTAGTGCCTGACCTGTGCGTCCTGTCATTGGGATAAAGCTGGGAGGAGGGAGAAGGGATAAATCCACGGAGGGATGCGGCAAGGGTGGAGGGAGGAGAGAGAGAGAGAGATGGGACGCGGGCTGAAAGGAGAAAAGTTCGTGACAAAGAGGGAAAAGGAGGGAGAAGTGAGTGAGGAGGGAGCTGAGGGAGGCTGGGTCGAGTCAGGAATGAATGAACAGCGATACTCAGGAGCTCCTTCCAGGGGGGCTCACCCAGAGGCGCAGCTCGGGCGCTCTCACATCCCCCCTGAGCAGCCCCCGCCCTGCAGCGAGCTGGGAGCCGGAGCGATCCCTGCCAAAGCCCCGGAGCTGTGCCGAGCCCCGGCTCACCCTGCGGCTCCATCCCGGGGGCAGGACCGCATCCCCGGGCACACCGAGCTGAGGGTGGCGCTGGAGCCGGGGCAGCCCGGGGACAGCCGGACCCCGACAGCCCGGTCCCGGCCGGGGCTGGCAGTGGCATTTTGGGAGCCACGTGCCCCGTTAGTGCCTTTTGTCCTGGGCTTTGTGCAGCACAAAACGCTCGGCTGGAGGATGCACCCATCGTGAGTCTGTGCCGGGCTCATTCCCTGGGACACCCCTGTGGGGTCCCTGCTCTCCAGGGGGCTGTGCCCAGGGCTGGTGGCCCTCCACAAGCCCTGCCTGCCCCTGGGCTAGCAGACAGGCCTGCAGGGCAAGGTGCAGCAATGCCACCACCTCACCCAGGTCAGCGGTGTGACAGAGGTGGCCAAAGCCTTTGCTCCACGGCCGTGTCCCAACCTCTGCAGGGCTCTGGGATGCCTCTGTGGCCAGCCCGAGCGGGCTGGGGAGCGCTGGCCACCAGGAGAGGCTGCCAAGGCGGGAGGCTTGTGGTCTTGGCTCGTGGTGTGAGCCTGACAGGTCGGAGCACCTGCTCTGGGTGTGCTTGTGTTGGTGCCTCTTGGGGACGAGTCCCCCGCAGGCTCCAACCCACCCTCACACCCCTCCACCCCTCCACCCATCCACCCCGCTCGTGGGCGACTCTTTCTTCACGAGGAGATTCCCCAGATCGATACTGTGCCCTCTGTCAGAGCCAGTGGCACAGCTCCCAGGCTGGGTTTGGATCTTACAGGCTGGATTTGGGTCTCCCNTCCCAGGCTGGACTTGGATCTCCCAGGCTGGGTTTGGGTCTCCCAGGCTGGGTTTGGATCTCCCAGGCTGGGTTTGGAGCTGTGGGTGCATGTGGCGCTTCCACTCCCTCAATCATCCCCCGTGCTGTCAGAAAGGCCGGAGCTTTTAGGAGATTTTTTGCAGGGAAAGGAGCCCAACACAGGTGGGAGGGTTTTGGTTTTTTTTCACCCCTGTACAAAAGCAGGTCAGTTTTGGGGTCCCTGGGCAGCTTTGAGGCCCCTCTGTACCAAGCTGCTTGCAGGGCTGTGCTCAGCTTTAACCCCAGTTTGTATCTCGGAGGTCTTTTCCAACTTTAATGATTTTAGGAGCAGACACATCCCCCAGAGGGGCTCCTCACACCCTCCTCTCTGCCCAGACACTTCCCTGCTGGCTGCCACCACCCCCTCCCCGGGCATTTTGGATATTTCACCTCCCTGCAGCCTCCAGAGGGGCTCAGGCACCTAAAACCCAGAAACCCCCCGGGGATGCTCCCAGGCAAGCCCAGCTCCCCCTCCTCCAGGATCAGATTCCACTTTGAAAGCCACCAGGCCGCTTCACCCTTCGCCCATGCCCCAACAGCTTCCCAAGGAGCGAGGCCTTGGGAAAGGCTTTATTTGCTGACACCGTTTGTTTCGGCAGAAATGGAGATGCAGATACATCCCTGCAGAAGTGTCTGCACGGGCAGAGCTCCTCTGGTCTGGCTGAACCGCCCAGCCTGCCCCCAGCCCGGCTCTGTTTGGGAGCTGGGGCAGAGCAGCACATTTTTAATATGGCCCAGGCCGCAGTGGCGGCTCCTAATAGAGCTGTGGTTAAGAGTTAGGCAGTCCTAAGCCGGGTTCTTTTTCCCATAGAGGTTTTTGTTGGTTTTTTTGTTTTTTTTTTTTCTCCAAGCCTGATTATCCTGTGTGTATTGCTAAGCTGGCAAAGCTGTGTGGAAGGAGCTGGACTGCCAGCCCGCCCTGTCTGAAGGTGTTTTGTAGGATGGAGCAGGGTTTGCATCGCTCTGGTTGTACTGGAAGGGTCTTGGGTGTCCATAAAAATCTACAATTAGATTAGAAAGTAATTGCTCTGTATGTCTGCTCCCTGTTCCCAAGGGTCCCTTGGAGGGTGCTGCTGCTGCACTGCTGTCCATGGGGATACAAAACCTGTCCTAAACCTTAAACCCCTCAGAGCAGCAGGCAGAGCTTTCCTTTTCTTCCTGCTTTTTTTTTCCTCTTTTTTCTTTTTTTTTCTTTCCCCTACAAGCTATTCAAACTGAAATAACTTGTGCACATTTATAGGGGGGGTTTGCATCTCACTGAAAATAAAATACAAGCTATTCAAACTGAAATAACTTGTGCACATTTATAGGGGGGGTTTGCATCTCGCTGAAAATAAAATTCCCGTGCATGGGAATCCCAGGGCATCTCCTTATCTCCCGACTGCAGGAGGAGGGGATTTACCTGGTGGATAACATGTGATATGCAATCAAGTTGCAGCAGCAATTCCTCCTTCCCTCCCCACCCCTCCCAGTTTTTAATGGCAGAGGGGTGTGGGGGTCACTCCTGCAGGAGGCACAGAGCTTTTCACGCTCTGCTTCTGTGTCTGTCCTCCCTCAGCTCTGAACTGTTCCAGCTCTTGCTCTCTTGGGAATTAGATATTTTCTTTCCCTCATTTTATTTTTTTAGAAGCTTTCAAGCTTTCTCACCAAAGCAAGCACCAAATTTCTGCAGGCTTTTAGATTTTTTTCTTCCTTATTTTATGAGAACTTGCCTTTTTTTTTTTCTCTTTTTTTTTTAATACATTTTGGCAGCCAGCAAAACTTGCTGCTTTGTAGATTGCCTAAGTTAGGGTCCCTTGGCAGTGGTACAAGACAAGAAGATGTTTATAGCTGATGGTAATTACTCTTCCTGCAGTAGAAATGCTTAGAAGCCCCACTAAACGTTCATGTCTTAATTGCAGAGGGTTTATTTGAAGGGGAAAAAAAAATCCCACAACTCTTTTCTCCCTCCTTTTCCCCCCTCTCACTCCTTAATATAATTTAAGGAAAGGAAGTTTCTGAAGTATGTGAAAGTTTCTCTGCTCTGGTATAAAATCCTGATTATTTTTTTTTTTCTACCTTTATTCATTTGCTGGAGAAAGTTTCAGACTCTCAACTTGATCAAAGCTCTGAAATCTTGGCCAAAAAAGCAGATTATCTTCTGTTTGCACACGAGGGAAACTTTGAATATGGGAAAAGAAAACCTGCACACACACACACACACGCACACAAAGCCCTGCCTGTTTTGGTGTGAGCAAAAGAGGGATAAAAATCCAACGGGGCTGCTCTCATCCGTTTGGGAATAACAAAAGGTGGAGATGGGGAAGAGGAAAAGGGTTTGCATGATGCTTTTAGGTGGCTTCCACCTGCCTTCCCTACCCCGGCAAAAACCACAGCAAACACTGGCCCAGCTTCCCTGCTGTTGTTATTCCCCGATGCAAATGGGAAGAGTCTGTGGCCGGGATTGGCTGCAGGAAGCACATGCAAATCACTCAAATAATAAAAAATTATCTCATTTTTTACCTTTTTTTTTTTTTTTTTGCCCCCCTCCCCAACCAGTCTGGAAATAGTTAAAATTCCCGTGGAAAGGCTGGAAAAGCTGAGGGGGTGTCCATCTGAATTTGAATAGATGTCACCCCCCCTCCCACCTCCGTGTCCTTGGCCTCTTTGAAGGAGGAGATGAGCAGCCCGGTGTGAAGTTGACCATTCCCACCTTTTCTTGCAGCTGTCCCCGAAGGAGAAAGTGGCCCCGGGTGTGGTGGCAGTCATCACTTCAAGGGTAAATAACAAATTTCTTGGCCTGGGTGAGGATGGGGGGGAAATGCAGGAGCTGGAGGGGTTGGGGACAATGCTCTGGGGCAAGGCAGATCTCGGGTGGCTTCTGAGGGTTGTGAACACCTGCAAGTGACAGAAAAGAGGATAAATAAAGTGCAGGTAGGGGCAGTGGGAAAAACAAGTGGAGTTGGAGCCATCTTGAAGGGCAAGGGAAGGATTTGGGAGAAAGCTGGAGGGATCCCCATCTCTGCAGGTGTGGGAGGATGCTGTCACAGCCAGAGCACCACAGCAGGTTTGGGAAGCCTGGGGAGCTCCCAGTGCTGAATCCAGCCCTTTATCCTGTGGGTGAGGAGGGATGAGAAGGGTGAAAACCCCCCAGCAAACTGGGGAGGGGGTTCAGGAGTGAGGGGGGCTGCAAAGAGCAACAGGAGGGAAAGTGCATCCTCAGAGCTGATGAATATTCTAGTGCCTGGATGTTGAGGAATCAGAAATTTGAAAGTCTGATGGTTTATTATAATTACACACATTCATTTGTGCTGTTTAGTGGAAGCCACACATGTGCCTGTTGCCTGGGACTGTGACCTGTTATTAAAATCAGTTGTGCCTCCTTTTTTTCCAGAGATCAAGATGAGCGGGGATGCGGCAGATTCCACAGACACCCGGCACGAACCTGACCAGGTGGAGCCAGGTAAGGAGGGCCTGGGGTGCCAGCAGCAGGAGAGGGACAAAGAAAAGAAAAATTAAAAAAAAAAAAAGGGAATGTGGCTGCTGGAAGTTTCTCCCCGTGCTTTTTCTCGGCTCCTGTTGCTGCTCTTGCAGCCTGGGAGTTGATCAGGAATGTGCTCTGGGCTAGGATTGCGTTGGTATCTTGATCAGCCAGGCAAGATCCCTCCTGTGTGACAGCAGCGAGTCCCGGAGTGCCTCCCTAATGTCCTCGGAGGGTTTGACATGGAAATTGCCTCACGCCTCTGCCACTGCTGTAATGGTTTGGAACAGTGCTGAGCTCTGCCCCTGTGCCAGGAGCTTCTCCTTAGGGAAAAGAGCCTTTTTTGGGCTCTGTGTGTGTGGGGGGGAAAATGGGAGGGACTTTGGGAATAATCAAATCCACTCAGGGAGTTCCAGCAAGGAGGGATGGAGAGGCGTGATTGGGTTTCTCGCCTCACACCTGAGGCCGCTCCAGCTCCTCCACATTCCTTGGATCCGGAAAGCTGAGGCACAGGGCGATCCTTTGAGGATGCCAGTGATGGTGTGAGCACTGATTTCTGCCAGCTGTGCCCACCACCAGGGGTAACAGGCACCTGAAAAATCAGGTTTGTGTTTTCAGGCTGCCTGAAGTGAGATTTGAATACAAGGCCCGAGCCCTGTAATTTCCCAAAGTGGTCACATCACTTTTTAGGCAAATGAGCAACAATAAGAAATCATTTTAGCACCCACTAGGTAAAGCAAATTAAGGTTATTAAAAGCTGTGCTATAGTCTTAGAAATCAACACCTTTGAAAACAAAAACTGGCTGAGAAAATGTAGAGGAAGCAAATTTTCTCTGAGTAATGAAGAGCCCTAAGCTTGGGCCAAGGGGATGTGAGAGAGCAGGTGAAAACTTGGCATGGGACGATTTTCCTCCCGTAAAATTTGAGATAACTTAGGAAAAAAAAAGATTTTTGGTAAGCAAGAGAACTCCAGGTTTTAAAGGGACTAACCCCACCCCTCGATTTAGAAATCCTCCGTGCTCTTGGCTGTTAACTGGGTTATTTGACATGATCTAAAATAGAGATAAAATCTGGGTCTATTCACATCCATGAACTCTGATTGACTTTGGCCAGCTCAGCTCCTGCTCGGTGCTCTCAAATCACCCCAAGTTGGGGTTTGGGATAAACGAGCAACAAACACATCCCCAAACTCCCCCAGCTCCTCCAAAAAACCCTGGAAGCTCTCACAGGACCTAAAACTGGGAACTGGAACCCCCTGAAATATTTGGCACTCATTGATGGGTGGCAGGATTAATCAAGATTAAGGAAAATGCGGATTTAATTCTGGTATTGGCTGGTATTAAATGTAGTGGGAGGCTCTGGCTGCTGCTGCAGTTAAACCAGAAGCTGGCAGCACATTTGGTTGGACAAAATACGGATTTTTTTTCAGTTTAAGCATCCCAGACAGCCATTAGCTCGAGCTGCAGCGCCTCTTTTTAGTGGTAATTGAGAAAAGAAAGCAGAACAGTGAAGTCAATTTGTTTGAAAATAACAAAAACTGTTCGCGGCAGCGTTGGCCGCTCTGAGCCTTCAAATCAAGCAGGGAAATCAGGACGGGTAAATCGCCTTCATTTGCAAAGAGCGGCACAAAGAACCTGTTTAAATCGCTTTTTTTTTTCTTTTTCTGTGGCTGTCCCGGTGATTTTTTGATTTGATGATTTTTTTTTTCCTGCGTCTATCCCAGTGATTTTTTGATTTTATGATTTTTTTCTACGGCTGTCCCAGTGATTTTTTGATTTGATGATTTTTTTTTTCTGTGGCTATCCTGATGATTTTTTTGATTTTTTTCTGTGGCTATCCTGGTGATTTTTTGATTTTATGATTTTTTTTTTTCTGCGGCTGTCCTGGTGATTTTTTTTTATGATTTTTTTCTGTGGCTATCCCGATGGTTTTTTTTAATGATTTTTTTCTGTGGCTATCCCGATGATTTTTTTGATTTTTTTTTTTTTCCTGTGGCTGTCCCAATGATTTTTTAAATGATATTTTTCTGTGGCTATCCTGATGATTTTTTTGATTTATATCTCTTTTCCTGTGGCTCTCCAAGTGATTTTTTTGGTCTGTTGGGTTCTTCTGGGAAACGAGACACTGCAGAAAGTTGGGTGTTTATTGGGGGGGGTCCCCAGCAGCAAGCACAGCCCCTGCTGAGGGTGTCACCCTTGGGGACACCTTGAAGGACCCTCGGGGGTGGCATCACCCCATCACTCACCTGTCCAAGGCGCAGCTCCGCTACTTCACCCAAACCCTCCCCGCGCTGTTTTCAGCCCTTTCTGTTTATAAACAACAGAGCTCTCTTTGTGCCGAGCTTCCCGGGAAGTTTTGGTGCTCCATTGTTAGAGGAATATTTACTGCAGCTCCTAATAGCGGCGTGTTTTGGTTACCTGCTTCATGTGGGAAAAGGTTCCGTGTGTTTTCTGATGACTCATTAATTGAATTTCCCATTTCCGACTGAATTAGGCCAATCCGCAGGGCTCCCCAGGAACCTCGTTCCCCCCAAAGCTGAGCCTCACACCAAATTAACAATATTACACCTAGAAATTCTCCTAGGTGCAGCTATCCAAAAGGTTTTTCATCACCAAAAGATGCGGGCTGGCTCCAAAAACTTGAAAAAGAAAAAAAAAAAAAGAGGGAATTAAGTACCAAAACGCTTTTATAAACCAAGCCCTTGATCTAAAAGTGATGCCTAAAGATCTGATGGGAAGTGTCAGCAGCAGAGGCATAATCTCATCCTTTCATATCCCCGCCAATTCCAGGCTTAGAAGGGGGGGAAAAAAAATGTGGTAATTTGGGGTTGTTCAACTTTGAAAGTGTTTGGAATAATTGTGGGGGGTTTATTTTTTTTCAGAAAATTGCTAAAATCGTTTGCCCTTCGTAGGAGGTTTGGAGAGCTCAATGCTTTTATTTTTTTTTTTTCTTTTTTTCCTTTTCATTTTATCCCCACCAATTCCATAGAAAATGTTTCAAGGCTTTAAAAAAAAGATATTCTCCAGAAAATTGTGGTTTTTTGATCCCAAATCTACCGGTTACAGTGAAATCAGTGAAATCATGCCATTTTACCAACTATTATTAAAAAATATATAATTTTTAAGGATTCTCACTGCCCAGCCCTGTGAATATTAATCCCCCCTTTACTTCAGCTCCGAATTTTTTTAATTATGTGTACGAGGGGGAACGGGCACCCGTTGCCCCCACGAGGGTTCCCCATCACGCCGGGGACGCGGGGCAGGCTGAGCAGGGATTATCCCTCTGCTTTCAGGGTCCTTTTCCCCCTTTCCCTGCGCGATCCCAAGCCTTGGCATCGGGGCTGGGCTCCCGGGCAAGCCTCCATGGGGGGTAATGAGGAGCAGCGAGTTTTCTGCTTGGCTCGGAGCTCTTTTCATCTTTGTTAAACTGATGAAAGCCACGCCAGGCAGCTCCGCGCTGATTTTTTTGATGGGAACTGTGGGGGCTTGGCAGTGCCGAGTGTCGCCCCTGGTCCTGCAGCCCCGGGGGCAGAGATCTCCCCCTTCTTGTGGTTTATCTAAGCCCTCGGTATCTGATGCAACAGAACGCTGAGGTGGGACTTGCCCCTGTCTGTCTGTTTGTTTGTGTCAGACACTTGTTCCCCGGTTATCTCCTCCATCAAAACAGGTTACACCAAGCAGAGCTACTTCCCTTTGATTTCATCTGTTGAGGCTATGGGGGGGAAGCCAAAGCTTTTACAAAAAGGGCGATAGGGAAGCGCTTCAAACACAACCACGGGGAACAGAATAGCTGCAGGCAGCCTGAGCATCTTCCCTCCCCACCCTGGAAGCCGGGGAGCTGGGCCCTGCCAGCAGGGCTGGGTGTGCTGGGCACCCCAGCTCTGGGGGGGGATGTGGGGTGCCCTGTGGGACAGCCCTGCAGTCCTGGGGAGGGTTTGGGTGGCTCCTGTGATGCCTTCAGAAGGCTGGCCTAGAACAGAGTT
>WEZZ01000018.1:1441-55243 GCA_013400585.1 Chloropsis cyanopogon
CCCTCCGGCCCCGCACTCACCTGCGGCTGCGGCGCGGTGCCTCCGCCGGCGCATCGCTACGGGCTCGGCTGGGGGCTCGGCGCGGACGGGGAGAACGGGGGCCACTGCCCCTCCTCGGCCGGCAGCCCGCCTTGTGCGGAGGAAGTGGGAGGAGGAGGAGGTGGAGAAGCAGCAGGAGGAGGAGGAGGGCTGGGTGTGCGTGGGGGCCGGCCGGAGGAGGGGACGGGACGGGAGGGGACAGCAGAGGACAGCCCAGGCACATGTGCGCTGAGCTGGTCGGAGCTCTGCCCCTGCGCTCGGAGCGGGGACTCTCGGGACGGAGACATCCCCCGCGTTACAGGGGACACCCGCAGCCGCGGAGCCGCCGTACGGAGGGGTCCCCGTTGCAGCGAGCCCCCCGTTATAGAGGAGGGGCCACATGGGGACCCCACGGTGGGGAGGAGAGTTATTACAGGCAGCCCTCATTGTGTGGCGCCTCATTAAAGGCTCCCCCATTTTGTGGAGCCCCCAGTGATGGGGCCACCATTTCAGGCCGTCCCCATTAGGAACTACCCGCCCATTAAGGGGCGACGCCATTAGAGAGTAGCGACCTTAAGGGCACTCTCCTCACAAGCAGTCCCCATTAGGGAGGGACCCCGTGAAGGACCCCCCACTTAAATGCAGTGCCCGTTAGGGAGGTCCCCCAATTACAGGCACCCCTTTAGAGAGGACCCCCATGGAGGGGACCCCCCGGTGCAGGTGTTGACGGCGCGGTCACGGTTCACAGAACGCGATGCGGCTCTGGAATGTCGAGGGCTCGGTAACAACTCCGCGCCGCCCAACCCCGTTTAGGGGCTCCATTGCCGCCTGAGTTGCAAATTGTTCAAAAACACGTGCACAGCGCAGCCTGAGAGCGAAGACCTTCACATGTAACATTTTCTGATGAACTGGCACTGGTTAATAAAGGCGTGTATCCTCTTGAGCCATCAGTGCACCTTAGGCGGAGTCACCCGCCCTGTATCCGGGCGGATAACAACGTCTGCTTCTTAGAACTACACCGGTGTAAAGGAGTTTTATTTCCTAATTTCGGTGACACAGGCAGTCCCCATGAAGAGGATCCCTCATTGCAGCCCATGCACTGTGGGGATTCCTGTGAAACAGGAACTCCCCCTTTACAGAGCACAGAGGAGCCTTCCCCAGGCTGAGCCCACCGGGATGTGGCCGGAGCTCCGGCTCTGGCCGGACTCAACTCCCTGTGTCCACGAAAAATCGCCTTCCCATCTCCTCTGCAGAGCCAGGGATCCGCTGGCAGCCTGGAGTGGGCTAGGGACGCCTTCTGAGCCCCCTCATTCCCCGCCCCAAAGCAGAGCCCCTCCTCCTGCATTTAACCCCTGCCAGCCCCAAGCATAAACGCAGAGCATTTATGAAAGGAGTCGCGTCTGGGAAAGTCCATGCAAACATTCCCAGAATAATCATTAACCCTCATAAAAGGCACGTAAATATGATTAACCCAGTGACACAGATCCTGGGGGATCAAGTGCGTTGCCCAAGGCCGTGGAGTGAAGCAGCGGCAGAGGCTCAGCTCCCTCAGGCTGAAATAAAGATTTCTAAGTGAAAAAGAAATAATTCCACTTTTTCATTACTTCATTGAACAAAGACCGAGGAAACAGGATTTAAAGTCTCCTCTCCTTGGCCTCACAAGCATTATTTTCCACTTCCAGCTTTAATTTATAGCAGTTTTGTGGCAGCAGCAAAGAAAACAAGGATCTGGGAGGAGCAGGCACGGAATTCCCAGTCCCTTTTGTCTGGAGCTCATGGATCAGGTGTTGCCATAAATACTCTCTTTGGTCAAATGGTAATGCAATTAGAGAATAGTTATTACGTTCAATTTTGAGATGTTATATATTAGTGTGCAACATAGAATAGTTATAATGTATTACAAGAAGCCAATGGGTGGATAATACAGCTTGTTATTTGGAGTTATGGACATTAAAACTATCAGTGTTAATTTTTACCTGACTGAACAGAATCACAATTCCCTCAAAATGGCAGATAATCCCTTTAGGCTTGACTTGGCTCACATATTTACATGACTTTACTCAAGAAAAACTTTCCTTATCCTGGTTTGGCCACATCCCTGCTGCCAGGCATCCAGCTGGACTCTGAAAGCTAAATTTCAACAACATTTTCTCACTCTTACATCTCTCTGGGGCAGAGAGGGGAGCTTCTACCTGCTGTCTCAGCAAACATCAGCTGTTTTGTTCTTTTTCCTGCGGATTTCCTTCTCAGCTTCCCGTGTGGTTCCTCTCTGCCTTAGCGACTCCGGTTCCTTGCTAAGGCATCAAACCTGCTGGCACAGGAGACACCAACTTCAAAAAAAAACCCCATTATTTAATTTTTATTGTTTTAATTTTTATATTAATTTTTAAAGACTTGGGAGTGTGTCTTTGGGGTAAAGGTGGGTGGTGATTCCCACTCAGGGCATGGCCATTCCCACCCTTTTTGCTCCTCCAGCCATCAACATCCTGTTTTGTACCAGTGATGGGAGCAGCCCCAGCATCCCCGCAGGGTTGCTGTGAGCCCTTGTAGATGAGGATTTGACTGATTCAGTCAAATTTTGCCTGTGTGATTTTCAATTTTCTTTTTGAGGCTTCTCAGCCTCAGCATCTCTGTTCAATCTGTTGTTTGCTGGGCTGTGGCTCCCTCTAAGTGCTCAGGAAACCTGCTGGCTTCACACTGCCACTGCCTGCAGGGTCCCCAAATTCCATGTGGGACACCCACCCTGGGGTTCACCCTGGCAGACACAGGGATGTGGGGCTCCAGGGGGGAGTATGGGCATCCAGGCAGCACTTGGAGTTCATTGCTGCTCCCCAGCCACACCACTCCTCCCATACCCCAAAAAAGGTCAGTTCTTGTCCCAGCTTTTGCTCCCCAATTTATCCTGGCTCTAATTAAGCCCCTCCAGAAGGATTTAACCCTTTTTAGGAGGGCAGAACCCAGAGTGATGCTGGCCAGGGGTTCAAGTTATGGAGAAAGGTGGGTGGTCCCCAACTTACAGGCCTGTCCATCACCTCTTCCTGTGGCAGATCTGTCCAGGAACATCTGCCTTCATTCCCTTTTCCTCTTTTTTCCCCCTCTTCTCTTTGATTTGCTTCCCCATAAAGTCATGCTCTGGGTTCAGGAGAGATCAGCTACTCAACTGATCCCCTGGTGACAGGGAGAGGTGGGATTTAAAGGTCACCCACTGCCACAAACCCCACAGCTTCCCTGCTTTTAAACACAGCAGCCCTCCAAAATGACCTTGGGTTCGCTCCTAGGGACCAGACAAGCCCTCTCCATGCCTCAAAGCACCTGGCAATCCCCCAAATTATCCAACAGAGCCAAAACAGAGATGGATTCTTTGGCTCAGGAGCCATTTGGAGGGGATTGGGAAATGGATGGGGTCCTCCTCTACAGCTGAAACACGTCCCATGAACGAATGAAGGCAAATCCCCTCGGTCCCCAAAAAGATCCATAAATTCCATCCCACTGCAAGGAATTTGGGACACCAGCATCTGTTGCTCTGTCCAAGAGGACAAGAGGGAGCCTTCTCCCACCCCACCAATTCCAGGGCTCCTGCCAGGGATTTCCCAGCCTAGTTAACAGCTCTGCCTTGGAGATATCCTTGGCGGCAGCAGCACCCCTGATGAGGCTCTAATTAGCGAGCTAATTGGAGTAAGAGAGCTGTACAGACAGTCCCAATTTCCCTTGCACAGCCTGGCTGGAGGAGAGGAACAGAGGAAAACAGGGATGATGGGATGGAGTGCTGGGGGGAAGGGATTAAGGAGGGTTATAGGGAGGGCTCCCAACAGCTGCCCTTGTGGCTAAAGTACACTTATTGTGAAGAGAGGGATCCAGGTTTCCTCATCCCACTCATTCCTTCTGGAGTCAAAAAGGAGTTGAAGCCTTGGAAGCTGCCAGCTGCTTCCAAGCCTCCAAGTGACTGCTGGCAGTGAGAGAAGGAGACCCAAACATCCTCTGAAATACCCACTCCCACATCTCTCCCTGCCCTGGAAGTCAGATCCCACACTCTGAGAGTTTTTTGGGGTGGGTCTTTACAGCTTCTCCCACCCCTCTTTGCTCTGGATCTCCTTCCATCCAGGCTAAGATCCCCTTTTAGGTTGAACTAGGAGAAAATTAGGTCTGGAACCGGATGATTTTTAAAGACCCTTACAACCCAAACCATTCTATGATTCTAAGAAAATATGGCATGGGCAAGTCTGGTTTGTTCATCCAACATTTTTTCCAGCTTTATCTCCTTCAAAACTTCTATTTGGATCCTGCCATGGTCTACAGTTATTGGTAAATAAATAAAAATCCCAACCTACTCTGCTTGCTGTCCCAGGAAAGCAATAAAGACAAGGCCCAGCAACCCAGAGATGCAGGTACCTCATTATCTCTAGATAATTATCCGTAGGTAATGAGATATCCAAGCCCCAGCAAGAGCAGTGGGAATAAATCCCCAAGGGACATGAAAAATCATCACATTCCCACCCAGAATCATGGAATTGAGCAGACCCCATCAGCCAAGAGGGTTTTTCCCTGCTAAGTCATTCCCTCAGCAAGCTGCTCTCCAAGGAACACTGAAAACAAAACTAATCCTGTTCTCCCAGGAGGAGGAATCCAAAAATAACCCTGTGGATGAATGAGCAGCACAAAGCCAAGTGCTGAGGCTCGGGTTGAGTTTGGGAGCTGAAAGCTTTCCAGCTCCATGTTCCCACTTGAATTACTGCCTGGGCATTCACATGCTGTTCCTGCACTTCATAATAAAAAAGCCGTGGTGTTTCTTTTCGCTTTTGTTTCCCACTACAGGAGGTGAAATCCTGCAAAACCCTGGGGGAGGATGCAGGGAGGGAGAAGCCCCTTGGAGCAGCCTGCAGGCTGGTAGAACCCATCCAAAGCTGAGGAAAGCCACTTGTGCATCAGGACGTGGGCCTGGAGTCCATGGCTCCAGTGCTGAATTCCAGAGCCGGACTTGGTAAGCTTGGCACGTTTGGATGCTCCCTCTGTGGGAAGTCCTGGCACAGTGGCAGCGCTGGGGATGCTCTGACACACCCCCTGCTCTCTCAGCAGGCGGGATGCAGGCGCTGGGGTGCCTCACCTGCTCCCTGCCTGCAGGAAGGAAACACCTCCAAACCCAAGGATGGATACCCATGGAACATCCAGGCCAGTCCCATGGCATGGTTTCTCACGAGCATCCTGGGGCATGAGAGAAGGCCTTCAGCAGGAATCTCACACCCAGGAGCAGAGATTCCTGGGCTGGGATTCCCCTGTGAGCCCCACCTCTACATCCCGCCCTTCCACTGGGAAGCAGCCCCCTACCCAAGTTTGTTCCCTGGGTGGTGCCAGGGACACCCCAGCATTCCTGGTTCAGAGGAAGAGAGCAGCCAGGGCAGGGAAACCACCTTGCTCAGTGCCTGTGGTCTTGGAATAGCCTTGGGCGCGGTGACAGCCGACTCAGGGAAGCTGGCGAGCTGCCCTGTGCTCTGGCCAGCAGCAGCTGTGCAGTCCCAGCCACAGGAACATCGGGATGAGCACAGACAGGAGCCAGCCCTGTGCCCAAACACCCCTCACCGCCCTGGGCTCCGAAACGAACTCCAGCAGTGCCCATGTTTGGGAAGCTGGCCTCAGTGGCACAGCTGGGATGGGGGTGCCATCCCTACTGCCCTGGCTGCTGGCCAGAGGGCCCCACATCCTCAGGGATCCCCGAGGCCATGGCTCTCAGGGATCTGCATCCTAATAAGCACCATGATGTAACTCTGAGTAAGCCTTGCAAGAGATCAGCCTGAGGAAACTGCTGCTTCTTACCTCTTTTTTTTTTTCCCTCCCTTTTTTTCTGCTCTGGTTGAGGTCACCCACTTCGAACCTCAGCAATGCATGGACCTTCTTCCCCTTCTCCTCCCATCCGTGGACTCATTCCCAAAGAGAATCCCTGTGTCTGTGCCAGCACAGATGCTGCTTCCTGTACCTAAAGCTCTGGAATGGTTCATTTATTCCTACATGATTCCCAGTGTGGGAATGGCTACAAGCCTCTGTAACATCCCTTGACTCTGTCTCCACCGGTTATCTCTGATGTCCATGTGTTCAGTGTTCCTTCAGCCTATCGAACCATCAGCTGCTTCCCGCCCATCCAGTGCCCACAAGCCTCCCACGGATGCATCAAGATGCTCCAAAAGTCTTTAAAACCGTTTTTGTTCTCTCCTAGCTGAGGTCAGGAGTAGGTTCACCTCTCCAGGGTGTTTGCATTGCTGCGGTATCTCTCACATTCCTTTACTCTGTGTGGGAGGACAGGCATGGAATCATGAGGAATTTGACCATTTTATTCCCTCTCCTGCCTGCAGAAACCACTGTCAATCCTGGAAATGCTTCAGTCTTCTGCAAGGCTCCCTGGGCTGGCTCCAGTCCTGCTCTGGAGGCTGCTCTCTTTCCTCTAGGATGGTCCAGGGTGGTCTCTCCTCTTCCTCTAGGCACTGGTGGGTTAGAGGACACCAAGATGGATGAAGGTTTTCCGCAGAGAAGAGCCAAACCTCTGTGGGAACCCCAAGGACCAAGGTGGAAGGCATCAGGATCCAATGGGACTCATGGCTGCAGTGATGGCCACCAAAACCCTGGAGCTCAGAGACTTCTGCTGTGCCAGCAGGGAGGTCCCTTTCCTGTGGGATCATCTCTTCTTCCTCCCAGCTGGTGCTGAGTCTCTCAGCTGGGTTCTTCCCAGTTGGCTCCATTTCCCCCATGTCACAGCGAGCCATGAGTGTCCCCGCTGCTCAGCAACAAAAAATGGTGATACAGGTTATAAAAATGTTACAGTAAGGTAAAAAATCATAAAGAAAGGCTTCATGAGATCAGGCCCGCTCTGGCTAGACTGTCATTTCTTCTAAGGCAAGCTGGCACTTTGCAAGTTCCCATGTGAAAGCAATCCTGTTGTGAGCAGTTCGTTAACATAACAATCTGTTCTTGGGTGAAAAACAACTAGCACCTGTATAAACTGTTTTTACACTGTTAGATAGAAAAATGAAAACTATCTCTCACAAACAACTTTTCCTACACGTACACCCCGGGGGTTTGAGTGACCAGTCAATACAGAATAACCAATAATTGGCAAGAAAGCTACTGACCAATTTGACTCATATATGAGATCTGTCAAACTGGATAAAAAGGAGTTATGTGAATAAAGAATGGGCTTTTTCCACCATGAAGAAAATGGAGTCCCGTGGGATTTGTTCCCATATAAAAACACCAGAAGTAATAGGAAAGGGGTGTTTTCCTCCTGGTGGGACATCTTCAAGAAGCTCCATATAGGAGGGGATGGCCCAGGAGGCCAAACTGGTCCACCATCCTCCTTTCCTGGGTGGCTTGGCCTGAGGACTCAGCAGAGGAGAGAGCAGAGCATCCCATGATCTGCCAGGGTGGATTCGGGCTGCTCCAGTCTGCAGCCTAATTGCTGAGGTGGGACCGGGAAGAGGAGCCTTCTCTGTTTACTCACATAGTTTCAAGGTGAGTAACACATGCTGGGCCCAGCTCTGGCTCCGTGGTGCTGTCAGAGAGTGAGACCTTCCCCTCCCAGCTCCCTGAGCCCCTGGGCTGCCAGGACAGCTGAAGAAGTTCTCAAATGGAGGGACACAGGGCTTTGAACCCCCTCCTCCACCATCCCAGAGGGGCTGGGGGCCACAGAACTCTCCTGGCACAGAGGATCTCTGTCCTCTTTTCCTCCCCTTCCCTCTTCCTTTTGGCACACAAGGAGCTGCTTTGATGCCCTCATGAGACAGATTTTCCACTGATAACAGATTTTTGTGATAACAGATCCTTGTGGTCACCGCTGTGACTGACTCATTCTTCCCAGGGGTTTAAATCCCAGTGTCTTCAGCTGCCTTCAGCCACCTTGGGAAAGGGGCTATCTTGTTTTTTTCGTGTCCACCTCTACCAAATAACCCCCTCCTGCTCCTGCTCAGGCCTGCCAGTCCTGACCCTGGAGCTTGGCCAACCCTTGGCCAGCCTGTCCCCAGGAAGTGACTGCTACCCTGTGCCTTGGATGTGGGAGCAACACCTTCCTGATGGGTTTTCTTCCTCCACAACCATTGGCTGAAGCAGAGGATCCCAGGAAAACATCAAACCTCAGTGAGCTTCTACACCCAGCAGAGTGAGTTGGAGATGGTCTTGGTGTCCTGGGTGGCTTCCTCTTCCAGGAATTGCTTTTTGAGGCCACCATCATCCCGCCGTGTCAGGAGAATTCTTATGGAAAAACATCTCCTTCGGACATGCTGGATGCATTGGATGGTCCTGGGTTTTGCACAAGAGACAGTGAGTAATCACCCTCTCATCACTTATCTTCTCTGGACTCATCAGGATATCACAGACCTCAGGCACGTCTGCCCTTGGTGTCCCCTTCCCAGCCTGTTTCACCACCATCTTCACAGCAACCTGAGTTTTCAAGGAAGTGGGCTGGGGACAGTGACTCTTGGAGGGTGTTTTCCAAGGAAAGCTGCTGGGGGAAGGATGCCCTGGGATTTGGGAAGCCGCCCTTGTTTGCCGGGGCTGCGCAGGGTGTGACGAGCCTCGTCTGGGAACATCGTGTGCTCTGCAGCTGCCGGCGGTGGGAGGTGGTGGTGGCTCCGGGGGTTAGTGCTGCACCACTGAGGTAAGAGGGATTAGCACCGCGAGGCTGGGAAACGGCAGGACCCCCTTGCCGAGCTGGAGTCGAATTGCAGCAGGAGCACCAGCGGCTCCTCGGAGAGCCCGAGGCCACGGGCTGGCAATCACCGCACCGGCAGGCTGGGACATCTTATTGCCCTCGTAAAAACCTCTTTTCACTCATCAGGCTAATGTGGGTTTTGGCTGGAGTAATTAGAGCCCCATAAAGGGACCGCTCGCCTCCCACCGCCACATCCCCGCTGTCCCCAACCTCCCCCTCGCTCCGCCCTCCGTGCCAAGTATTTCCTTCTCCTTTTCTCTGCGGTGAGAAGAAGGAAAAAACTCAACCAAACCCCACAGAAAGGCCACTTTCCCCCCTTTTAGTCCTGCAGCAAACCCGTGGGCGCAGGGAGCTGTTGGAGCGGGAGCGCCCGTGGTTTTGGCAGGAATGCTTGCTGGCCTGTCGCGTTTGTGGGAGCTGAGACAGCCAAGCCTGCCAAGCACTGGAGAGCTGGGGATGAACCTGAAGCCGTTCTTTAAGCTGGGAGCTGGCCAAGCTGTACTGGCCAAGTGTCTTCTTTATTCCCTTCTAGGCTTTTTCCATGCCTGGGTGTATTTCCACAGCGTGAAGATGAGTGGAAAATTACTGGTGATGCTCCAGTGCCAGGTCCCTGCCCTGGCAGAGGTGAGCTAAGGCTGCGCATTCATCCAGGGAACTTCTCACCATGGGATGCTGCTGGGGCTGGAATGCCTTGAAGAACCAGCTAAGTAGTTTAAAAAAAAACAAAGAGAAAGCTATTAAAAATAAATAAGTCCCTTTTTTGTTTCCCCGCTTAAAAATATTTCTCTGAAGAGATCATCCATGCCAGCCCACTGAAGTTCTTGCAGCCCAACAGCTGGCTGGGTTCTGCTCCTCAGAAGTACCATGAGAAAGTACAAATACATCCCAAACAGAGCAGATAAACCAGGATAAGCGATGTGCACCAACATCCACAGCCCCAAATCCCTGTGATTCCACCCTCAGGGAGAAAAGCAGCAGTGGCAGAGAGCTTGGGATGACAGGGAGCACCTGGGTTTGGTGCAGTGGCTCAGGATGGGAGGGATGGAGGGATGGATGTTTACAGGAGCAGGGAGCAAGCCCTGAAGATCTCCTCTCTGCTATCCAAGGCATGATTCACAGCCCACATGCTGCTCCTCCAAGGAAGCACAAGCAACACCACAATCTTCCTGCTGTGGGAAAACCCCGATTTCAACACGCAAACCAAGGAGCTGAGGTTGGGTGCTGCATCCCTGGGAGCTGGGAGCCTCCATCCCAGCATGGGTCCCCTCCTCCGAGCTCAGGGATGCTCATCTAACCCAGTTCCTCCAAGCCAGGACTGGTGGGAGGGATGGAGCGTGCCCTGCTCACATCCAGGTCATTGGAAAATCCCCTTGGCTGGGACAGAAGCAGCACATGGACATCACATACCTCAGACTGCTGAGCCTGGCCTCTCCCCTCCTCCACAATGGCACTTCCAGCCTTCCTCTTTTTTTCCTGAAACTATCGATTTGGCCTGAATTTGTGAGCTGCTTTAGGGAATTTTACTCTTTCAGTCAGGAAGGACAAGCCCAGGTGTTTTGGTGCCCATCAAAGGAAAATATCTGCTTGGCAACATAGCAAAGCCATTCATCACCTTCAGACACCTCTCTTCCCACGCAGCAATTTTCAGTGCCTGGAAAGGAAAAGAAAATAACAATAAATGAGTGAGGCTCTTGGCTGTGCCTGCTGCAGCATCCCTGGATGGGGCTGCAGGATGTTCTCCAGCCCAGTGTGGGACAGGACATCCCCCAGCTGACTGCTTGGATGTACAATCTGCCCTTTTCCATCCCTCTGTTACTGGGACACTGATGATGGGGCTGACCCCAGTTCCCTCAGCAGGGCTTTAATTGTGGAAACCCTCAGGAAAGAGGGCTGGGAATGAGGCGGTGCTGGGATAAACCACACTGCCAGTTCAGGGATGGCTTTATCATGCCGAGGAGGTGTGAGACACGGTCTGAAAATCCCTCATTTTTGCCTCACGATCATCTTTGAAGACTGAGAGCACTCAGAGACCCTGGCCTGGCTGAGGCAGGATGATTGCCAAGGAATGTTGCATACATTGCGAAGTGTGCCTGCTGATAACCGGTACTGCTGGTACTGGTGTTCATTCCTAAGGAAACCGGTGCTAGCCACGGTGGTCTGTTTGTATCTGCCTAGTACCTGTCTCTGAGAGCAACTCTCCTCACACCAATGGCCATCAATCTCCTCTGCTTTGTGAAGGACTATAAAAAGACCTTCTAAACTAACTTGCCCTCGAGATCTCCCCAACAGAAGAAGACCCATCTATTGGCAAGGACCACGAGGACTGCGTCCCATCCTCTGGTAGCTGTAATCTCCCTTACCCTTCTATTGCTCTCCATACTTTGTTTCCTTTCCTCTCCCCTCTATTGCATAGCAGCGTTGATGAGCATTTAATAAAGTGCATTGTTGTGAGCTCACTAAGAGTCCCCTGCAGTGCCTTTTTGCACTCTGAGATCAATAAAACAAACCATCATGAATCCGGCTTTGCAGATCGAGAGGAGAGGAGAGGAGAGGAGAGGAGAGGCGAGGCGAGGCGAGGCGAGGCTGCTCAGGGCTGAAATGACCCCCTGCCTTGCTCTTTCCCATCCCAACCCCATGTCCTCACATCTTGCAGCTCATGGAAACCTGTTAGAGGGAAGTTTACTCCTGGCTGACCCTCCCTCAGGGATACCTGATGCCATCTAATCCAGCAGCTGGATCAGCCCTTCCCACAGGGAACCACAGCTTGGCCCCAGTTCAGCATCTGCCCCTGGGCTGGGGACTCCCCAGCCTCAGTCAGCAGCCAGCCCTGATGCCACCAAAGTTCCTGGGGACTTCCCAAGGCTTCCTAGCCTTTGGAAGGGCTCACATTGCATCAGCCAGGCCCTGAGGAGATGCTCAGTGACACCCAGGGATCTCCTACTCTTTCTCTTGGCTTTCAAAGCTTTTCCTGCTTTGCATGTTCTCCAGAAGGACGCCAGATCTCCCTGGGGCACTCTTGGTGCCACTTGGATGGGGATCTCCTTGGATGAGACACTAAGAAAACACAAATCCACAAGTTTTCTGTCCTCAGGCAGGTTATTAGTGGCCTGGGCTTTGCCTATGCCAAGCCAGTGGCTCTGCAAGACATGGCAGGTCCTGGGTTTTCCAGACTTTTCATCAGCTGGCCAGTGGTTTACATAAATCCTAGCCCAGGAAAATCCTGGATGAGCCTTTGCTGTTCTCCACAGTCCCAAAACCCAGCACTTTCCCATCAAAGCTCAGCACCAGCAGAAGAACTATGCTCAGTGCAGGGTCCCATCTGCTCTCCAGAAGGTGATTCCCAGCTCACAAGTCCAGCTTGGGCCTTCTAGCCCCAGCAGGACTTTTCAGCCCCGAGCAATGATGAATTTTTGGAGAAGGCTCCATTACCCAGCCTGGCTGTCCAGGTAATCCTATCACCACATCCTGACACATTTTTTCCCCAACACCCTGCAGCAAGAGGGAAAAATTCCACATAGCCTTTGGTCCTCCCATCCCACTACCTCAGGCCAGCAACAGCTTGGAGGCTTCCTGGCTTCCTGACCTCCTTGCTGCTCTAAATATCTCATGGGACTCAGTGGATGGCCTGGGGCTGGGTTGCTGTGTCCTGCTGGATTTGATTCCAAGGGATTGGGGATGGACTGGGGAGGCAGCACAGGATGCTCTCACAGCCTCAAAGCTTGGAGACACCATCACAACCTGGGATGGCTATAAATTGGTGCCTTCCCTAAAATCCTCATCATATCCCCACAAAAACATGTGGGCAGCACATGGGGAAGTCCTTCTCCATGACAGCAGTTCGAAAGTCCAGGAAGAAAAAGAAATTCCAGAGGATAAATCAGTAAAATTCTCCCGAATGTGGTTTTAATTATCAGTGTTGATGCAGACTTCAGTGGGGGGAAGGAGAGAGGAAGAGGTGAGTGAGGAGGAGGAGCAGATGAGGAGGCTCTGATTTAGCTCTTAGCAATGTGTACCTGTCTTCACCTAGCAAAGATTGAGAAAGGGATTGATTTTGAAAGAAAGAAAAAAAAAAAAAAAAAACCCAAACAAAAAGACCAGAAGTTAACACATTTGCAACCCAAAAACCCAGGGGAAAGAAAGCCCCAAATCCTCACATTCCTGCACTGAGCCCATCAGCTCCTCCCAAACACACGCGGCCACTGCTGACATCAGTTCCAGGGAAGCAGCAGGAGCTGGGAGGCGTTTCGGGGCCAACCTGCCTGTTTTGGAAACACCTTCCTTGTGATATGTAATGGGGAATAATTCGTGCATTTATAAAATATGGTTCATAATTCATGTGTATATAAAGATGTATATGTGTTTTGATGTAAGTTGTGCTTGCATAGAAATAAAGTTATAGGTTTTAAATCCAAACCGGGACTGAAAGGGGGGAGAAATACCTCACACACGGAATGTGAAACCACCGAGGAGGACCACGTTAACACACGAAAAGACCTGGCCTCTGCGGAGATGGGCAATTTCCAAGGAGTCGTCAAGGAAATACTCCAAGCCATGAATACCTGTCAGGACATACATTCGAAAACTCCGTTCCAGTAACCACTTACATCTCAATATTCAGTTCCAGTCACCCCTGATCGGCGCTGATCGTTTGTCCAGCCTCGCAGGGAGACAGAAGAACACATGAATATGCATACCCGTGAATAGAAACGGGCGAAACTCTGCCTCGGGCACGAAAAACTATATAAAGACTGCCCGAGCAGAGACAGACTTCATGAACAGAGGGAGTTTGAAGCGATAGAGCTCAGGCTGAATGTTCACAGTATCATTTCCTTGTGATTGTGGCTGTCGTGACCGTATCTCAATCGTGAAATAAATTTTCATATTTTTATTAATCATAAAACTGTCTCGATTAATTTTTACCTATAACATTCCTCATTTCAAGGGCAGTGGTGCCAGCTCATCTTGGGCAGATCCCCTCCTTATCTTCGGCTTTCCCATCGCCCCGAGGCTGCTCCTCCCAAGGTTATCCCACTGATCCATCTGGGTGGCTGCTCCTGATCTGCCCAGCTTCCCCTCTCCCCTCCAGGGATGGATGCCAGGCTGAGATAAGGATCCACTGGCTCCAGGGAGGGGGGCGGAAAGAGGTTCTTCCATCCAAGCACGGTGGAGAGGACCATGTGCCATCAGGACACCCGCTGGGCCAAAGAGCCCCAGGGCACCTCACGCCCATTGTCTGGGCACACCTGGAAAGGGGGAAATTAACATAAACCGAGATAAAACCAAGATAAAATTAGCATATAATGTATATACAGCCAAGAGAGGAGAGTGAAAGAGAAGCTGTTGCACTTCTCCATGTATTCCTAAAACTTCTCTCCAGAGCCATGGTAGGAGAAAGCTGATTTTCCTCCAAAATTTTGTTCAGGCTGAGGCTAGCAGAGAACCAAGACCAGGGGGAAAACCAAACCCAAACCCAAACCCGTGGCATTTTGCATCTCATCCTCTGCTGGGCCTGGCAGGATGCTTGGGAGAGGGAGAGCTTCAAATCCTGGCCCAGAGGGGTCCATCCCCACCATCCCCTGATTTCCACAAGGGAAGAGGAGATGCTGGCACGGTGGAACCTCAGCCGGAGCATCCCAGCGGCACACGTGGGTGCCACGGGAGGGCCGCTGGCTCCGGGGGGATGGGAAGGGGTCATGGGGAGGAGCGGGAGCCGAAGGACAGCCCCATGCCCGGCACTGGCCGGCTCGGGACGCGGCCGGCCGGGATTTTCAGCAGCTGAGTGAGCCAGCAAAGCAAACACAAGAAAAGAGCTCCCGAGTCATGTAAACAAACAACAATTAAGAGATGAAATAATCTCCCAGGTACATAACCTTTCTATTTAAACACTCTAGGCCTGGAAATGTTCCAGCACATGCCCAGCTTCGCCTGTGATCTCCCTGCCGAGCTGCCGCGGGATGAAAGGGGCTGGGTTTCAGGGACTGACTGTTCTTCTGCCTCTCCCCCCACCTAATTATATTATCCTTTCTTTCTTTCTTGTGTTGCTTTATTTCAGAGGGAAAATCCTCAGATGTTTCCTTCTGCATCCCCTCCTCAGCACCGTCTGACTGCACTGACCTGTTAATTAAGGAATTTAAGGCCGGTATAGGGGAAATGGGGACAAATGGACCCAGCAGCATTAAGGAGCAGAGGAAAGAGAAAATCCAGGCTTTAAAAGGAAAGCAGACAGCCCTAGGAGAATTTCGGGAGGAGAATGAGGATATTTCTTCCACAGCAGGACAAGGCACAGAGGCTTAAGCGGGTTAAACCCAATGGGTGTGTGTGGTGTTAATTTTACTGGGGTTTCTGTCCCTGCAGCTCAGGGGACCCTCGGCCAGCTCCCTCCTTGGAGCATCCAACACGCCACAAGCTGCCGGACGCCCTGCCTGCTCTGGGGCTTCCCTGTGCAGCCACTGCTGATTCAGGACAGCCAGGGACTCACCCCGCTGGCTTCAGCACAGCCTCTAATCCCGGGCTTAACTTTAAGCCCAGGTTTGGGGTCCCGCAGAGGACAGCAGTCACACAGCCCAGCCAAGGTCACCGCCGAGTTATGCTGACTCTTTCCAGGGATGGGGCGGGGGGTGCACTGTTAATTAGTGCTGTTAAATTGCTTAAACCTACACACCTGCAGAATTTTGTTACTCAAAACTAAGCGTGGAGGCTGCAGGGATAAGAACCATTTAGAGAAAGCATCACGAATTATTTTTGGAGAAAGAAAACCCTTGCTTGACACCAGACTAGGAGCTCTTTCAACCCTTGGTGTTCCATGTTAAAAAGGCTTTTACTGGGGTGCTTGACGTACCCCAACATCCCACTCTGCCCCACCACCAGGTGCCCAGTCTTGCAGAAAATATTTGGGCACAGGGACCACATATTTGTGAGTCTGCTTAAAAGACTAAAATACCTCCTTATTTGAAAGCCAAACATGCAGGTACAGCCCATGTGCCATGGGATGGAGATGGGTGATGCAGCTTGTATATATCTGCATCCCTGGCAGAGAACAGTCCCCAAAACTCAGCAGACCAGGGATGCTGGGCGAGCCCCCAAACCCCACCATGCAGGGATGCTGGGTGAGCCCCCCCAAACCCCATCATGCAGAGATGCTGGGTGATCCCCCCACATCCCACCATGCAGAGATGCTGGGTGAGCCCCCAAACCCCACCATGCAGGGATGCTGGGTGACCCCCCAAACCCCACAATGCAGAGATGCTGGGTGCCCCCAAACCCCACCACGCAGAGATGCTGGGTGACCCCTCAAACCCCACCATGCAGGGATGCTGGGTGATCCCCCAAACCCCACCATGCAGGGATGCTGGGTGAGCCCCTAAACCCCACCATGCAGGGATGCTGGGTGAGCCCCCCAAACCCCACCATGCAGGGATGCTGGGTGAACCCCCAAACCCCACCATGCAGAGATACTGGGTGATCCCCCCAAACCCCACCATGCAGAGATGCTGGGTGATCCCCCCACATCCCACCATGCAGGGATGCTGGGTGATCCCCCAAACCCCATCATGCAGGGATGCTCAGCAGTCCCCAAACTCCAAACTCTGATGGCACATGTGGCACTCACCTCCAGTGACACCAACCCCCAGGGTGGAATTTATGAGCAAAGACAGGAAAGGAGTTAAAAATAGCCTGAAGCCAAGAAAACCTGCACAGACAGGGAAGTGAGAGCCCCAAAGATAGTGCTCCCACTCTTTCACATCTGAGCTTTCAGTAATCACAGCTGCTTTCACTTCCCCTTCGCCCTGCGCCTGTTCCTCCACTACTGGGTTTTGGTTCCTCTCCGCTCCCCCATCACCCTCCCCCTTGGGAGGCCAAGCCTTCAAAGCACTTCAGCTTTTATTTCCCTGGGGTGCTGCCAGTTCCCATGTCCCGGCTCGGGCACAACAGTGCCCTCCGAGGAGCTGGGCATGTGACGGGGATGTGAGGTGATGTCCCTCCCCTGCAGTGATCCAGCTTGGATGGGTGCTCTGGGAGGGGATGGATGCTGGCTCAGGGGAGGGAGAGAAAGGTGAGGAGTAAGAAGCAGAGCAGCTGGAGCTCTCTTTCTCCATGGCTTTTCCCAGGTATTTGACTTCCAACAAAGCCCTAGCAGACCCAACAATTTAATGATGATTGTTTTTAAAGAGCCAGCACAGAGAGGCGGTGCTGGAGGGATGCGCTGGGCTTCGTTCTGCTTTGGCAGCGGGAGTGCCGGTGCGTGCCAGTGCTGATGAAGGGTCAATATTGACTTTCTGCTGAGGCAACTGGCAGGGTTCACGGGCTGCAGGCATTTGGGTGCTCCAGCTGCACCCTGCCCGCACCCTGCCAGCACCTCAGCAGCTTTTCCCCCGGCACCGAGAGCAATTTCCTATCAATGAAAAATGTTGCCGTAAATAACATCCACCCAGAACATCTCACAGCAGACTCACCCCGAGGGTATGCAGGATACAGACTCCCTGGGGATGCTGCAAGAGCAGGAGCTCCCCGCCCTCAGGAAGGATATTCTGGATGGGAACAAGGGGCAGAGGTCTGCCTGTGCCTTGGCACATCCTACAGCTGGAATTCTTTCTGATAATGGCCGTGTTCTCTCATCACAGCCAAATTTTGCTGCCTTTATAAAGAGGCTGTGTTTGCCAAGATGGCAAACATGATGTGTTTGCACAGGGGTAAGCAAGAACCAGGTCAGGGCTTTCCCTGCCACCCTCATTCCCACTGGTGAAGGAAATCTCAGCATGGCATCGGCTGCACAAGCCGTGTGCCCAGCAGGCACACAGTGCTGCCCAGCAGAGCAGGGGGACCAAGGGACAATGCTTCCCTTGCCTGCCACTCACACAGGAGCCTGCTTTGGGATGGCTGGCATGGCTCCCAGACCCGGTTCCTGATCCTCGGGGAAGCAGAGCAGTGGCTGGAGGGAGGCTGGAGCCTCGGGAGCACAGTCAGCCCTGTGCAAACACAGCAGCTCGGGCCATCAGTTATCCCCAGTTAGGAAGTTAGGCTGACCTGTGTCCGTGGAGTTTATCTGGAGCCATCCCATGGCCTCAGAGCTGCAGTGTATTTGGGGGACAAGAGCCCCTGAAGCAGGGATGGGAGGCTTTCAGCTATTTTTTCAGGCACGTTCTCTTGTCCCTTTTTACGCCTGATTCCCTCTCCCAGAGCTTTTGCCAGCCAAAGGCTGGGCTCTCTACCAGCCACATTCCTTCAAGTTGATGTGGTTTTTCTTTCCTCCCTCATCCTTATCACACTGGAGTTCATGAATCATACGTCTCCAAAACTATAAACCACCCAAGCACCCCATGGAAATCAAGCGAGACAGAGCAGAGCCAGGCCCGGGGGCTCAGGCTGCTCTTGGGGGTACAGCTCTCCTGGGGAAAGGCTTTTCCAGCCGTGCAAGGAGCCATGGAGGAATAAATCCCTCTGATAAAGCTTTCATCACTGTGCTGGCCCTCCCTCAGCTTGTTTTGGCACTGCCTGTCCTGGCACGCTCGCCCATCGCTGGAAGAAGGATGGGGGCGGCAGATTTTCTGGATACTCCCGTGGGACCAAGGGTGCTCTCCCCTCCCAGCTGGCAATGGCCAATGATGACCTGGCAGGGGTTGAATGCCATGGGACAGGGGACTGGGAGCACCCAGGCACTCCCTGATTTCACACTGAGTGCTCCTTGTGATCACACTTGCTGGAGCCTGCTTTTAAACCTGATTTTAGGAGTTTCCATGCAGAGCCCATTTCCCTTAAGGATCCCAGGAGCCTGTGGTCAAGAGTATATTCATTTTATCTTTACTATGACAGCACAAAGGCTTTTTGGTCATTCTATCCTCTTTATCCCATTTTCCCCAGGGAGTCAGAAAAGTGAGGTACAACACCAAAGCCAGCATTCCCAGAGAAAAAATCCCATCTCCATCTAATGGACAACATGAGATCCCACGAATAAAACTTCAGACAGGGTGAGATCTAGCAGGGAACTGCCTCATCAGATTATTTCAGTCCCTGTGCATCTCTGAGCATCCCAGCTCCAGGGAATTCAAGCTCTAATTAAGTTCAATTACTCCTGGAAATAATTTTTCAAGCACCCCTGGAGGCAGGTGGCCAGGGGAAGAACCCTGCACCTGCAAGTTTTAACTGGGAGGTTGCCCCACCAAAGCCAAGCTATCGGTGTTGCTGGTGCCAAGGAGTCTGTGCTGAGCCCTGCTGAGTCTTTTGGCAGCGGCCTTATCACCAGTCAGGGTCATGCAGCTGCTTCCCAGCGTCTCCCGAGTCAGGAGGGCTGGCCAGACAAAGAAATTGAACACATGGAAAGCAAAACATGAGGGCAGAGGTTGGAACCATCACTATCCCTTTGGATCGTCTTCCTTTTCCACTGTCACTGCAATCTTACGGGAGGAAGATTTGTGTCTCATAGTGCTGTTTTGAACCCTGCCAGAGCAAGGAAACGAAAAAACATACCAACACCTCCTGTTCTCACTTGCCACTGCCGATCTGTCACCCCGTGGCAACCCCTGGCCTCCCCCAGGGCCTGGCTGGGCTGTGGTTGGGGACAAACCCACTTCCTGCCACATCACGTGCTTTGGGGATCTGGAGTGGGTGGCATCCCCATGCCCGGGGGGGCAGGTGCCAAATCCGGTGCCCCAGAGTGCAAAGCCGCTGCACCAGATGCATCACGGAGGCACCACTGCTCAAAGTCTAAATATGGGGAGGATTTTCTTACTTTTTTCAGATGTTTTTTTCCTGCTCTAGGCTCCCAAGATGGAGGAGTGGGATAGGACAGGCACGTGAGATGATGTTGTGATTTGAATTTATTTGATTCCTTGTTAAGCGGTTTGTTCTGTTGAACCCCGTTGTTCTCCCTCAATTGGTTTTCCCCTGGGTTTTACCCTCCCTCAAAGCTGTCCCTCACGCCATTCCCTGCCCCTTGTTCCAGCTCTTTCCCTGCCTGTCAAGGCAACCCAGCCCCTTATTCCTGAACCTTCCCGGTCAGTTTTGTCCTGCGCCAATCCCTGACTGTGACACCCCTCTGGAACCCCGCTAAAACTCCCATTAGCCCATGTGACCTTTCCCTCTCCTCCCCTTACCTTATTAGACTCCTGCCAATTATGTCACCCCTCTTCCCCTCCCCTGGTGCCCTCTTATTGGCTGTCAATTTGTGTACACCCCCAGTTTTGCTGCCGTTTAAAAATCCTTACACCCCGGCCCTCGGGGCTCTCTCCTAGCTTGCTCCTTCAACCTTATTAAATCTGCTGTCGGAACTTCAAGCCTGAGGAGCCTCCCCTGTCTCCTTTGCCTGGTCCCTGCTTCACTGGGATACATGATTTCTACTGTAGAGCACTGCTGCTCTAACATTCTGCCTCGGGCTTCACCCCTGCCCTGGCAGTTTCCCACTCCCGTCACTGCCCGGAGTGGTCAGAGCTAGCATGGGCTCCGGTGGGCAGTAGCAAGATGATGCAATTCCCATCCCAAGTCAGGCTGGGGAGCCAGCTCCTGATCAAAGCCAGACCAAAACAGCACCACGGCATCTCCATCCTCATCTGGTGTGCCCCAAATCCAAGCAGCAAAGGGATCCCATCGAGTTTGGGATGGGGGCAAGCAGCCAGAGCCAGGGATGCTGAGAGGCACGTGCAAGCCCAGGAAAGGAGGTGGGCTGCTGCCTTCGCTCAGCTTTTGTTCCAGCTCTTTATCACTCCCAAGCCATGCTGAGAGAAACAGTTTTAAGCAGGATGAATGAAATTGCAACACAGCAGGATTCATGGGGGTGCTGCCTCTGTTATTGGAGAGTTTCGTGGGAAAGTGAAACAAAAATCAGTGTGTGGCTCAAAAAGAAGAGCTGAAGGAAAAGAAAAAGCTCATGGGAAGTGTCTCGAGCCTGCCCTGTGAACCTGGGTCACACACACAGCTGTGAGGGATGGAGGTGGAAGCCTGAATGCCCTGAGGGATCCATCCCTCAACACCTCTTGGTGACCTCACTAAGGAGAGCCTGGCAGTGCCTATTCCCCGAGCTGGCACAGAGCCCTGGTTTGGAATCAGGTCCTTCATCACCACCCCAAGCCTTGTCCTAGAAAAACACTGTCCCAAAGTCGCCTCCTCAAGCAGACAGGGCTTCCCCCTGTTCTATTCCTGCTCCTTTTCCACAGGGAGCAGCTCCTGCCCGCGGGCTGCCACACCTCCCTGGCCACAGGTGGGGACCTGTACCTGTGCCAGGCTGGAAGCTGCTCCTGCCTCCCAGAAGGAACTTAACTGTTTCTTCTACTTGCCCTGAAGGAAAGGTGGTTTTGATGCCTGATGGATTTTTGCTTTTCATATATTTCTTTCATATCCCCTTTTTCATATATGCCTTTGTATAGCCTTAGATATCCTAGGGGCTTTTGGCCCACATTCTTGTAAGTTTCTGGTTTGATAACTAGCTTAGGCCCAGAGACTAAACATCTCAGCTTTTCATGAAGTTTAGGCATCAGGGCCCAAAGTCCTCTCCAGAATATGTTCTGTAAACTAAGGGAGCCCTACCCTGGGGCGGGGTGGGGAGCGTGCCCCACGAGGGGGCTTCTCTCAGCCTCCCACTGGGGGACCTGTAATAGGTGTGCTAATGTCCATGACCTGTGATACCTAGGGGGGAGGATCAGGGTGGGGGGTCATCGGTTCCGTGCGTCGACCACGGGGGAGCATTGCTGCAGAAGTGCTTCTACCTGAAAATCTCAATAAACCAAGGTAAAATCCCTTTTCCCCCTCTAACCGTGTGTGGCTTTCAATTCTAAGCCCAGGGTTCAGGCATCAGTTTGGGCACAGGTTTGTCCCAGCCTGGAAAGCTATCACAACCGGCTTCCAATGAATAAAATCACAGCAATTGCACAGAGGAGCACTTGTCAACATTTCTGGAGCAGCTCAAGGCAACAAAGTGGGCTTGGAAGCGAGGAAGGGGACGTGGAGTTTTGTCCTGGGATAGAGGAATCTCTGTTGGATTTTCTGTGCTGCCAAATCAGTGAGCAGGAGGGGGGATAAACAACTCCAGGCACAGGAGATAGCCACAACAGAGCCACAAGGATGAGTGCCAGGTGTAGGAGCCAAAACACACAGTGCCCTGTGAGCAGAAAAAACACCATTCACCATCAAAACTCATGGAAGCCAGACACATCTCTGCTACTGTCAGTGAGCTTAAGGGAAGGTCCTCTGAAAGGTGAGAACATGAGAAAATGATGCAGGTCACTCTATAAATCCTGGCAAAATGCAGAAGTCACAGCCACAGCACCACTGCAGCCCTCTGTGTGAGCCACAAGCTCTGCTCACACCAGGATCCTTCTCAGAAATTGTGACTCCCTGGATTTCTGTCAGTGGAAGAGCCAAAACAGGGAAGGTTCAGGGGTTTTATTTGTGTGGGATGGGTAAGTCAAGCAAACCTAACCGAGTGACCTCTTCCCTCATGCACAGCAGGCTGGAGGTTTCCCCCACAGGCAGGATGCACATGCTGTACCCAAGGCCTCAAATTTGTTTGGGTTTAGTCAAAAAGGAACTCTGTAGGTCAGCAGTACTCTGCTAGAGCAGCATGTTCCACAGCTCCCATTCCCCTCAGGAGCAACATTGTGTTCCCAAGGAAAGGCTGGACTGGGGGAGCCCTGCCTGGTCTGGCCCACAAAGGCACAAGATTTCCCAATTTATTCATTTATTTATTTCCCAGATATTCATTTATTCAGGCAGTTAATTTTCAAGCTGAAAAGGTCATTGAAGGTGAAGTTTGACTTCATTCCCATGGGAAACACACACCCTTGGCTTTCCATGAGGGCCTGGCCTGCTTGTTTCCTGACTGGAGCACCCAGATGGGCAGGAGGCACTTTGGAATGAGGTTGATACCTGCATCCCTCTCCAGACAACAACTACGAAAGGGCAAAAGGACTGGAGAGTTCCTTTCAGTCAATTTTTCTCCATATCTGATAAGAAACCCTAAGCAGACACAACAACTTAGCAAAGATAACGGTTTGGAACACTTCCCAAAGCAGTTACAAGAGGCAACTCATCAGGGGCAGGATTAAAAACTTTTTTATTAAGTTCCCAGAGGAAAAATCTTTTTGGACAGTGACTCCTGCTGGGAGGAACATGCAGCCAGCACAGCTATGGACCAAGCTTTGGAGAGCAGCGATGGTCCAGGAGACACTTGCTAGAAGGGGCTGGAATTACCCTGCACCAGAATTTGCAGGGCCTTTTCCTCTCTAGAACCACTGGAGCTCAAACACCTACTGCAGCCTGCCCGGAACAGAGCAGGTGTGAAGCTGGGGGCTGAGCAGCCTCGGGAACAGTTACTCCCAAAATACCACAGGGTTTTCCACACGAAAGCAGCACATTCTTGGCTCTGGTTTTTGAAAGTCTGTGGTGAGGTACCACATCTCAGTTTGGCACCAGCTGGAAGACAACCGTTGGCTGCTTCAGTTGAAGAGCAGCTAAAGGTATGCATGCCATTCGTACCAGGGCAGCTGAGCCCAGCTTCCTGCTGCTTTATCTCCAAACTATCAGGAAGGCACAAAACCACCATTTACATGCCAAAACATCAGCTCTGCTTTGGCACATCCCGTTCTTCAAGGATCCTTTTAACTCTTTCCACGATGGTCCACACTTCTGCCATGGCACCTCGGCCTGCAGGGCAAGAGCAAAACCACATTGTCAAATCCAGGGTGGGGGCAACCTAAAGAAAGTGTGTGGAGCAAAATTCCCTGTCTCACCTCCTTTCTCCAGGGTGTATTTCAGTTCAAAATTGTGTGCTTTCAGTATCTTTCTGAAATGGTCTTTGCCCATATAAAAGACTTGACAAATCCATACCATTCCCATGACTCTGCCTGAGAGAAAGGATCTCCATTAGAGAAAGCTGTTGTGGATTCCCACCAGCTTCAATCCTGGGAGCAACTCTTAGAGAAGGCTGAGTGCTGGACAGGATAAAATTGAAAGACTTTTCCTTTGGGCCTGGTTATCTGCCAGATGAACATCTCACCTATGCTGTGCCGCTGCTGTCCTTTGAAGCAGTTTTTATCTCAGGTTCAGAATTTTAAATCCTGAGATGGTTAAATCACCTTGTCTAACCTTGTGTGATCAACTCAGCACTGGGAACTGAGGCCATTCACTCTTCTAATTTGCGTGGAGCTGAGCTAAGATGCTTCTCCCACAGGTATCTGTCTCTTCTGGAAGACTGAAAAGGAGTCTCTTGTGATATTCTGTCCTGCTGGCTAATTGATCTCATAACTTACTGCTCAGCAGAAATTAGTCCTGGGACATGTAGTTTTCCTCTTTTTCAGACCTGTAAATCCCAGGAGGTCTGGAGCATCCTGTGGACAAGCTGCAGGCAGATTTGGACCCTTCTGCTCTCCTAAGCTCAGGGAAAAGAGCTGCACCTGACAAGAGCATGGTTTGGAAGAGCTACACTTCCAGAACACTTCCAAGGCCTGCCGCCTTCCTCGACCACCCACTACTCCTACTCCTCTGGCAATTCAGTGCTGCATTTTTAGGTTTAGCAAAGCAAACTCTTATAGCACAGCTCATGCCTACAGATGGAAATCTGCCAGTGTGCCAGGCTCTAGAAATCCAGCCAAGGATGATGAAGATAATGGCAGTATGGAAACTATCCAGTCAAGAAACTCAGTCTGGTATTCTAACTCTTTTAGCTGGACTTTCTGTTTAAACCCACCCTTCACTAAGGGAGAAAAATTCATCAGGTAAAACCTGGGGGCAGTGAGGATCTGGTGCATTTCAGATGAGACCCAACCACATGGGGTGAGGAAGAGAAACCTCCTAGAGCAAAACAAGCCACAACATCAACAGACAAAACTGGTGCAAACTGAGTCTCTCCTGCATCACATGTGTGAGCTTTGCTACATGCTGCTTGTGTGGAAACCAGAGAAACCCCTGCGTGGATGGAAGCCACAAAACCAAAATGAGTGTAGAAGAGGCTGTGGGGTGAAAGGCCTGAGAACAGGGGAAGGGGTGAAAAAAAGTCAGTTGTGGAAACTAGTTTGGGTCTTCAGAGAGATGGAATCCATTAGTGCCCTCCCATAATCTCTCTACAAGCTGCCAGGAAAAGTGCTGGTATTTGCCATCAGGAAGATCTTGTTGGGAAATGACTCATGAGCACAAGTGGAGTCCAGTCAGATGTGGCTGCTCCTGCCATCCCTGCATCCCTCCCCTCCAAGCTCCTTCAGGAGTTTGCTCCAGCTGAGCTGGATATGAAGAAATTTGATGTAATCATGTCTAAAATCCCAGTGGAAGGCTAATCATCCAGGATATTTCAACTGATGTCTGAGTTACTTGGCCACACTTACCTAACTGGAAATATTTCTTAGTTTTCAGTTCCAAAAGTACAAATCTCTAGAGGCATTGCACCCACCTAAGGATTCCAAAACTAAGCCAGGCCTAGAATTTACCCATGAGGGGCATTTTAACAGCCTGTCTTTGTCACAGACTGTTTATTGGTTAAAATCCTGCTGGAGCTGGGGCAGTTACACACAAGTAGGTACATAGTACTGTGCAGGCTGGAACTGGGGCATGTTTTACAGAGATTTGCCCAATGAAATTTTAATAAAAAAGCAAATCCATTCATACAAATGGTTTGTATCAAAACCCATCCCAAAAGTCAAAATACCTCCATTTAAAGCAGCTACTAAAACTCAAATGAGACCATTATTTCTCAGCCCTGCAAGGTAGATGTATTGAGTCTGAACTTCCTCCACACCCCTCTTTCACTTCACAGAACTCTGGTGTCAAAACACCAAATCAGAACTTGTTTGAGAAGACAAAAAGTAACCCAGGCAACAACAACAAATGTTAAATGTGTGTCCAGCTACATCTCTAGCCACAACTGCAAAGGGCTTTTCTCACTGTCTGCACTCAGGGACAGGATTTAATCGCAGTGATGGAGCTGAGGAACTGAGGCACAATGAAAACAGCCCCCAGTCCCACCAGAGGGCAAAGTCAGGACACCCAAATCCCAGGCTGGGAACGCTCGCCACAGAACTTTCCTTCTCTTTGATCTCTCTTCCTAAAGGAGCATTTCTCTTCAATATCAGGCTCAGCTGGAAGCTCTTAAGGCTACTTAAAAATTAATGACCAGGGATAACATGGGCAAAGCTTCAGCTTGTTTGTACAAACCGTGGCAGTTCAACATCTCCGTGGCCACACAGCAAAAGGCAGCACATCCCTCCAGGATGAGGGAGGAAAAAGGGCAGGAGCCACTGAAAAGGACTGACCTTCATCTCCACACACGAGTTTCTTCACCACGCAGGGGATCTCTGTGTAGCCAAAGGCCTTCAGCTGCTCCACCTGCCGAGCTGTGATGGGATGCTCCCACATGGCCGTGTTCATGGCCGGGCAGAAGAGCAGGGGTTTGCTCCGGTCCCACGCGCGGACGACACAAGTCTGCGGGAGAAGCCATGGGAGGGCTCGGATTTCCTCACTCCTTCCCATCCCTTTGCTGCACCTTTCCAGCCTGGCTGCTGTTTTGTCAGCACAGCTGGACTAACCCATGGGCTGAGACTAATTTGTAGCACATTCCAGCCAAGCTCATCTCTGACAGGCAGGAAAGATGATGGAGGCTACCCAGAGGCTAAATCCCACCCTGCTCCAGCCAGCAGCCCAGGCTGCAGCAAACCAAGCAGGAAGAGGATGTGAACAGACTGTGGGAGACAGAGAAGCTGAGAAGTGGCCACAGGTCTTTTTGGCTACAAAGAAACCCCCGGGGCAACACTTCAGATAACAAAGCTGAACACTGAAAGTTGGCAATGAGTCTTTCTGACATGATATGCCAGCTGCTTCCAGTATGCAACAGAGGAGAAAACGAGCACATCTGGGCTGCTGCAGGAGATGCTGGCAGGCTACAAGGCATCTGGCAGCTCCTGTGTGCTACAGGCAATCAAATCTGACTCCTCAGCACCTCCAGATAACTCAGGATCACTTCATCCCCTTGGAAAGATAAATGCTGGTCGTTCTTAATGTGATGTCCACCAGACTCCCCAGGCCTTGGAGCATTTCAAACAAAAGGAGCTTCCAAAGGAGCAGCTATGATCGCAGAGTCCTTACAGGAACCCTGCCCATCCTTTTTTACACCCTGGGATTTGAACCCTTCCCAGACAAGGAAATCTGATGGAATCTGTTCTGAACTGCCAACCAGCACCTCCAGCACTCACTTCCCCTTCCTGGAGCTGCCTCTTCCCTTCACAAGGCTCTCAAAGATTGGCAGGAGCCTGTGAAGCCACGCATCCCTACATCCATCCTGAGCTCTTCCCTCTGCTAAACCAGCACACCCACAAGGGACCCAGAAGGACAAGACATTGCTTGTCCCTCCCACAGCTCTTTCTGGCTTCTCTCTGATCCCCAGTGATCTGCTCTGGGTGGATTTTGTTCATTTATATGCACTTCTTACCCAAAAGGCTGTAGGTCACGGAGATCTGCAACTTCCTGAGAACTTTTGTGTGGTTAGTGCCTGGCCAGAAAACATTCAGCCCCGCTGAAGGTCCTCAGCACTCCGCAAAGAAGCACACTCCCTTTTAATACACTTTCTGATTAGGCTGAAGAGCCTCAAGAGGCCTTTAAATGCCAAAAAACAAGCCTGAACAAGCAAAATCCTCTGTAGCTGAGGCTGGGAAGTAAGTGGGCATGAGCATGTTTGAAAGTCTGTGCTATGTTAGGTGAGGGAGGTGGTGAAGTAGCAGGAAGTAAACAGTTTTATCTGATCTCACAGGTGTCTTTCCAGATTGCATTGAAAAAATGTAGAGGGACTCAAAAGTGAGCGAGCATGTGTTTGTGTGTACGAGTGACAGAGAGAGAGGATGGAGGCAGAAAGAAATACCACCCTCCAGAAAAAGCAGGGAAGACAAAGCAGGGACTGGGAAACGAGACGAGAGACAGAGAGCTAAGGAGTGGGAACGGGTTAGGTCAGGGAAGGAAAGAGAAGGAGCAGGGGAAGAGAGAGACAAGCAGCTGAAGCGGGAGCTGAACATGCAAATCTCACTGTTGGTGATGCTACAGAAGCACCAAGATTCCATGCAGGCAAGGTCAGGCAGTCCTAGGGGTGGCAGCAGTGGCAGGCAGAGCCCTGGTACTCACCAGCAGGTTGTCACAGATGCCATTGGCGACCTTTGCCAGCGTGTTGGCGTCCAGAGGTGCCACCACCATGAGGTCAGCCCAGCGCCGGAGCTCAATGTGCAGGACGGGGTCGGAGCGGCCCTTCCAGAGCTGCGGGGAGCACCAAACCCTCACACACCTCAGCAACCCCCCCTCAGGAAACACAACTCCTTATGGAATTCCTGTGCAATTGTGCTTGTGGAATTTAAGGGACGGCAGCAGATCAGTAGATGGGAGGATCCTTTCCCCACAAGACAATTCACACATCTGACAACCACAGGTTTCAACTCACAGCAAAGAGCTGTCCCCATCCACAGCATCCCTTAGCTTTGTAATCATTCCTAAGAGCTCCATCCTTCACCCAGCTGAGCCAGGCACGCCCAAACCAGGAGTACATTTCCTGGGGAACCCATGTGATTTATAAGCTTCACACTGCAGTGAAGCTCTCCACTGGCTTCTCAAAAGGTACAGACTCCTACAGACTTTTAATTAGGATGCACAACCCTACTCACACTCAAAGCAGCAAAGGGAACCATGCTAAGTACTGCAGGGAACAGTGTCCTGTTGGCTTTCTCCACGATGGGTGAGGTTTATCCAGTTTGGATATCCCTCCTCTCTGGGCTCTTCAAATCACAGAATGGTTTGGGTTGGGAGGGACCTTAAAGCTTACCTTGTGTCGTGGGCAGGGACACCTTCCACTTGACCAGGTTGCTCCAAGGCCCATCCAACCCCTGAACACTTCCAGGGATGGGACGGCCACAGCTTCTCCTTGACACACTCTCGAGTGATTATTTCTGTTTTCTCTGAAGCCCTAAATTGCTCAAGAGCTCAGTTAACTGGGAAAGAGTCCTGAGAAGCAGCAAACAGCATCAGGTGCTTATTCCCCAGAGGACACCCAACCACAGGCCAGCACGGGCTGCGTCAGGGCCACAAACTGCTCCTTCTCTGAGTCACGGGAAGCCACAACAAAAAGGCAGCATCCGAAAAGCTGGGGCTTCCTGAACACCTTTCCCACCTCCTCCATTCACTTTGATTCTTTCTTGCTGTTTTGTTGTCAGAGTGAAGTATCTCACAGAGAGATGCTGAGCAGGCTGTCACAGTGAGCCTAGAGGAGGCCATCAAGCTGATCAGAGGGATGGAGCACCTCTCCCATGAGGAAAGGCTGAGAGAACTGGCAGTGCTCAGCCTGGAGAAGAGAAGGCTTTGGGATGGCCTAATTGTGTCCTTCCAGTGCCTGAAGGAGCCAGCAAGATGGAGGGAGGCTATTTACAAGGGTCTGGAGCAACAGGACAAGGGAAAATGGCTTCCAGCTGCCAGAGTGCAGGATTAGATGGGATATTGGGAAGAAATTGCTCCCTGTGAGGATGGTGAGGCCCTGGCACAGGTGGCCCAGAGAAGCTGTGGCTGCCCCATCCCTGGAAATGTTCCAGGCCAGGTTGGCTGGGGCTTGGAGCAGCCTGGGACAGGGGAAGGTGTCCCTGCCCATGGCAGAGGGTGGAACTGGATGAACTTTGAGGTCCCTTCCAGCCCAAACCATTCTGGGATTATTTCCCACCACAAGGGCTCCATGCCTGCTCTCCAGTGTGCCAGCAGTGTGCCTCAAAGCCTGAGCTGCAGCTCTTCTATCACCCCGCTGAGGGTTCCTCAGAAATAACTGCCTGAGGCTGTAGCACCCTGGGATCCAGTAGGTATCCACCAGTCTCTGAGACCAGCCAGAAAGCTTCATGGCCATTGCCATTGGCGTTTTTCTGTCCACTTAAAAGTGATGCTCATGTGTGAGGAGGAATAGGGGTAAGGAGAGCGCACCTTGTGCTCAGATCAACACTGTAAAGCAGGGACGAAATGTATGGAAAAACAAATCTTGATGCTTGTACAATGAACCTCTTCATACTCAAGGACTCTCAAAGTGTGTCAGTAAAACTGCAGTCAGGAGAAAAAGCCATTTCACAGGGAGCAGAGATGTTCACAGCCCTAAGCTGAGCTAAGGAGAATGAAGCTGCTGCCTGCATGACAAGAATGACTCATGACAAGCCCCAAACATGCTCACCATGGCTCTGCAGTGGCTGTCTTGACATTTCCTGACACTCCTCTCAGAGCAGCTGGGCTCAGGGTGGAGAGAGACCATTGCTACCCTCCCTGCCTGCTGCAGGACAAAATCCTGCAATGCATCAGGGCAGCCTCTCTCTTCCTCCTCATTTACAGCACATTCTTCAAAAGCCACATTCCAAACGTATATTACTGGACCAAGCAGTGAGTCGTGGCTCAGGTTTAAAAGAGAACTAAGCGGGGTTTCTTGCAAGAAAACTTAGGGGAACGCTTCTATTTGTAAGAATAACTCACCTGCCACTCCTCTTCATCACCATAGAGGGTCACAGGAATCTCCTGGGCATTGTAGAAATGTTTTGCTCTCTCAGTAGTGACCACCTTCACCTCGAGCTAAGCAGAAAAAAAAAGACCACTGGTTAGACTTGAGGACAAATTTGAAGGTTTTGTGGCTTCTCAGAGAGCCTCCCCTAATCACAGCTGAAAGGCCAGGCCACCGCAGGCATCCACAGGAGCCAGAAACTCATTTCATGTCAACCTAAACCAGGCAGGTCCTCACCTGCCAAGCAAAAGGGAAAACCTCTGTGCAGGTGTGTCCATAGCACAGGGTTTCTGTGCAGCAAACCAGTGGCTGCCACAAAGAGAGACTGGGTGAACAGAGGAGGGCTCTCTCTGAGATCTCAGATAAACCTGCAAAGCCACTGCAACCTTCATTTATTGGTGTCTACTGGGGAAAGCCTCTCCCACCCTTCAGATGTTTACCTGACACGCACTTACAAAAGGTGCTAAGGTGAACCTCTTGCTTCCTCCTGCAGGAACCTTCCCAAGTGGAAAAGGGGCCTTTTCCCAGTTTTCTATGTGTCCTGCAGCTCTGATGAACGTTGCCAACAGCTCCTGCCACAGGCAGTGAACCAGAGGTGTCCTCCACATACCAGGATCAGCCAGTGTCAGCTCTGCATGCCCTGACTGCCCAGGTGGGACACGGAGCTGAACTTCCAGCTGCAATTCCCCCCAAGGGTGTTCCTTAAACCAGTCAACATCAAAACACATGGATGGAACACTCTGAAGATTGGGAATGAGGAAGATGAACCTCAAGCTGCTGATTACAGTGGAAAATACCCCTTTTCTATGATATTGGCCACTGCCTGCTCCTTCCTGCAGCTCCCAAAACCCACGGCACGGTTCTGTTGATCTGACAGTGAGAAATCAGCCCCACCAGCAGCTCCCTGCTGCTGGAGACAGTGCCTTGAGGTGAAAGAATGATGAGCCACTCTGTGTGTGCACTCCTTGCTGCAATCAACTGCTGGAAACCTCTAAGCTCCAAGAAATTCTCTGCAACAGCAGCAGTGACATGACAGAGCACATTAATCCAGCTCCCAACACCATTTATTCCACTGGGAATGAGGCAGTGCTGGCTCCTTGCATCCTATGAGACTAGAGTAACAGCTGGGAGGAGTAGAAAATCCCAGCCTTGGCATATTGTGGCCACTGGTAATTGCCCCCATTTTCTGAAGGAAAAGCGACAGGATAACACAGCTGCACACATTTTTGGTACTGTACATTTGCTTTTTTGCCCCTTCTAAATGTCTGTTTTTCTTGAAGCACCCCTGACTGGGAATGACAGGTGTTCATAGTGTTTTTGAGTGTGAAGATCACACTCACAGGCATTAGCTAACCGTATTATTTCCATGCTAACCTCACCCCACAGGAAGCTGCTCGAGCCAAGCAGCGACACCCACAAAGGCGCTATCGTCGCTCCGCTGTGCCACAGGCCTCGGGCGAGGTGTTAACCTCAGTCTGCAAGAAAATTTATTTATTTATTTGGAGGGTTGAAAGGCCACTGTGCAGTTTGAAGGAGGATGGCTGCTCTCTGAAGTGCTACCACTGAAAAATATTTATTTCCTCCAAACATAAGCCGAGGACTAGGGAAGAGCTCTGCATTCAACCATTCTGTTAGCAGAGGATGACACATACAATCATGCAGAGGCTATCATAGTGAAGGTGCTTTATTCGGCACCTGGGACACAGGGGGAGCCCCCCAAATCATGTGTCCAAGGGTTTGTAGGTGTTGGGGATTTTTATAGAGTTACATTAAATCGACTCCTCCCCTTAGACCTCCCCTTGACAAGCAAACATTGAATCAGCTTCGCCCCCTAACTACCCACTCCCATGATTTCGGTTAACCATGCTACTCCAGCCCTGTCTGGTTAAAACAATCTAATTTTGATTTATTACTCAGGCAAAGTCACGCTCGAGCCAACTAATACAATGGTTGTACTAACGGCTAGCTACGAGGCATTCCTGGCCAGCAGTCAACACCTCGTCCAATCCCCTCTTCTAGCCCACCACCATTTCTTATGATTCTGAAAAGTAATTATTATAATTTCCATGCTAGAATTAACATAAACATCTACAAATATAATCTCCCTGGTTCTTACTTAAAACAGCAATCATGTACTACTTAGAGGCACACTTGTGCCTAAAGCCCAGACTTACTTCTCGTGCCAAACTCAGTCACAGGTGAATTACCCAAGATAATGGAACTACCTGCCGCCCTGTGGTCAGGGCTCCTTGACGACCCTGCCTCGCCCATTCCACCTTCCCCCCAGTTTAGTTCAGAATTTTATTAACCCTTCTATCATCAATTCCAGGCCAGAACATTCCAGAGGGATGTTCAAGCAGTCTGAGTGCTGGTGGCTGAAATCCTACCACCTCCCAGGAAAGTTGTTGTGTGAGTTCAATATTCCCCCTAATGACGGTTTTCTGCTGGGGCAGGCTCCTGCTTCCCTCCTTCTCAGCAAGTCCCTCAAGTCCCTCCATCTACACTGGGAAGAGGGCAGTGCTCTCAAGGTTACTTCAGCCTACACAGTTCATTGTTTCTATTTACCTGGCACATCCTGTTTGCCTGTGGATATCTTCAACAGCAAAGGCAGTTTAGCCACACAAACTCCCTCAACACAAACTGGAGACAGTTTAGATTAGTTACATCTCCTTGGCTTAAGCCAAATCTCCAAAATAAACTTCACCACAAAGCTGCTCTCCTGTGTTCAGGCAGCGCTGCTGGTCTCAGATAGAGGATTCTCCTGGCACAGCCCTTTTTGCTCAGGGGAAGGAGGTGCACGTGCTTTATTCTGAACAGCTTTTTCAGTTCTGACAGCAAAACCTTTCCAGACAGCCTGAGCACACGGGAATGAGCGGCTCCTCTGTTAAATGGCACCTACAAACTGAGGCAGAGGCTGCCTGGCAGGTGCACAATGAAGTGACAGGGTGTGATTTAAACCTGAAGTCCAGGTGACATCCTGGAGCTTCGAGAGCAAACCATTTTGCCCACCAAAAACTCTGTCCTTGCCTTTCTTTAACCTAGGATCACAGACTGGTTTGGATTGGAAAGGAAATGAAAGGTGTTCCAGTTCCACCCCCTGCCATGGGCAGGGACACCTTCCACTATCCCAGGCTGCTCCAAGCCCTGTCCCACCTGGCCTTGGCACTGCCAGGACAAGGCAAGCAAAAGGCAGCGAGGTGTCACATCCACTGGCACCCTGGAGGAGGTGTTAAAGTTTAATGAGCAGCACAATCACTCTGCCAAGCTGTTCACCACAGACCTTTCAGGCAAAACATCAATTTAAACTAACCACTCTGGTTGCAAGCCCTGACCACATCTCTGGTATCGAAGCCTTTCCCCTGCTCCTGTCCTGCCTGCTTTGTGAAGTTCTGCTCCAGCCGTACAGAAATTGGTGCAACAGCCTGGTGCAGGACTCAATAAACACCATGGGAAAGTTACACCGACTCTGCAGGCCTTGAAATCACAGCAGAAATGAGTAAATAACTTTGATTAATAAGCTTTTATAAACTCCTGGATGTCTCACTTTTGCTTTTTCTGCCCTAAAACCAGTGGCCACAAAGTCTGCCCTGGATGACACAGACCTCTGAGGCTGCACAGAGAGTTCATTCCAGCAGCTTTTAATTATGAAACAAACACTCAGAGAGAACCAAAGGGTTGGAGCCACATTCCTCCCACGGGTCATTTGCATTCTGCCTGTCACCTGCACAGAGGGATGTCCCAAGCTCCAGGAGCAAAGGAAAATGGACAATAGCCAAGCTAGTCCAAGAGGGAGAGGATTAGAAGATCTCTATCTCTGGGCTGGTCACTCCATTCCTTGATGTCATTTTTCTTTGTCCTTCTTATTTCAGGCTGGGACCTTTGACCTCGCTAATCACGTCAGGTCAAGTCATAAATTAACTGGGGCCTCAGTTTGGCACACATGCCTCACCTCCAGCGCCCTTTTCAGCCTGGATATCAACATCAACCAGATAAATCAGCTCCTCCTCTGCCTCTGCCCAAGGTACAGCCTCCCCAGGCATCCCAAAGGATATTCATGCAGCAACCTCATCAATAAATCTGCAGATTTCAGTGCACCCTCTTGCCCCTGCCACTCTTTTCTTTCACTGCTCCAAAATATTTCCTCCATTTCTAAAAACTTTAAAGTTTTCTGCGTTTAAATTTATCCTACAGCAGAAGAGAGCACATTTCCCTCCCTGATCAGTCACCAGTGGCCCCTGCTGGGCAGCTCTGTTACTCCAGACAACAAACAGTAAAAAACTACTACACAAACACATACAGCAGCTTGTGTTCTCCATTTCTGGCTTTGCAAGGTCTGCTTTCCCTGTCTGGATCACATCTGGAAAAGCCATATCCCACCCATGAAAAAACTGCCATATCCTGGAGATTTCAACTTTCAGAAGCATCACCTCTGTCTGCAACCACATCTGATAACTTGACTGACAAGGACAAACTCCAGAAAAAACCCAGCCAAAGCAAAGACTTTTTCAAGTATGAAATTATAAGGACCAAAAAAAAAAAATATTAAAAACCAGGTGGAGTCCTCCTCACAGAAATTTTTGAACTAAGGGGCCCCCCAAGGAGGAAGCTGTCATTTCAGCAGAAGCCACGTGATCACTCCTCAAAACCAGGGTAACTCCAGCTTTACAGAGCTCCACCAACAGCTTCACTCACCCCAGGGATTTTCAGCAATTCTGCAACGAGCAGGGGCAGCTTGAGGGCGGCCACGCTTCCAGTCACTCCCACCAGCACACGGAATTTCTCCTGTGCCACCGATGAGCTGTCTCCTGCAGGAATGCCTGCTTCTGGCAGGGAGATGGGCTCCATGCTCCAGTCCAGCTGTGCAGGCACAGGAAAACAAAGACACTGGACTAACAGCTCCAACCCCAGCACGTTCCCAGGGCACAGGTCTGACCTGCAGGACCCAGAGCCATCCAGGAAGATGGGATGACTCTGGGTCACCCCCCAAATGTCACTCATCCCACGAGGATTTCAAGCACCAGCAGGACATAAAGGGCAGCTCAATGGTTAATTACATTTTTCTCTTGGATACTGGGAAACAGACTGCTAACACTTCAGCAGAGAGGCCACAAAAGTGCCCTGGTAAAGTTCATGCCCCCCAAAATTACGACTCCCACATGTTGAACACGGTCCAGAATTCAGGGCAGATAAATAAATCAGTTTGGGATAAAATTTTACACCAAGCTCTCTAAAGGCAAACAAACCCCTGCTGAGCTGGTTTCCCTCTGTACTCTCTGGTGATTAATAAATGCACAGAGATGTCTTAATAATTAAAAATGTGGGGCCTACTGCATGCACAACCATCTTGTTTCTTACTGTGCTCCTAAATATTAACAGCAGCACTAGAAATAATTCCCCAGCAGCTCTAATTCGGGTCTGCTGCTTCCTCCTGGCCTCTCTGTGCTGCTGCCACACTGGTAAAAAAATCACAAATTTGGTGAGGGAAAATTGACACAAGTATCTCAAATATAATCAATTAATGCTTAAGTAGCAAAGAGCAAATTGAAAAATCGTTGCATCCAGTAAAGTTTGCTCCATTTTAGTGATGTCCTTGTTGTTCAAACTGAGCTGCTTGGAATCACTTTGGGTGGAAAGAAGATGGACACAGGCTGCCCTGATTTTTGGCTGGAGAGAGGAATTTCACAGGATCACAGCCTGGTTTGGGTTGGAAGGGAAATTAAAGCGACCAAGTCCCACCCCTGCCATGGGCAGGAACACCTTCCACTTAAAGCCCAATTTCAGCTTTGCTGATTAGCAAGGGTAATTAAGAGGTGAAGAAATGTGGCAGGACATTGGCTGAGAGATTCTAATGCTACCACCACGCTTCACACATTTATATCTAATTAAAATCAGATTATCATCATGCTTATTTATAAATAATTATTATCTACTTAAAGCATCCTGAGGATGTTTCTAAAACATCCATTCTGTTGAAGCATCCACAAATTAAAGCCTGGGTATTAAAACGTAAATTTTTAAGCAGTAAACTCTCAAAATGCTTAGAAATTATAACGTAATAACAAAAAGGAGAAAAGTTATAAAATTATAAAACAATTATTAAAATGGTAAAACCAGGAGAACAATGGTAAAAAGGTGAAAATTTTAAAATCGTACAAATATAAAAATAACGGCAAAAATAGCGGTAAAAATTATAAAATAATGGCGAAGGATTATAGTAAAAGCAGTATGTATAATAATCTATGTAATATAACGATTTAAAAAGTGCTGGGCCGCGCTTTCCTCTTACCCAAACACAGCTGTGGGGAAGCAGCCACTACAAAACAAGCAATTTACAGGCCCTTAAGGGTTAATGAAATCGACTTTTACTGCGGTAGCGGTGCTGAAAAAGGCTCCAAGAGGAGCACCAGCACCGAGAGGCCCCGGGGGCTGCCAGAAGGGGACGAACAGAGCCCCGACACCGATGGAGGCACGGCCGGCAGCGCCGGGGCAGCCGTGAGGGGAGCGNGCTGATTGGTGCGGGCAGCTCCCGCCCTCGGCGCTGATTGGTGCGGGCAGCGCGCGCGGCCGGTGGAAGGAGGGGGTGTCATGGCGGCCCCTCAGGGTCCCGTCCCGCGTTATGGCGGCTGTGCCGCCCCCCGGGGGGGTTTGTGCCCGTCCGTGCCCCAGCCGTGCCCACGCGAGGGATCTCGCCAAGGGCAAGCGGGTGGCCTCAAGCTGCTCAGGAAGCAGTCTTAACGGGGATTCTGACTCGTGGCAAGGTTTTGGAATGGAACAAAAGCCAAAAGAATTGGGCGTAGAAGGCGTGTGGGGAACGGGGTCGAGGAGAGGGTCTGAGGGCCCCTCAAGCGACAGTGGTGATATCTGAGCCAGGAGCGAAACCCTTCCTGTGGGATTCAGGGCAGCCACACAGAGTTGGCAGGGGAAAGTGGATTAAAGGACTGAATATTTATTGTCTGAGGCACAGACAGGACAAGGGGGAGCGGCTTCCGATGCCAGAGGCCAGGGCTAGGGATATTGGGAAGGAATTGTGCCCTGGCACAGGGTGCCCAGAGCAGCTGTGGCTGCCCCCGGATCCCTGGAAGTGCCCAAGGCCAGGCTTGAGCACCCTGGGGCAGTGGGAGGTGTCCCTGCTGGATGAGCTGTAAGGTCCCTTCCCACCCAAACCATTCCAGGATTACGTGGGCACGACAGATCTGGGGCAGCACGTGGCACCCAGCCCTTTGCAGATCCAGCTCAAAAGCAGCAGTTATTTGGACATCCCTCTGATACTGGCTATGAACAAGCAGCAAACACAGCACGAGGCAGAGAGAGCTGTGCTCTGCTGACTGCAGGACATGGAAGGCGACACCGAGACCTCAGGAGAAGCCCAGGTGTGTTGTCTCCTGAGGGGCCTCTTGCCCAGCAGCAGGAACACCCCATCTGTCCCACCCCGTGGGCTCCAGGAGCACCACGCTTTGATCACACCCACATCAGCCCCACCTGGAGCAGGGACAGCTTACAAATAACCGAGGTGAGAACAAGGGGTCGAGTTTCCCACCTGCCTGGAGCCACGGGGGCAACAGCGTTCACACACTCAGGAGACACATCGGAGAGGAGGGTTAGGTGCTGAAGCAATGTCTGTTAGTTACAGCTCGTTACAGTTATTATTGATGCATCTTATTGTCAATGCAAGAGGTGAAGTCACTTAATCCATCATTTCTCAGACACGGATGACAGAGCACGTGGTTTGGCAGAGTAAGTTTTAGGCGAGCTAGAAATGGATTGCACAATATTTAAACCTGATTAAGTACATAATAGGCTTAGCAAAGGATTACTTTTCTCCTGACATTTTATACATAAATATATATATACACACACACACACACAGACAGGCATTTTATCAGTAGCTGCATTTTAGTCTGGTCAAGAGAGGACTGCCTATTGCAGAATGACTGGAGTGACACCCTTAGAAAGGAAACTTGTCTTGGTGTGCTTTGCTGGAGAAGAGAAGGTCCTTTTTGGGTGATTCTCAGGGATAGGGGTCACATCCAAGCATCACTGGAGGGCTGGAGGGGACAGATATGGGTCTGGGGACTCGCACAGTCCTGGCTGGTGGCACACTGAGCTCCTTCCCTGTGCCAGGCGGGAGATACTGGAGCCAAAGGGCTGGATTGGATTCTGTTTGGGCTGCTTTTCGAGGACTTGGAGAAAAATTTGGCTTATTTAAAGTGCATTTAAAGTTGAAAAGCGTCTCAGAGAAGTAGCTTTCCCTACTCCTGCCCTGCAGCATCCATCCCGTTTATGCTCCCACTCATAATCTTTTCCAGGGTGTGCCAGTCACCTTCCCCAAGAAGTGTTGGTCTGAGCTCAGCTGCCTCCTGCTAGGGTGCAGGATCATTATTGAATGTCCAACATCCCCAAATTGGGCAGGGATTCGGGCCTGACAGGGATTTCTGCACCAGGGAAACACATGGCCACATCTCACCACGCTTTTTACGCAGGTGAGCAGGAGTCCTTCCCTCCGGCCTGGAGGTTTCCTTAAGAGACTTATATTAGCACAAACCTCCAGAGCTAACGGGGACAAATCTTGTCCTGGCTATTTCCACGAGCAGGGAGACTGCTTGGATGTGCTGGGATACGGGGTGGCAAGATTTGACCCGCAGCCTTGCCCAAGCCTAGGTCCTCTGAGGAACGCTCTGTCGCTTTTACAGCTGCTTTTTGAAACAGAAGCCTTTAAAAAAACACAGACTCAGGATGCAGAATCTGGAATGGGATGGTTGTATCCCGCAGGGAAAACCTGTCCTTGCTCCCCAACACACACACACATGCACACACACACACTGGTCCTCCACATCGAAGTGTAAACTACTCACTTACAACACCACACACTGAGAGAAGTTGTAGATCCTGAGCCAGGGTGTAGACTGGGAATCTCTTGGCTTCCAGCATATCAACAGCAGGATTGAGGGTTTCTTATCTTTTTTTTCCCTTTTTTTTTTTTTTTTTTTTTTGTTTTTAATTTNCAGCCAGCCACCTGCTAGTTAAAAAGCAAAAGAAAAAAGGAGAATTCCCAGGATTGCTTGCCCTTGCTGAGACAGTGGCAAGTGGCTGGACACTACCAAAAAAAAGGGAAAACTCACACATGTCAAAAACCCAAGGTTCAGGGCTTATTCCAAGAGGGAAGATGGGTGCTGGTTGCTCTTTTTCCCTTTTTGGGGGCATGGGGGGGCTTTTGGCTGATGAGGTTCTAAGGTACACCTATCACCACAGTAATTAAAAAACCACCACCGTACACTATTCCACAGGGAAAAAGAAGACACGTGAACGGACACTGACTACCACGCACAACAAGAGCCCTGCAGGTCAACTCACGGCCTCTTCAGAATGAAAAAGAAAGGAGAAAAGAAGAGCTCAAGACGAGAAAAACAGAAAAAAAAGGAAAAAAAAATCCCAAAGGATCTCGTTACAAAGACGGGAAAAGAACCACCATTACGGTACACTCGGACTTTCTGAGACAGCTGCAGAAGCTCGGCTCAGGCTTCCTCCTCCCTTTTTCCCCCCCAGCTCTTCCTCCCGAGGACAGAGTCCCGCTGCTGCTCACATCTCGTTGGAGTAGGTGTAGTTGGGGGTGGCCGAGTACTGCGTCTCGTGCTGCATCATCGCGCCCTGCGCCGCCCCCATGGCCGCGTTCTGGGCCGCCTGCTGCACGTGGGGGTTCTTCCAGGCCCCCGTGGTCCACTCCTCCTGCGCTTTGCTGAAGCTCCCGCCGCTGCCCCGGTAAAACTTGTGCACCTGCAGGGAAAAGCCAGAGGGGCTGAGCGCCTGCAGCCAGCGCGGAGCTCCCGGGGTGGCGGCAGGGCCACCCAAAGCAACGTGGGACCCGTTTTTCCTGCCATACCATGGTGAGAGCAATGAAGGAGAAGACTGCCATGGCCGTGAAGAGGACAGTGGGGATCAGCATCACCACAGCCGAGCCCACGTTGGTCCCAAAGAAGGAAATCGCTGCAATCCAGCCACTGCAAGGAGATGGAGATAACCAGTTCGTTCACCAGCTCTCCCGAACTGCCAGCAGCCCTCCCAGCTCCTCAAACCATCTTCCCCCAAGGAGAGAATCAGTGAGGATGCTAAAACACCACGGTCACCACCCTTGTACCCAATACAGCGGCATTTTCCTTACCAGACCCCCCATCCAGGGATCCCCACTGCCTGGATGATGCTGATCACCAGCTGGGCCATGAAGGTGAAGAAGAAGGCCATGAAGCTGAAGGAACTGTCTGTCCTGCAAGAGAAGGTTCAGTCACTCCTGCACCTCCAGCCCTGCTGCACTGCAAGGGAAGGGAGACGCTCTGACATATCAGACTTGGCCGTGGTTTAGCAGGAGGGTGATGAAAAGCAAAATTAAAGGCAAAGGAGAAACTGCAAGAGGCTGGAGGTGGTCAAGGGGCACCTGGAAAAGCCATGGGGCAGCAGACCCTCCCAATGGCTCAGTCAGCTGGGCTCGAGGACATCTGTGTTAGGACACGGCTCTTGGCTCACACTACCCCACATGGGGAATAAATACACTGCTAGTTCTCTAGATTTGGGGATTGACCTCAGCACCACGGGTAATCCCTACAAACACCTCGAGGGTTCGTGGAAAAATACAAAAGATGCCTCAGGGATGAGAGGGAAAGTGGCACCCCAGCTGCATCCTTATCACTGTCCCCCACCGCTGCACAGAGGCACATGGAAAGTGTCCTTACATCCCTGATGGGGGTCTGGCCCCCAGGAAATCCCAAACACTCTGGTTTTGAAGGTTAGAAAGTAAAGCTGAAGGGCTGCACAGAAAGGAATTCCCCCAATTAGTCAGGCAATGCCCCAAGCTAAACACTGACCGTTTAGGAAGGAAAACAAGGCAAAGAGAAGCCAGGCTCAGGTGCGACCACTTACTTGAAAGCTTTGTAAATAGGTCTAAACCAGCAGACATAGGAGCAGGGTGTAAAGAGAATGAGCCAGAGAATTGCCAGTCCAAAATTTACAGCTCCGCCGCCTCCAATGAGCCACGCGAGGCAGCCCACGAGATTCACCGCCAGGGTGATGCTGTTCACTGCAAACACACACACACAGAGCAGAGTAGCACGGACGCCAGGGTGGCACTGAGACACCAAGGAACCCCACCCCAGGGACACGGCCTCAGAGTCCTGCCCTAGCTGGACTTCCCTTAAATTAAGCTGGGAGCACATTCCCGGGCTGGCTGGGCCGAAGGGGGTCAGGCCTCAGCTGACTGTACCAGGAGGAAAATCAATGTATCGCTCAGAGTTGTAATTCCCTAAGCAGTTCCTGGGCTCTAAAGATTGGCAGGAGTCGCATCCTCCCGCTCCTCGAGCGAGCCAGGACACATTTCCACTACCAGAAGGAAACTGGAGGGATTGTGGTGAAGTTTTTTGCTTGCTCCAGATACATCTTTGCTGAAGGAGCTTGTGCAGGAGCTCCCCGAGCACCACTGAGAGCCAAAATCCTGAACTCCTGACCTCGCCTCGCCAGTTCAGGGGGTGACACATTTCCCTCGCCCACCCCTGCTTGGGATCAGGCCACACAAGGGCTCTGACTATGAATCCCAGCTCAGCAGACACAGGACAAAGCAGAGAAGGCTCAGCTGCATTCTGACGCCTCCGAGTTGGGAGAATGATTCATTATTTCGACGAGAACGAAAGCCCTCCCACCGCCGCCTGCCTGAGAGCTGCAGCTGGCAAGGGAAGGAGCTCAGCTGCCCGGGCTGCCCTAAAGGACACGAAGGTACCTTCCAGCCACTGTGCTGGGTGTCTGAGGGGCTGGTGGGGAGAAAATGACCCGGAGAGGAACTCCAGAGGCAAAACCCAAGGGACAGCAACTGGCTCTAGGAGCTGGTGCTCGTGCTGAGGAGTAAGGACCAAGCTTTGTTACATCAAGAGGAAGAACATCCTGGTTGGGATGGGGAGGGAATTGAACACCCCCAAGAGAGCTTCCCTGGGGAAGCACAGCTTTTTTCCTCCCATGCCTTAAACCAGCAAACCCTCCTGACATAGTGAAGCTACCCCAGGGTCATCCTCCTGATAGGACACAGCCCCAGGGATGCCTGCCTGGTGCCATGCCAAAAGCAGGAACACACAACCTCTGTGGTGTTAGCTCAGCTCTTCCTGACTTGCCCCTAAAGCACAAGGCACTCCCTGGGCACTGATGCTTCCAAAGTTCAGGGGAAATGCCTGATAAGGGAGCTAAGTCCTTCTAGAAAGAAATTAAATGCTGGTGCCAGCTTGCCCTGAGCTGTGCACATTTCCACCTATGTTGGGGTGTGACCTGTCCCTCTGGCTCTGTTCCCTGCCCATGTTTGGTGAAGAAGAGAGATCCAGGATAGCTGGAAGAGCTGGAAGCTGGTGACAGCTCTGTTAGCACAGCACGGCACACAGAGGCATGCAAGAGGAACAGGCAAGCTCAGGGAAGCCTCAAGCTCCACATTTTGGGGAGCAGGCACACCAGCCCTCCAGTCTGAGCCATCTCCTACTTACAGCAGGACGTCAACATCCCCACCAGTGACCCTGGGACACTGAGCCAGCTCCACAGCTCCATCCTAGAGGCTGGAGGGCTGGGATCCATGGGATGCTGCAGCCCACCTCTCATTCCTGAGCTTTAACAGGAGACACCAAGGCCTGGAGGGGGAGAAGGGCTTCCCCTGACCTTGCCCTGCCCTTTCAGCTGGCAGCTCCAAGAGGAGCAGCTTTTGGAGAGGCAAACAAATCCCACTGGAGCCACTCCCATGCGGCCACTCACGCATCCAGAGGTAGTAAAGCCGCTTGGCCATGGTCCGGTGCTGCGGCGGGATCTCCGCATCGAAGTCCTGGTAGAAACATGGCTTCAGGGGGATGAATTTGGGCAGGGGAGGGAAGTTGTTCACCTTTTCTGCAAGGAAAAGTTTCACTGGTGTCAGGCACTGCCCAGGGCTGAACAAAAACCAAGAGGCTTCCTAAATAACCCCAAGAACGGACAAGTTTTACATGGGAGTTAAGGATGTCCCGTGGAAACCGCCACCAACCCGCCCAAAAGGATCCCATTCAGCCCCCACTGGTCACATGGATCCTGCAGCCATGGACACCCACCACCCCACTGGTGACTAATGAGGTGACATTACAGCCAGTAAAGCCCACGATGATCTCCAGAGCCCCCCATACCTGCCATGCTGGCACACGCTCAGCCTCTCTGCTCCTCAGGAAAAATACTTGGGAAAAACGTGGGAGCTTTAACAAAGCTGGAGGAGAAGGAGAAAAGAGGTTGATTGAAGTGGTCAGGGACATCTGCAAAAGCCTTCACCTTCCCCCCCGTTCCAAAACAACTCAAGGACAGCAGTTGGCTTCACTTCTGTGACATTCTGGACTGTCACACATCCAGGCCGGCACCTGGCTGGCAGTGTGATAAATCCTGACTCCTCTGGCTCAGGCTTATGTACCAGTTAAGGCAGAAGATTACGAGAGGATCCAGTGATGTGGGGCCTCCCACTCCCAACTGACCTACATCCAGGAGAGGGCCAGGTAGGGCAGCAGGGAAAGGAGGTGGCTGTGGGCAGGTTGAAACCCTCAAGTTCATGACAATGACCCCACAGTAATTCTTTAAAAAAATGTGTTCTGTTATTTCTGCTGAATTCCAGCACAGGGAACTACCTGGCTGCCTTGTAGCTGCTATCTCTGCAAGCCCAAGCCAAAAACAAGGCCAAAAAGGGAGCAGAAAATCAGAGCAGAGAAATCAGCTGGAAAAAAAAATAAATCAGTGGCGATTGTCACTTATGAGTCACTTGAGTGCCTGGCTTAACAATTACTCATGTCATTTGGCACCTCATTCCAGAGTATGCAGGTGGGAAAGGGGGGAGCTCGGCATCCCAGGACCATCCCAGACCATTCCATGCTCAGCTCCGTGCCAGACGTGAAAATTACGAGGAATTAAAGCAAAAAATGAATACCTGAAGTTTTAAATAGAAGCGTGAAGATGGCGTATCCCCACCTGCCTGCAGGTTTTGCCCGTTCCCAGCTATCCAGGCAGAGCTGGCAGCGGCTAAACCATTTCCCAGGACACGGGGTCGCTGCAGTTGGTGCCTGGGGCTCCCGGGAGGATTTGGGGGGCTCTCTCTAGGGCTCTTTTCACACAGCGAACCCCCAGGGCTCGCCGTCCCCGCCATCCGCCGGCAGCCCCCGGATGCTTCCATCCCGCCCGCGCTATAAATACGAGCTCCTCGGGCGCGGCGCCGGCCGCCCCTACCCACGTGTGTGGGGAGCGGGGGCACACGGCCAGGCGCCCCCGACCCCACGCCTGCGCCACCGCGGGGCGAAAGCACCGGGATAGCGATGAATTCGGGTGGGGTCTACTTGCGAAATTAGGGATTTGGCGGAGGGGTTGGAATACGGCGGAGTGAATGGAGAAAGGACGAGGGATCACATAGGTGATGGCACCGAGAAGAAACCGCTCTGGTGCGTGGGGTGGGTTTGGGGAGGGCAGGCAGGGCTCGGCCTCGCCGTGCATCGCTGCCCGTGCGATCCCACGCCTGAAGGGCTGCGTGCCCCACGCATCCCTACCTCAAAGCCGGCGCAGCCTCGCAGCAGCGGCCCGGATCGGGGAGCAGGGCGGCCCAAGCCCGCTCGGTCCCCGGTGCACCCACGCGTGTGCAGGGTCACCGCGGCTGCCCCCACGCCGCGCATCCCCCCCCGCAAGCGGGGTGCAGAGCGGGAGGTCGGTGCGAAGGGCGGTCAGCCCCCTTGGGGGGAGCATCCAGCACCCTCGCGCCGAGGCGTTCCCCCTCTCCGCACTCCCGGGACTCACCGCGTGGCGTGACCCGTCCCGTCCCCTCCGGTCCCCGGCGGGTGGCGGCGGCCGCCCGCCCGCCCGGTGCTGCTCCTGCCGCAGCGACCGCGCTCTCGCGAGACTGCGGCGCCGCCGCCACCCGGCCTATGGGCAGCGCCGCGATCTCGCGAGAGCTCCCGCTGCTGTCCAGGGTCCTGATGCCGCCGGATGGAGGGGCGGGGCCGAGAGAAAGGGGCGGGGCCTTTATGGGGCGGTCTGTGGGGCTGGGGGCTCCGTGGGGCTGGGAGTGCTCCATGGGGTTTGGGGGGCTCTATAGGGCTGAGGGCTCTATGGGGTTTGGGGGGCTTTATAGGGCTGGGGGGTCCATGGGGCTGGGAGTGCTCTATAGGGCTGGGAGTGCTCAATGGGGTTTGGGGGCTCCATAGGGTTGGGGGCTCCATGGGGCTGGGAGTGCTCAATGGGGTTTGGGGGCTCCATAGGGTTGGGGGCTCCATGGGGCTGGGAGTGCTCAATGGGGTTTGGGGGCTCCATAGGGCTGGGGGCTCCATGGGGCTGCGAGTGATCTATGGGGTTTGGGGGCTTTACAGGAATGGGGGCTCTATAGGGCTGGGAGTGGTCTATGGAGCTTGGGGGCTTTAGAGGAATGGGGGTTCTGTGGAGCAGGGGTGCAGTGACCCCTACCCAGGGCATGGCAAGCACTATGTGGGTAGAAGACCACCCTGGAAGGGCAGGGGCTTGGGGGACAGCCCCTGGTAGGGCACACAGGCTCCCTGTATCCAGGAGCAGGTTTGGGGTACTCCATGTCCATGCCCTGATGTGCTTCATTCTGGGAGCAGTAATTAATTAATTAATGGCTTGCATGAAGGGCAGAGGAAATGTCGATTGCTTTTGCCAGCGATGCCAAGGTTGGGATGTGGAGGGCAGGGGATGGGACTGGACTGATTCACAGATGGGACAGGGTTGAAAAGCTCCTAAAACGGATATAAATCCCAAATCAGCCTGAAAAATCCATAGGCTGTGTCCCTGGTTCTCAGTGTCATCACACAGAGTTCTGTGCACACCACTTGGACCTCCTGCCTTAGTGCTTGTGAGAATATCAGTCAAATGTTGTGAAAACTACTTAATTTGACAACTAAATCATCCTCCCTTCCTGGGGTCCAGCCTCGAGGGTCACGAAGGGGCAGCAAGGACAACATCCCACCACGGGAAGATGAGAACAGCTGGGCAAGGAAGCAGCAAAATCTCTTCACACCAGTGAGCCCTGGTGGCCAAACCCCTTCGGCAGGGAACAGCATTGCTGTGGGGATGCAAGGAAGGAAACCTGGCAGAAACAGGGAAAATGCCTGCTTCACAGATGGTAAAATAGAGGGAAGCAGGAAAACCAGCGTGCCACAGATGACCCCATAGCAGGGAGCCCACTCTGAGTCCATTCTGGGTTTTGGACCCTGAGCTGTTCCCCTCAGAGAGCAGGGAGCCCTGCACATCCAGCTCCATGCCCTGCCCAGCCGCAGGGAAGGAAAGGGGTGGGTGGGGGGGATGGGGTCATGGATTCCCACTCCTGCCAAGCACTGGGGATGCTCAGTGCCTTGGAGAGCTGCTCTGGCTCTGCCTATGGGCACGGAGCACACTGGAGGCTTGGGGCTGATTTCTTGTCCCTTATTTCTTTCTCTCCAGCTTTCTCTCACCTCAATTTCCTCCCCACCTGCATCTCTCCTGCCTCAGCACCTTCCCATCCCACTGAGGCGTTGGGAATGGTCACCTACAGAGCTGATCCTTGCCCTCGGCACTATCACATTCCTGACTGCCTGTAGGTTTTCCAGTCAGGGATATTCAGGAATCAAATGGATGCGTGCTCCCCTCCTTCACAGGGAATGCCTGGAGAGCCAAGGGATAACAGGGGGAAGAGCCTCCCTGCCCATCCCACACTCCCTAAGCAGGGCAGGCTGGGGAGGAAAGGCAGGTCCAAAGAAAAGGCTGGATCAACCAGCAAATTCCCAGCAAGCAACCAGGTTCAGAACAAGGAAATCAATCCACAGGTCCAGTCTGTAGGTCGCAGTCCAGACCAGCTGCAGCTGACCCAGAGACCAGTCCTGACATAGCTGAGATTAGGACTGAGACCCCTGGGTTGAGCTCAAAAAGAGCCCCTGGGCCACGGCTGGGGGGTGGGTTGGGGTCTCCGGCAGGGTTGGTGAGGACCATTCAGGTTTATTAATGCCCTCAGGGTCCTTCAAACGTCCCTCTGCTTATCATGCTGGAGCTCTGCAAAGGGATTTGTCTTACGGAAGGGATTTTCCCCTTTTCTTTTACTGTCAGGCTATTCAAAATGAGGATTATCTTGAGCTCTGTAATTTTCTGCTTACAGTAGGGATAAGAACTCAGCAGAGAGCTGGTGCCACCCTAGGATGCTCTGAGGGTTCCTCTGGCATCTTCTCACAACCCCTGCACCCTGGGCTCCATCCTCAGGGGGTGCTCCTGGGAAGCAGCAGCTCCGGGACCCTGGTTGGGATGGGGGCAGGGGACCCCTGCAGCTGTGGCATCCTGGAGGTCCCTCTGCACCCCTTTTGCCAGGGTTGCAATCCGCTCTGGCATCAGCCCACTGCCGAGTGCAACGTGATGAGAGGCTGAGACCTGAGCCGCAGCGATGTGACGCAGAGATGGGCGATGGCACCGAGACTTTCCTTGTATCGGATGCTCCCACTTTCCGTCCCGTTCCAAGCAGGGCCACCTTGGATGAAAGAAAATATGGAGAGGGCAGGTGGAGGACAGGGGCTCAGGTTACTGCTCCTCTCCAGCTGCCCCGATCTCTGTTAGGAATATGTTTCTGGGTTTTTTTCCCCACTTTTCCAGGTTTGTCTGGGCCCCATCCTGTGTCCAGCAGCCCTCTCCATTCTTCCCACCACCACCTCTCCTCTTGGCTTCTCTCCCAAATCGCTTTTCCAAGCTCACCCCTCCTGTGGAGACCGGGCAAGAGGGTCCCACAGGGATTTGGAAATCCTCTGGCATGGGGTTGGGATGGCACTGGAATGCTCAGAGAGAAACTGTAATGGGAAAAGGGAAGAAGAAACCACTCCCTGGGTGTGGGTCCCACTGTAACCGGAGTGGCTGCTCAAGAAGGACAGATGGACAATACTCAGTGTGTAATTCCTTCACTCTTATTTTTCATCATTCCTGCCTTTCCCATTTACTTCTTCTCCATTTTAAAGGACTCCCCATCCTCTTTTACAGATTTTGTTTCCCTGCTCCCCCACGGCTGGAGCTGTCTGTGCCTTTGTCCCCCCATCCCTGCTTTTCCTCTCCCACCCCACTGAGCTCATTTCAGCTATTCCTTGGCTTGGAGTAACCCATCCACTCTGTTGTCCTCCAACAAATAAGCTGACAGGCTAATGAATAGCTTCAGATGGTAATTAGCAACGGAGTTGCTAATAATGAATGTCATTTACATTTTAAGCGCTGCAGAGGGAAAATAAGCCCCTGTCATTAATGCCCCCCCCTGCTCCCAACACAGCCTTGGCTTTGGGGTAAATGCACCCTCTAGAAGCCTTTCTGTGATTGCACCTCTCCCGCCTCCATTTTGGAGGGTGCGATAAGCAGAGTTCATTAAGCAGCAATTAGAGATGGGGGAGAGAAGCTGCTGCTGCTGCTGCTTCCATCATCTGATGGTGGGGAAGCAGCACGACGCCATGGAAAATGGGCCATGGGAGGCAGGAGCTGGTTCTGGGCCAGGAAAGAAGGGCTGGATGGTTCGGCCAGCACCAGGGATTCACGTGGCTTGCCCAGAGCCCTGGAGCTGTCAGCCCTCCATGTCCATGTAACCCTCCCAGGCTACCTGGATAATGACCCTGAGGGATTCTCAGTCACCAAAATCCTTCCTGGTTATTTCCACAGGAGTTTAGCACATTTTGAAGGCAGGACTTTCCTTGAGGGGTTTAATCCATCCCTGCCTGCCCAAGGAAGGAGCCAAGTGCCTTCTGCACGGATTCCATGAATTGTTGTCAAATGGAAAGATGGAGAAATGTCATTGTTTTGTCTCATAGCAGAGAGGAATCCACAGTGGGAGCACAGGGTAGGTTTGCTCACTACTGCAGAGAACCAGAAGGGACTTGGGAATGCTCAAAGCCTGGATGTGGTGCTGGTGGTGAGCCTGGGAGCGTTGTCTGCCCTGCCTCAGTTTCCCTCTCTGTGCTCAAGGCGCCTCAGGGAGGGTTAGATGGACTGGGAAACAATGCATCTACAGGGGTTTTCCAGCACACTGCTTGTGGATGCAGGATCCCATCCCACAGACCCATGCAGACCCCAATCCAGTGGCTGGATCAGGGGGTGTCCTATATCCACCCCATTTAGGCAGTGGTATCCACAGAAAGCTGCTTTGGGCACCCCAGGGATGTGGGATCCTCCCCAGATAGGAGGTGACAGCCACATCCTGCCTTCACCTCCACGGACATGGGATCGACTTATTTATGGATTTTTTCAAGCCCTGCTAGGAGTGAAACCAATCCAGGGGCCTCCAGAGGCCGAGAAGATTTGACTGCAAGTCAATACTCACATGTCTTTCCACTGTGCAATGATCCCCCGGCCAGCGGGGCGGGAGGGGACAGGCAGGTGACAGGGGCGGGCAGAGGGCCAGCCTGGGGCAGGGACGTCGCCTCTGCTCCGGGAAGGGATTGGGGGCAGGAAGGGGACATCTCCTGGCCTGCAACAGGGATTTTCTGGGATTTGTTGCCAGTACAAGTAATGGTGAGCCCACAGTGGGCAGCTCCTCATTGGGCATGTGGAGCTGAATGAGGGACAGGGACTGGGAGAGCAGCGGCGAGAGGGATGGATGGGCAAGGAGGAGGAGCGGGGGAGAGGGAGAGTTGGGCAAGGAGGAGGAGCGGGGGAGAGGGACAGAAATTGTCCGTGAAAAGCAGCTCTGCCACGGCATCTGCTCCTCGGAGCTTTGGGAATTGAGAGGTTTTCCTGCCGGCAGAGCCGGGGCTGAGCTGCGGGGTGTTGGGGGGAGCAGAGCCCTGGCACACTCGATGCATGCTCGCCTGCGATGCCATCTGCCAGGCTTTCTGCTGGCTGCGGGTTCCAGTGGCTCCTCTCATGGCTAGTAAGGGTCGAGCTCAGACTCCAAAGTACTTCCCGAAGTACCTGCTGGATCTCTGTGCCATCCCTGGACACAGCGTGGCTGGGATTCCGCATCCCTCTGGGAATGCTGCAGGGCAGGCAGGCAGGGTAACATTTGCATTTAGCGGTGGGTGTCCTTGAGAGGAGCAAGCGCCGAGAGAAGGGACCAGGTTCTCTTTAAGGGGGCAGGACTTTGGGAACATTATGAAGGCAAGAGTGAGCTTCTGCCTCTGCCTTCCACCCTCCCCTCCTTCCCTTCTCTGTTCCGGGACAGAGACCTGGGTTCACTCCCCTCCCCTTTGCCTGGCAAGGATGAAGGCAGGAGCTGGGTGCTGGGATGGGCGGCTGAGCAGGGGAGGAGGAGGAGGGGAGGAAGGGGAGGGAGAGGGGGAGGATCTGCTAATTACACAGAACAGCTCTGGGGGCTGCTGAAGTCCAGAATGAAGCAAAGAGCAGCAGAAGCGAGTGCTGCAGTGGGAGCGGAGGAGCCCAAGCATCACCGAGAGCTGGAGCCGGCTGTTATCCCTGCTGGGAGCAACTGGGAGCACCCAGGGGATCCTGCAGCCCTGTCTCCCACTGGAGACAGCCTCTGGCACTGCCACCGAGCCCACTGCCAGCCCCCGGAGAGCCGAGGAGAAGGGGCTGGTGGTTGCAGCACGCAGGGCTGGGCTGGAGGGCAGCGAGGTCAGCCCCGCTATGGTCGCAGGGGGCTAGGAGCCTGTGTGGATCCACCGGGAAGAGGTGAAGGATGGCTGCTGAAGGAAGGAGAGCCAAGCCCGTTGCCCAGTCCAGGATGGAGAACTTCCGAAAGGTGAGGACCTCGGAGGAGGAGATGCCATTACCCTTCGCAGACCTGCCCCCGGACGTGGTAGAGATGAAAGTGAAGGAAGGCAGCAAGATCAGGAACCTGATGAACTTCGCCATGGCCCAGATGGAGCTGAAGGGCAGGCGGCAGATCGTGTTCAGCGGCTGCGGCAGGGCGGTCACCAAGACCATCACCTGCGTGGAGATCATGAAGCGCAAGCTGGGAGGGCTCCACCAGGTCACCAAGGTGCGCTACAAAACCGTGCTGGAGGTCTGGGAGAACCAGGACCCGCCGCCCGACGGCCCCACACAGAACCTGACTGTCCACAAGAACGTCCCCTCCATCTGCATCCTTCTCTCCCGGGACCCCCTGGATCCCAACCAGATGGGATATCAGCCCCCCGAGCCCCAGCATGAGGCGGGAGAAGACACGGCGGGATCCTCCACCAAGGGGCTGAAGCGGCCGCTGCCGCCTCCCTGCGAGGAGCTGCTGCCCAAGAAGCTGCAGGTACAGGTGTCTGACAGCCCCAGGGGCACGGGGACCACTGCTGGCCAGCTGGACCACTAACCCCAGTGCCTCCCACCCCACCAGCCAGGTATCAAGGCAGGAATGTCCACTGATTCCAGGGTCACTGGTGGGCTGCAGGCTCCCCCAACCTGTCCCCACTTGCTGCTCCTTGACCCCTGTGGATGGGGGTCCCCAGATTTGGTGTGAGGGTTAAATGGTTAAACCCACCGTCTCTTGGTTATGGACTGAAGCAGGTGAGGATGTGGGGGGGGAGCTGGTGACCTCTAATTCAGCCACCCAGGGACACTGTGACCACCAGCCACATTCTGCAGCAACTCCCAGGGAGCCAGAGCAGCCGAGGGGTGCCTGGGGCACCACCACTGCTCCCCACTGCAACGCCTAATCCATCAGGAGAGACAGGTTAGCCCCAGGCTTGTTGGAATAAAACCTTCATTATCAAACCTGCTGCTGAGGAGCTGTCAGAGTTATTAATGCCGGGCTCAGCACCCTGTGAGGCCGTGATTCATCTCAAAAAAACACCCAAACAAGCACGGGGGTTGCTCCCTCCCTGCACCCACAGAGCTAAGCACTGCACTGTGCTGCCTGCCTGTGGGACAGCACAAAGAAATAAAACAACCCACATCAAATACTCTGGCCTGGAGTTGGGGGGAACCACGGTGCGGGGAGCTGGGGGCAATGGAAGCGTTGGGTGGGGGTTATTGTGACTGGATGCAGCGCCCAGCACAGGACAAGGAGGTTTTAGGGTCGTGCCTTGGCTGCAGAGTGCTTCAGAGCAAAATCCCTGCTACTTCCAGGGGGTAAAGAGAAATGAATGGAAAATAAAAGCTCTTTAGAAATAGTTGAGGGGGGGATCATCTTGGCTGCTGGCCGTGGCATGGATCAGGACAGTGAAAGCTGCTGCCAACTCAAGACAAGGGGATCCCAGCCAAACTCTGTCCCTTGGAAGAACGGGACTGGGGTCTCCTGTGCCAGCACAGCAGCACCTGGCAAAGCCCCAGTTCCAGTGGGGACAGGGGAGATTTGGGGGATGGGTTAACGGATGCCAAGCTCTGATCTACCTGGTTCCCTCTGCCCAGCGGCACTGCGGGATGAATTAATCGGTATTAAGGAGCAAACCCTTCCCAAAATCCACGTGTGAGGGATTCTCTGGCTGCAGCTGCCTTATCTCCCTGCCTCACTCCTGCTCTACAGGGACAGTCGGCATTCCCTCTTTGTCAAGGGCTTGCTTGGCTGGGAGCGGGAATGAAAGGAGAGGAGGAGGGAGAGGAGGAAGCAGGGTCTGTTTTGTGAGGCAGTGACCTTGTTATCTCCCTCAGCAGGCAGCTGCTCCTCGGGCCAGAAGCTCGTGCTTATCTGCCCTGCTGCAGATTGATTCCCTTCACTTGAACATAAATTTCCTACTGTTTTTTTATGTTAATGATCATCTTTTTGTGGGTTTGGGGTTGGTAAAGCTTTGGGCTCTGTCCCATCCAGGTCTTCCCAGTTCCTTTCTGCAGTGCAGACCCCATTCAGGATCAATCCTCCACCCCACACAGGAGCACCAGGTACAGGCACCTACCCCAAATGCATTACAAACCACTAATAAAATTAATTAATAAACCTATAATTAATAAATCTTTCTGTAAACACCCTGATCAGAGCCTGAAAGACTGTGAGAGCCACACAGTTGAACACTCAACAGCCCTTCATCTCCACCACTGCCATCTCACATTTCTCTGTGCAAGGAAGTAAGAATTAAAACCACTTATTTTCCTTATTTTGTTGATTTGCAAGATCTTTTTAATTTATTTCATAGGCAGGTACAAATCACGGAGGCAGCACTCGGGATTTTACCCTCCTTGCTTTGCTGGCTGTGGACTCATGCCTTCCTGCATGAGAAAATAATAAAAGAATGACTGTAACAAAACAAAACAAAAAATCAAGTATTAAAAACTGGATGATGATACCAGGGGACACGGCGAGTGGAATAATCACGATGGTTTTGTGTGGCACTGCTGAGGCGCAGCCCCAGGGACGAGTTTTGGGGCGATTTCGTGCCCGGGTCGGTGCGATGGCGGCCGAGGGCAGCAGCTCACGGTGTGGGGACAGGGACACCTCGGAGAACTGGGGAGCTGCCGGACGCGGCAGCTGAGCCGGTCTGAGCCCATTCCCCTCACAAGGACCGAGTGTGGCGGCTGTCCATTGACAGGGACGGGGAGGCTGCACTGGGGCTGCGCGGGCTCGGCTAAATAGGGGCAGCAGCAGCCCGAACCGCTACAAGCCCAGCCCGAACTCCTCAAAAACGAGCCCAAACACTCCCGAGGAGCGCCTCAGAGAAGCGAACAACCCCCACGGCCGCTCCCCTCACGCACAAAATGGCGGTCGGCCACGCCCCAAGATGGCGGCGGCCCCGCCCCGCCGCGCCCC